>OY735238.1:17800689-18103189 GCA_963457665.1 Thysanoteuthis rhombus | reverse complement strand
AATAAGTGAAGGACAGGTCTGGTTAGTCACTCAATAGAAACCGTCACATGTCCAACGTCTTGCTGTGTTGGGGGTTATCAATTCAAAAAATGGGGAAATAGGTGATCAATGACCCCCCCCCCATAACACAACGTGCCACCGAGAGACATTTGTCGTTTGATGGTTTCTATTGAGTGACTAACCAGACCGGTTTTTATTTACTCATATTCTGCTCATTTTTGGTGCTGCTTCTCCTCCTCTGGGTTTCAAGGTGTTAACATTATTCAAACTTTAAATGACACGTCTTAATGTCGTGTGTTGGGTGTATGCACAGTTTTTGTAAAAAGTTTTAGGGCGGGGTTCTATTCATATATATTTCTATAGTGATGAACCGGACCCTCACTTTAGACAATTCATAGTTTCGAAGTATTCGATTACTTCCCCTGTGAAGGTCCCAAAAAAATTCGCTAGTAATTTTTTCGTGCTTTCGTTAAGGTTAGGGTGGAACTACGCTTCGGTGCAATCGTCCCAGCAGTTCCCTCCAAAAAAAAGTAAGCTCTCGCTCTTTAATGTTTATTGAAACATGATTAGAAACCATCAAATGAAACTGTCACCAAAATTTTCAACATTGGATTCTTCAGTTTTTAAGTTGGTCTGGCAAGTTGGCTGACTGGCGATGTGCGTATGTATGTATGTATCACCCAACCAGGTCGCACCAATTGAGCTAGAGGGCTGAAAATGTAAACAATTATGATACCTGGAAATAAAGTTTTATTTTTGTTTTGTTTTTCAACCGCCCATCCCGAAATATGTTCTTAGTAGGGAAGGGGATTCAATTTACAATGTAAAATTATACAAAACCAGTCCCCAGTTTGTGCTCGGATGCATTCAAGTTTGTTTTGTTTTCAATTCAGACCAGCAAAAGGCGATGAACTTATTCATTGATCACACTATTATTTTCAATGTTGTAATTGATCATCCCCAACACAGCATACTGCCAAAAGGTATTAATTACATTAGTGACTAATCAGGTTTGTTTTTTTGCAAATTCCTTATTGTGTAAAACTAATTTTCATAACTCTAAAAATTATGAGAGGGCTGGGATGTAATCTCATCATCCTCTCAATTCGTTGAGAATACACTTCCGAAGAAATGAGGTCCCGAATTCTGTCAGAGATATTTATAGGAACTCTTTCAGTTTCTACATTCAACCGGTATTTCTCCTCTGGATTATCATCTTTCCAAGCATTTCAAACTTCAAATCTTTGATAAAAGGTTCAGTGATAGAGAAGCTATTAATCTTTTACTGAATTAGTGACAACGAGACCTTAATGACTTTTATAGAGATATCATACTATCATAAGAGGCGCTGTGGAAAAGATTTTACTGTTTCATATTGGTCATATTTCGATTGAATGTTGATATCCTCCATTTTGGAATTGACTTCGTTTTGCTACCGTTACAAGAACTATAACATCATCATCTTCAGTCTTTTATCGTTCGTCGTTGGACTTGGACTTTCCCGAAAGATTCACCTCAATTCTCTACCATGGGCGTCGAAGAGCCAGTATTTCCTGACTTTGTCTTGTTCATCTCTCCATCTTGTGTTCTATCGGTCTCAGTTTTTCATGCAATCTCTGGGGATCCAGGTTGTGAGACGTGTTGTCCATCGGTTGTCTTTCATTCTTGCAACATGGCCAGTCGATTGCCATTTGAGTTTTATGATAGTTTCTATGATGTCACGGACTCCTGTTTTCTTCTTTATATACTGTGCTGTCTTATGATCTCTCCATGTAAGGTTCAGCATGATTCTCTCATGTGCACGTTGCATACTTCTCAGTTTGTAGGTCTATCCTCACCAAATTCAGGGGAGTAAGTGTTAAGATTCGCTTTCCGTGATTCGAACTCATGACTGATTGTTAGTCGTGTTTTTTTACGACTGAACTAAACTAGCAAACCTTAATTATCTATCAAAATTTATGTTATAAATATGCAGGGGCTTAATTTATTCTGATTTTTAAAAATAACATTTCCCAACTGTGATTTGAAATAACGACCAACTTCTTGGTAGGCTGCCGTCTTACTAACAAGTCTTACATAATTTATTTTATACATATGCGAGGGTTTATAGCATTGTAACAAATTGATACTTTTATACTAAATTTTTTTTATAACATATACAATATAAATGTTACAGTGATCATCTTCAGTCTTCTGACCACATGTGTATGTCTGTGTTTGTGTGTGTGTGTGTGTGTGCAATTTAATCCAGTAAAAATAAAGGAAAGACTCAAAATAAATAATTGACATTTTTTATATATACTGACCAAATCAGAATGAGTTCTCACGATAAGCACATTTGTATACATCAAAGTTTCCAGCAAGTACAATAGATTTTAGTGGAAATACTTTTCAATTAAACTTGCATATTCAAATAATATACTTGAATATATTCTTTCAATGTCTGCGTGTGTTTGTGCTTGAGTAGTGTTCGGCTTTTCTCGTCCCTTCTGGGCTTGGCCAATCTCTTGTCTCCTACTTTTCTGTGGAGTTCTTCAAACGGTTTCAGCAACTGTCGAGCTGGTTCAACGCCAGAGTTCGCAATCTGCTGCTTGTTCTTTCAACGTCTGTCGCTTGAGGTTGGTCTTCCTCAGAGTCGACTTTCACTTAATCTTTGTAACAGCGCAGCCCTGAGGTCTTTTGTCGATGCCATGTTCACTGTAAAGGAAATGTGGGGGAAGTCTGGTGTCCTTCATACGGCACACAAGGCCTGTCCGTCTGAGCATACGTTTGATGGTGATGGTGATGGTTCTGATGCTGTTGACTTGAACTATCTCAAGGTCTGCAATGTAGGCGACATAGTCAGACCATTTGATGTACATGATTGATCGAGACATATATGTCTATATAAATGACATTATATAATCTCATCATCCTCTCAGTTCATTGAAAATACACTTCCGAAGAAACGAAGTCCCGAATTCTGTCAGAGATATTTATAGGAACTCTTTCAGTTTCTACATTCAACCGGTATTTCTCCTGTGGATTATCATCTTTCCAAGCATTTCAAACTTCAAATCTTTAATAAAAGGTTCAGTGATAGAGAAGCTATTAATTTTTTACTGAATTAGTGACAACGAGACCTTGATGACTTGTCATACTATCATAAGAGGCGCCGTGGAAAAAAATGTACTGTTTCAAATTGGTCAAATTTTGATATCCTTCATCTTGGAATTGACTTTGTTTTGCTACCGTTGCAAGAACAATTACAATCCTCACTAAATTCAGAGAAGTAAGTATCAAGATTTCCCTACCGTGATTAGAACTCACGACTGATAATCAGTATTGTATTCTTTACGACTGGCAAATCTTATGTATCTACCAAAATTTATGCTATATATATGCAAGGGCTTAATTTATTCTACTTTTTAAAAATAACATTTCCCTACTGTGATTTGAAATAACAACCAACTAATTGGTAAGCTGCCGTCTTAACGACTGAGCTAAACTGACATGTCTTACATGTTCTCAACATCTATCTCACAGATATGCCAGAGTTTATTTCATTCTAACAAATTGATACTTTTATTCTATTTTTTATAATATATACAATACAAATGTTACAGTGATCATCTTCAGTTGGAATAAAAGTTGAAGCACAGTTTGACTCGGCAGGAGCCAGGCTTGTTTTTCTCCACAACTCTTAAGATTGCTGTGGTTTTTCTTTAATCTCATTAGACACTCAATTTGTTGTCAGCCATTCTTGCAACATAGTCAGCCATTCTTGCAACATAGTCAGCCAACTGCCATTTGAGCTTTTTAATGGATTCTATGATGTCTCTGACTCCTGTCTTTTCCCAGATGTACTGTGCTCTCTTGTGGTCTCTCCATGTGAGGCCCAGTATAATTCTTTCATGTGCATGTTGCATGGTTCTCAGTTAACGGGTCTGTCTCTTGGGTAAGTTCCGTATTTCAGCTCCATAAGTAACTATTGTGAGGATGCATTGGTTATACACCCTTATTTTTAGGATTCATGGGATCTTCTTATTTTTGAAGGTTTAGCTAACTCTGCCAAAGGCTTGCCATCCTAGTGTGATTCTTTGCTCGATTTCTTCTTCTTTTGAGGGTCTCATAGAGATTCGTTGTCCAAGGTAGATGTAGTGATCTACTTTCTCCAGTTCTGTATCCTCGATTTTGATCTTAGTGTTTTTATCTCCGATGTGGTTGTTGCACATGATCTTCGTCTTGCTGAAGTTCATATGTAGGCTGGCTTTCTTGCTCTCTTCATTTACATCTATCTTTAGTTGGAGGTCGTGTAGGTTCTCTGCGAAAAGGGCAATGTCGTCTGCAAATCGGAGGCTGCTCAGATACTCGCCATCTATTCTAATTCCTTTATCCTCCCAGTCTAGTCTTCTAGAGATCATCTCGAGGCATGCTGTGAAGAGTTTGGGTGAGCTGGTGTCACTGTGTCTTACTCCTTTCTGGAGCTGAAAGGGGTCTGAGTCTTTATGTAGCCATATGCATAGGGTCAAATCTTAGTTGTATGCATAGTTTCCAGTAGACCTACACTCATTGCCCAGATATGACAATTTTTTTGTATATAGATGTACATAATTTCATATCTGTGTATCTGTGTGTATACATATATTTGTATGTCTATGTATATGCCAGTAGTAGTAGTAGTCAACTATTTTCGTTTTCGGGTATTTCGTTCCTTCTGAGTTCGGTACACCTAACGTCGTTTATCATCTTCATCACGTCAAATTCCTTTTTCAGACAGTTCTGCAACATTCGAGATAGTCACGTACATACATACGTTACGTATATATATATATATATATATATATATATATATATATATATATATATATATATATATATATATATATATATATATACATATATATATATATACATATATATATATATATATATACATATATATATATATATATATATATATATATATATATATATATATATATATATATATATATATATATATATATATATGTGCGTGTGTAAAAAAAAAGATGGGGTTATTTATGTATGGATCGGGAAGAAGGAACATAAAGTTAATTTATCAGATATTTTATTTTTGATTAATCAAGTTTTGTATTTTTAATGTTTATTTGAAGTCTCAACTGAATTCAAGCCAGTAAGTAATTTATTTTATTAAAAAATATCAATTTGATATTTTTCTTTTTTATTTGGAGAAAAGTACAGCCAAATTTTAAAAATCTAGTCATTTAAAAAACACATTTGGCTACGAATATTCTGATTGGGCCGTATTCAAATTTTGAGCCCTTTTTTTACTTTGTTGCAGTTATATTTTTTAAAGATCTATTAAGAATTATGATGTTAAGAAGACATTTTGGCAAATCTTAAGTATCTACCAATATTTATGCTATATATATGCAAGGGCTTAATTTATTCTGATTTTTAAAAATAACATTTCTCTTCTGTGATTTGAAATAACAACCAACTAATTGGTAGGCTGCCGTCTTAACGACTGAGCTAAACTGATAAGTTTGCTTATTAACAAAATTTATCTCACAGATATGCCAGGGTTTATTTCATTCTAACAAATTGATACTTTTATACTAATTTTTTATATATATATATATATATATACAATACAAATGTTACAGTGATCATGACTCAGCAGGAGCTAGGCTTGTTTTCCTCCATAACTCTTAAGATTGCTGTGGTTTTTCTTTAATCTCATTAGACACTCAATTTGTTGAGCACACATTTTCAGGGAAATAAAGTCGTTGATTCTGTCAGAAGAACAGTAAATAATCTCCCCGTTTTGGCGCCAAGACACACACTGAAAAAGGAAAATGGCGACAGGCATTTGTTTTATACTATTTCAATTCTTTGAATTTTCAAACAATATAATTGAAAAGTAACTTTTTTTAAACTCTGTATAATTGAATTAAACATTTATTTGACCATAAAGAATCAGCACCAGAATTCTGTTTTTCTTGTACACCATCACTAAATCTGGTCTTTTGGTTTGAATTGGATGATCTATTGGAACGTCAAAGTCCTAGGGTTCATATTTTTTACTGAATTTGGGATCACTAAACCCAAAGCATTTTTATAGCGATGGCATATTATCATTAAAGGATCATTGGAAAAAGATTATTGTTTCGGAACGATCAATTCCAGAATGCTATTCTCTTTATTTACGATATGTAGATCTGGTTTCCTGGTCTTGGTTTGATGATCCATTTGGATCTCCAATTCAGAAATAAGCTTATCGTTTTTATCCAGGTTTATCGTCTGCTATTGATCATCATCATTCATCATCATCATCGTGTGTGTGTGTGTATGTGCAGTGTTCGGCTTTTCTCGTCCCTTCTGGGCTTGGCCAATCTCTTGTCTCCTACTTTTCTGTGGAGTTCTTCAAACGGTTTCAGCAACTGTCGAGCTGGTTCAACGCCAGAGTTCGCAATCTGCTGCTTGTTCTTTCAACGTCTGTCGCTTGAGGTTGGTCTTCTTCAGAGTCGACTTTCACTTAATCTTTGTAACAGCGCAGCCCTGAGGTCTTTTGTCGATGCCATGTTCACTGTAAAGGAAATGTGGGGGAAGTCTGGTGTCCTTCATACGGCACACAAGGCCCGTCCGACTGAGCATACGTTTGATGGTGATGGTTCTGATGCTGTTGACTTGAACTATCTCAAGGTCTGCGATGTAGGCGACATAGACCATTTGATGTACATGATTGATCAAGACATATATGTCTATATAAATGACATTATATATATATATATACATATATATATATGTATATATATTAAAACATGAATGTATCCAGTAACAAATTCAAATCTGGTTCGTGTTTGGCATACATTCAGACTAGTATTGAACTTCGATATGTTATTTGAAACTTTAATGTTTAGCTAGTCTATAATCAAATAATACTTCGCACACACTATTCGGGCATCAAAACCTCTGCTAATGAATAAGTATCAACCTCAATTATGTATATCTAAATCTATCTATATATATATATATATATATATATATATATATATTTATTTATGTATGTATATATATATATATATATATATATATATATATATATATATATATATAGTCATAAATTGCGTTATATCATATTGAAACTATACTTGAAATGATCTCTCGTTATTACACAGTGAACTTATCATTTGGCCTAAATACGTAAAAAGAATAAGCAATTAAACAAAACGAGGCTGCAGCCAGAATCAAACCTTCCACTGATATATATATATATATATATATATATATATATATATATATATATATTGTTATTACTTAGAAATGGATATATAATCCGACAGAAATAATTATAAATTCATTATATTACTTTGAAACTCATTTTGAAATGACACCCAGTTACTACATGGTGTATGTATCATGTAAAGGTCTAGGGAGATATTGGCATTCTGGTGTTGGAGATCAGAAAGAATTCATGTCCTTCAAACGTGCTATTTGTGGCTTCCGTTTTGCAATATCAATGACTATGTGTGTAAGTTAATCAAAACTGAGTGGTGGATTGAGGTCAAAGGGGATCTAATCCTCTGAGTATCGTCAGTGACATCACACGGCGTGATGGGTAGGGAGATGTTTGATGTTTGTGTGTGTGAAGCTGGATGCCGTGAAGAACATAAGAGATATATACATCACCACAAACACATTTTTTAATTAATTTGCCTCATATTCTCTTCCTTTCTCTTCTTATTGTCTTCACTATTGGAAAATGTCAACCAAAACTGTTGATATTGTCAGTGTAGGTTTCTTCAGTTTTTAAGTAATTCTGGCTGACTAGCTGGCTGGTTATCTATGTATGTAAACACAAACACAATTAATCTAGGAACAATGATTGAGGTCGTCGAGAAATGGTGACAAAATCATTTCCACTTGTGTTATGAGACAAGGCACTTAATCCGAGCCAGAGTCTCCCTCTCCTCGTCTTCCTTTTACTCCTCTTCATTCTTCTTCATTTTAGGTGCATTTTGGAAGAGACCAGACTTTATGGTGTGTGTGCAATTGTCTGGCATAATTACCTTGTAAAATAATTTTCTAACCGCCGTACGAAACTATGGGTTCTTACTATTAAATATCTATCTTTATTAGATTTCTCCTGAACCGGTGGGGGCCAATAGTCTAGTAATCACAGTGCATAGATCTCTTGAGAACCAGTGATCAAAAAATTCAAACTCAACACGGCACCACCTTGTGTGCTCACTAATATATCTGGCAAGGCGATTGATACCTTTTCAAAAAAAATCACTCGTTATAAAGAAAGAGTGGTGCTATGACGTCATGTCGTATCAACTCGCGTTGAGTTTTTTGGTACTTTTTTCATATTGAATTTCTGTCATGAAAAATATCATCAAACTCCTACTATTGTGTTTTGACTTAATTTTCGTTTATTACAACAATGACAATGAACTCACCAAAAACCAGTGACGTCATGACGGCTGAAGTAAGAGTTATGTACGCAAAAACTGATGAGGATTTAAATCTTTCAACTCAGGTCAACTTGTTTTATTACGAAAACAACTTATAAAGGAGTTGAAATGGGACACTTGGTTTTGGAATAATATCGTATGGAGAAATGAATTCTTTTTTGTTTACCTTTCAGATTTTTAATGAATCAAGAGAGTTTAACCCTGGCACAGCCAAGTTTATTTCTTCAATTGTAGTTAGTTATAAATTAAATCAACCGTGATTCTCGTTTCATTTTTCATAGCTGCAAGAATTTATTTCATTTTGTTTCTTTAATGTATGTAACCATTCTAGTAGTGAAAAGAGACGATCTGGAAACTGAGTTAAATTTGACAATGAATCGTTTATCCATATTTGTGGTGATATTTCACTGGGAACGGCTTCGACGGACCGAGAATCGAAAAATAATAGCCCATAATCCAGAGAAACGAAACAGGAAATGGAGATTCTTATCTACGTGGTTGTGTTGGAGGGTCGAGTAATGCCAAGGTTAAGGAGAGTCATCATTTTATCATTTTCAGTCCGTCGAAGCCGTCTCTCGGAGAAATATCACTGCAAATGAGAATAAATAGCTTATATTTGTATCAAATTCGATTTACAGATACTTTTTTCGCCATAATGGCGGACCCACAACATCCTTTCACACACAAAACATTAAAGCAAATGAATGATCTGTTCGATAAATCATATTCGTGATGTATAGGTTTACATAAACACCTATCGTATTTTACAGCATATAGGACCTCCTCCTTTTCCCCGAAAAACGTCTCCAAAGATAAATGTAACCTTCGTTGTCCAGCCCTGCATTGGACGAAACTTGAAAAGACGTTTAGAATAACTGAGTGATAAATTGACCCTCAAATTGAGAACCATACGATTTACATGAAGAGTAATCATGCTCAACATCATATGAAAAGATGATAAGACAATACAGTATCTAGAGGGGAAAATAAGTGCCAGAGATGTCATATAATCCATTAAAAAATGAGAATAAGCAAGTCATTTTGCAAGAAAGTCATTCAGCTGCTGGACGTCATGACTCTCAACCTGAATCCTCAAAGATCAGTTGTGGGAAAGTTGCCGATAAAAATTAAGGGTCAAGTGATAAATGAGATGAATCAAGGGTAATGAGGTTTTGTTGTGAAACTTCTATACAAATCTAGAGATTTTCCTGTCACAACAATAAGAATTAAAACCAAACCGATTTATAAAATTAACCTTTCTCTGCCGTAGTTTGAAATCATGACCGAATGGCAGCTCTTTCACCGACTGAGCCAAACTGATAAGTCTTGAATATTTTCAGAAATTCATTTCATTTTTTATTTATTATATATACGATAAAAATGTTGTCATTAATCATCTTCAGTCGGAATAAATGCTGGAGCAGAGTTTAGCCGTACATCAGCCAATCTTCCTTTTTTTTAATATTCCCGCTGAGTTTTGGGTCTTATATGTCATTAAATGACTATTATTATATATTATAACTATTATGAATTATAGATATAGATTCATACATAATGATATACGCTATTATTGTAATAACCTACACTCGCCATCAGAGTCATTAATTGATCAACCTTGGCGTCAAAATTCAAGTTCATTTAAACAAATTCCATTGAAGAATAGATGTGGTCAGGATGAATTTCATTTATGACATCACTGGCGTTTTCGGCCAGAAAACATATGAAATTGAGTTCAAATAACCATCTATTTTCTGGGGGACCAATATGTTATTAAAAAACACGTCAAAATACCCCACCCCAAAAAAAAAATTGAAGAGGTTTTTTCCTAAAATGAAAAACACACTTTTACAAGCGGTCTAGTTGAGTATTGAAGTCAATTTTCAAATATGTAGACAAAACGGTATGGCTAGGAGCGCTGGAACACACTAACACGTATACATGCACAAGCATGGTTGTTCAATAGTATTGCAATCTATATTGGTAGAAACCCTATGATATAAGACTGAATTTTTCAGTACAAAAAAATATTTCTCTTCCACAGTCAAAGATTTGTTATTAATGTCTTCCTATCCGATTAGAAACAGTCAGCAAGTACTGTCACCAAAACTGTCAAATAGGGTTTTAGTCGGGGGTCAATTTGTTGAGTGACTTTATGCTTGACTGATCCCTTCATGCTAAACTGTCCGTTTGTTTCTTGTTTTTGTTTTTTCAATTCAGCCTTTTTATTTAGGGATCACTGCCCAACAATATGAAAGAGAAGTAACTTAGTCATTGACCCCCCTTTTTCACACGTTTCAATTGATCACCTAAAACACTGCATGCTACCGAAAGCGTTTTTTCTTGTGACAGTTTTTATTGTGTGACTAACCAGATCTTCTCTCCTTTCTTTCTTTCTTTCTTTCTTTCTTCCTTTTTTTTCTTTTTTATACAATTAGACACGAGGAATAATGGCTTTACAAGCAGAGAAGTACGCTTTGGGAAAACAAAGTACTAAAATTATTTTTTATTTTTTTACAGACCATAATGTTTTAAGCTGATTTTTATGTGGTTACGTTAGTTGAGTAAAAAAAATTGACTGATATCATTTAGAGTTATAAAACGTTGTAAAATGTATAATGTCTCCTCTTTTAATAATGATAATCAATTTCAGAGAGGTAGTGGAGAATCTGCAGTTATTTACAGGTGAGAAGTATGTAACGTACGCATGACAGAATCATGCTCAACCTTACATGGAGAGATCACAAGACAGCACAGTATACAAGGAAGAAAACGGGTGTCCGTGGCATCATAGAAATTATTATAAAACTCAAATGGCAATGGACAGGCCATGTTGCAAGAATGAAAGACAACCGATGGACAACACGTTTCACAACATAGATCCCCAGAGATCACATAAGAAACCGAGGCCGACAGAACACAAGATGGAGAGATGAACTGGACAGATTCAGGAAATACTGGCTCTGCAACGCCCATGATAAAAAATTGTGGCGAATCCTGGGGAAGGTCTATGTCCAACGACGGATGTTAAAAGACTGGTGATGATGATGATCATATGTACCGAGAAATGTTCGGTAAAAGTGTAGTATAATCCAGAATGTAAAATTTGTCAATCAACCGAGAACCTTGTAGTGTTGACGTGGTAAAGATCAACACCAGATAGACAGAGTGATTCCTTATGTGCTAGTTAGATGTCGCTTCCTACCATTTTGATAGTGCATCAATGCATTGATTTGCGACTGCTTTGAACTATTAAAATTTTGGAATATCCCGCGATGCCTCGGGGAGCCGCGATGCTCACTTTGGGGATCATTGGCTTTTTTAATGCTCTACTCATGGTATTTTTGATGACACTAGCTCTTCTGAAGGTTTTTAACAACTGGTGGTCAGGGTTTCCTCTATCTACCCTTTTAATCGAAAACTGATGGTCGTCCATGTCTGGGCTTCATTTTAAAAGACACGTTCCACCCCTAAAACGCTCGAACCTGTTTTATATCACCTGAAATAAAAGGTACAGTTGATTGGTATTAATAATGATATGATATATACGTAATAATGATAATATTATTAACGGGTCTGGTTAGTCTCTTAGTGGAAAGTGTCAGGCGATCAACGTCCCTTTGAGACATGCCGTGTTGGGGGTGAACAATAGAAAAATTGGAATAAAGGGTGATAAACGAATACGTTACTCTTTGTTAGGCAGTGATCATTAACAAAGCCTGAATTTTCATAAACAGACCAACACAGATTACGGAATCAATTTAGCATAAGCTTACATTGCAAACTGAAACTATCCTTAATTATCTATTTAGGAAAGATTTTTTAAAAAGGGCGTTTTTTTTCTAGACGTAATAAAGAGTTAAAATTTCAGCCTTTTAGCTCTTTTGACACGGACTGTATGCGTGATGCATACATACTTAAATAGTTAATTAGCTGGATCGACTTGAGAGTTGAAGAAATCTATTTTGATAGTTTTAGTGACAGTCTTGTTTGACGATTTCTGATATACTGAAGTTATACATAGTCTTTAGATAAGTAGATGGAATGAGATTTGGAGGAAAGGTCTGTGAAGGTCCGTAAAAACAAGAAAATTCTTTTGATTCACTCTGATACCACCCCTAAAAATCTACCACCGAGGATTTCTTGTTAATGACTTTATTTTATTTTTATTTCTTTTTGCACTTTTAGACGAGAAACAGGGGCTTTACAAATAGAGACCCCCGGTTTGGGAAACCAGAGTATCAAAAGTATCAAAATCATTTCTTATTTTTTGAAGACCTTATTGTTTAAGCTAATACAATGCAATGTAACACTTTCTATATGGAATCTTTTGATGAACCTAACACTTTTGAAAGTTTCGTTTGTTCAGTTCTATGGTACCTTGCGTTACTACTTTGGAGAAAAGGTCTGTAAAAAGCGGAAATACCTTCGATACTCTCATATACAGTGGATTCGAAACTGAGGTCCCTGGATCCTTGGGGTCCGATAAATGATCTTCAGGGTTCATAACAGTGATCCCGCTAAACCTGAAATTGTGGAAGATATACTAACCATCATTCAACGCACAGCTATATAAAAACATAATTATTGTACACAGACTTGTACCATATATTAGAATTCAAATAAATATAATCCATTTTAAATCAAAAATGATTTTTAATTGTAAGAAATTGTTTAATATTGTAGTTCATTGATTACGGTCTGCAAACTAAATGATAAAAATTGGAGCCCGCCAGAATACTTCCAAAGGATCCTTGAAATTTTGAAATTATGCTCTAATACTATTTGCACGGAATTTTCACGCCGAACAAAATCTTTCTTTTACAGTCAAAGGTTGGTTGTTAATGGCTTTCCAGTTTAATTTCTCTTCTCCTTTTCTTTTTTTTAGACGAGAAATAATATCTATTTCACCTCTATATCTTGTATTCAGTCGGCCTCGGTTTCTCGTGTGATTTCTGGGGATCTATGTTGTGAATCACAATGTCCATCGGTTGTCTGCCATTCTTGCAACATGGCTTGCCCATTGCCATTTAAGTTTTTTGATAGTTTCTATGATGTCTCAGACTCCCGTTTTCTTCCTTATATACTGTGCTGTCCTGTGATCTCTCCATGTAAGGTTGAGCATGATTCTTTCATGTGCACGTTGCATGCTCCTCGGTTTGCACGTCTGTCTCTTGCTTAAGTCCTACAGCATAAATCAGAATTCAAATAGATATAATCCATGAATGATTTTCGATAGTGAAAAATTGTTTATTATTGTAGTTCATAAGTTACGATCTGAAAACTAAATGCAGAAAACTGGAGCCCACCTGGATACTTCCAAGGGATTCTCGAAATTTCAAAGTTTTGAAACTGTGTTCTAATACTATATGCCTGAAATTTTCACTACGAACAAAATCTTTCTTTTACAGTCAAAGGTTGGTTGTTAATGGCTTTCCTGTTAAATTTATCTTCTCTTATTTTTGTACTTTTAGACGAGAAATAATGGCTTTACAAGCAGAGAACTATGCTTTGGAAAAACAACTCTATAGCTACCAACAGTCGATCGCTAAGACTAACGCAAAAGGCTCACCTGTGAGTCAAAGTCCGAACGTGTCTGAACGAGGAGACGAAGAGCTGGAGACGGAGAAGATACAGGAGGTCGAGAACCACCGGGTCCGGCACTCGACCACCCCAACGCCGACACGGACCACTACCCCAACGCCCACCCCAGCACCACCTACCCCGACACCCCAGCCTGTCACGCCCTCGCCCACAACCCAAACCCAGCAGCAAACGCAACATCATCATCACCGCCAGCAGCAACAGCAGCAACCTCAGCAGCAGTTACAGCAGCAGCCGTCGCCGCCCCCGCGCGAGCGCGACAGAGAACGAGAGAGGGAGAGAGAGAGGGAGAGAGAAAGGGAGAGAGAGAGGGAGAGAGAAAGAGAGAGGGAAAGGGAGAGGGAAAGGGAGAGGGAAAGAGAGCGAGATTATCACCCCCACCAGTACCACCAACAGAAGCAGTCTGACGATACCGGGCACCGGCACCTTCCCCACCACCCTCACCATCCAGACGCACAACCAGTGCATCGACAGGATCGTCAAGAACGCCAGGATCGCCCGGATCGCCCGGAACGCCCGGAACGCCCAGAACGCCCAGAACGCCAGGAACGCCAAGATCGACAGGATCGGCAGGATCGCGTCGATCGCTTGGATCGCCTGGATCAGAAACCATTGATCCAACAACAACAAGATAGGCACTATAGGGAACAATACTCACCCCAGCACTCTCCGCAGCACTCGCCACACCAATCGCCACACCACTCTCCTCACCACTCACCTAGAAATTCACCCCACAATTATGAGAGACGAAACCCGGCCAGGAGGCGTCATCATGATGTTTACCGGGAATATAACTCGAGGCATTAACAAAGTTTTAGATGCTCGGGTTATAAAATGTTGCGATATTAATAGCTGACAATGTGGGAAGAAACACAAATTGTTTGTGAAATCAACAATTTATTAACATGTTTCGCAGGACACAGCTTCATCAGAATAAGAAGAATTAACAGAATTATTCTGATGAAGCTGTAACCAGCGAAACATGTTAATGAACTGTTGATTTTACAAACGACTTTTTTCCCTCATTGTCAGCTATTGATATCATCTTGTCGGATATCGTTATCCAAATACTGATCATAAAATGTTGTATAACATTTATGACGACAATAGAAAGAACGTAAGAAGAAAACCTTTAATAAAAATCGGCTCAAAAGGATAATAACTTTTCGATATTTTTTGTTCCTTTATTCTCTGAAGAAATATTGCCAAAAAAAAGCATAATAATGAAGGAAGAAATAGGAGATCTTGAGCAGGAGCTAGGAAGAAGGAATGTGAGAAAGAAAGAAAGAAAGAAAGAAAGTGAGAAAGGAGACAGAAAGAAAGAAAGAAATAGAGAGGGAAAGAAAAAGAAAGAAAGGATGTATGAAAGGAATTGAAGCGAAAAAAACATCAGATTAGAAGAAAGAATACTTGAATAAGAAGCGGAAAGAAAGAAGGAAGGGAGGAAGAAAGGAACTGGAAGTGGTTTATTCAAATCATATCCACATGAATGAAAACATAGATAAATAAACAATAAACAAATGAAAGAAAGTGAAGGAGAAATTCGAAGAAACGTGTGACTGACGTAAAGGATATGGATTTTATTTGAATCGGAAACTGAAGCCCTACCTCGCCTCCAACGAAAAAAGGGAGATCATTAAAGAGAAGGAAAATCATTAAGGAAAAAATGCATTTCGGAGAGAAGAAAAAAAAACAATCCCTTCTCTAAGCCAATAAGAAAAGACAGAAAAGAATCACAAAAGCTAGAAAGAAAATGATTTTTTCATGATACCGTAATAATTTAACATATATAATACACAATGTGTGCCGATTTTTGGTCCTGTATGTCATGCAAGGGAAATAATTTCCATATTTTCACGCAAGAATTACTTCCCTGTGTCGACTTTCATTATTTCGTTATTTGTAAGAGAAAGATGATTGTACACAATAACATTTGAATTCTGTGACAATTTCTCATTTGAAATAGTTTCACACCTTCTTATCATATTCTGAGCTTTTACGTAATTACAATTGCAAAATTACTTGAATATTTCTGTCATTTTTGACGGCAAAGGTAAACTTGTAAAGAATTAAAATGACCTTAAATTATATTCTGAATATGTACATAAAAAAAATTAACAAAAAAGTTAACTATTTTGGGGGGCTGCTGCACGGCGAGGATTCGATCCTAACTGGGT
This sequence comes from Thysanoteuthis rhombus, assembly GCA_963457665.1. Taxonomy (NCBI): domain Eukaryota; kingdom Metazoa; phylum Mollusca; class Cephalopoda; order Oegopsida; family Thysanoteuthidae; genus Thysanoteuthis; species Thysanoteuthis major. The sequence goes on along the minus strand of OY735238.1, from coordinate 18,086,967 downwards.
GCCCAATTGTATTGGACGTGTCGGACTGAGTTAAGCTTAGTAAATTACTTGGGTGCCTGGCATAGAGCAATTGTTAGCAAGCTAGTCTCGCAGGGCATTGCTTTTGGATTCGATCCTCACAGGGTGCCACACTACAGTGGCCTTGTGACAGACAAAACACAATTATTAATTATCTACCTTCCATTTGCATTCCTCTCCCTAAGCCTTACACTAAATTTAACAATCCCAAAATGTTTATATTTTCAATATTTGAAAATTTATCTTCAATATATATGTATGTGTGCGTATATATATATATATATATATATATATATATATATAATTCACTCCAAAAGTTTTTAAAAAACGAAAATGATTAAATGCCATTCGCCTGAATATCAAGGAAAAAGTGTGAAACAGCCTGTTGCGAAGGAAAATCCATATAAATGAAAAAAAACACATCGGATTCTGAATTACTGATTTGTACTTCGATATATATATACGTACATATATATATATGTACAGACACACACACACACACACACACACATATATATATATATATATATATATATATATATATATATATATATATATATATATATATATATATGCCTCTTGTTATACCTGATCTGTTATGTTTGTTGGTCACGATCAGGTTTAACTATTTTTCAATAACAGCACATGTCAATTATTACTAACACAGGAAAATGTTACGAAGACAAACTTTAAAAGATACTCTTATTTGTTATACCTAAATTCATTGGTTAGTCTCAAAGTATGTTTACTCATTAGTCGAATAGATATACTAAATTTTGGTGTAACAAATTGAAGTATTTTCTTCAAGTTTATCCACGTGACATTTTCGAGTGAATGCTGTTAATCAAGTAGTTGCAATGGTACCAAACATCTGTGTGATCTACAGTTGAACCTTCCAATTAACAGTGGATCTTAAAAGCCACCTCAAAGCCCACAAGAGGGAGGGACTATACTTTTCTTTAAGAGATTTTGATAAACTTATGATAAACGTAAATTGAACATCATGCTTGATAGCGAGTTGACAGCCAAAGCTATTTCAAAACGCAGGAATGGTTGCCAGTAGACTTCATCTGTGTCTGTTTGGTTATCTTTTGAAAGTTCGTAATGGATAATTCCTTACATATCCCACCAAACACTCAGAAAGATCTCTTTCGGGTGGGAATCAACTCTCACCTGGAGCACAGGTCTACACAGAAAAAATGTTACTTAAAACAACACTTTTTTCTTTATTCTGATTTGTTTTCTATATTTATTAGTCAGTCTCGAAGTATATTTAATTGTTAGTCTAGTAAATGTACTTTGAGAAAAACTAATAAATTTAAGTGTAACAAATTTGATGTTGGCATGAGTCCTGTTTTTGTTTTTTTTTTAGTTATTTTTTTCAATGTATCATTGTGACTGAACAACTGGCGACAGTGCTTAATTATTTGAAAAGGGATCTGTTTCTTATCCCCAGTAACAATCTGCACATTGAAAGAGATTTACTAAGGATAGGTCATTAGCACCCATCTTACAACTTGTGACAATACTCCTAGATTCTTTAAATTGTGATGAACATTTATATGGCTAACATTGAATCGTTCTACCTTGACTGTAACAGCAGAGATTCTAGCGACTATCGGTACAAAAAATTGGATTGAACTTCTGTTACAACAACCTATATGTATATAGTATGTCCTGTTAGAGAAAACCTATCTTCCTACTTTGTTTATATATTTCTGTAGTGACGGGTGTAGGTCGTGCGCTCATTGTGGAATGACAGTCACCCTGCTAATCTCGCAAGCTGTTGATTGTGTAGTGAGTTAGAAACTCACCGAGTGCGTACATATTTTGTTTCTGTGCCATACTTACCCAAGCTTATTAAATATCCACAATGGGCGCCCATCGTAGAAAGAAATGACCATTGTTTGTGTACACTGTTCAATTCTCACAGGGTGCCACGTTATTAATGGCTCTGTGCCAGACTAGGGTAAGGTTGGTAAATTTCTACATATATGCGTACTTATATATCTATAACAATGAAATCAACAAAAATACGTCTTTTTCGTGGTTGCCATTTAAAAGGGGAAAAAGTAATTACAAATATTTTGTCGAATTTTGCAATTTAACAAAAATAAATTACCAAATTCTTTCTGGAAGAGCCGCGCCAATATTTAATTGTAATGGGAGACTGAGTCCCGGCCTTCTTTTTTTATACATGTACGCATATATATATATATATATATATATATATATATATATATATATATATACTGGGGTGTTCGAATAGTAATTATGCATTTCACTGCTATGAATTATAAGACAACCAACTAAGGCAAGATCAGGGTTATATGGTACGAAACGATGTCTGGATTTAATTAACCATCTCTTCTATCCAGCAGTGCATCCCTCATGGTGTATTGTACAGTTTAACCCCTTGAAGGATTGAGACTTTAAAAAGAAAGAAAAGGCAAAATGTTTTCGACGAGGAATCGAAAATTTGCTTTCCTGTTGGGCTGCAATCATCTATAATGATGGTGATGATATTATTCATAAATAGTATTCAATTAAACTTCACTGACATTTGTTTCTATCTCTCTTTCTTGAATACGTAATTTTCCGAACAGAGAAATACGTGATAAGTTTCTGAACACCTTAATATAAATATAATTTTTTTTTTTTAATTCCTAAAAAGTTTTAATAAACAACTGTTCGATGTGGTCATCTCAATCATATAAATGAGAAGATTTTCAAGTCCACTCTGTATATACCATGGATTGACCTCGCTAACAAGGATTTTGGAGAGGATCCCACGCCTGTCGTAAGACCATCATAGGCTGGGGAGGCAAATATACTTATGGGACCCTCACTAAAAATTTGTTTCACGCTTCTTCACGACTATCAAGTCCATAAGAGTATAATTATACTTGCTCTATTTTATTGGAAATATTGAGCACTTCTATTACAAACACAACTTCATATCGTTATTATCAGCATATATATATATATACAGAGAGAGAGAGGGGGAGAGAAAGAAAGAAAGAAAGAGAGAGAGACGTATATATATATATATATATATATATATATATATATATATATATATATATATATATAAAGACAGAGATGTTTATATATGAGTGTGTGTATATCTGCAAATATTATTGAATTATGTCCATTTTTCCAGGGATTTTCTGCAATATGAAATATACAAAAAAGTAAAACTCTTCCAAAAAAATAAGAAAAGAAAAGAAATCGTGGGCCTCATAAAGGAAGGGAATCAAGGCTTCCTGTTCATGTCAACAACAAAAATACCAACAAGAAGGCACTCAGAGAGTGCATGTTTATGCCAACACCATTGTCACTAAAAACTGAATGAAAATCAGTTCATACATAGCTTTGATGCAAGGGATGTAACCATGAAAATTTCCTGGATCAGCCTCAAAATTGGATCAATTTTTCCTCAAATTGTCATTGAGATTAATTGAGAACTTTTGGAGTTATTGTGTAGATAAACATGAGTGAATGTAAAAATGTATGAGAAAAAAAAAGGAAAAATATTTCTCAAAATTTAAAAAAGTAATTCCTGGATCCGCCCCCAAATTAAGCCAATTCTTCCTTGCCCTATGGCTTAGCCTTCCAGAAATTTTCCCTGAAGTTCATTGAGAACGTTTGGATATATTGGATGGAGATACAGACTGCCACGAGTGAATATGTGTACTTCTCCCAACTTCGAGGTAAACTATCAAAGGTAGCCACAAAAACAATAACAAAAATTGTACAAAAGAAATGGGAGAAAACCAACAAAAAAAGCGAAACTTCAATTTTTAAAAAAATTTCGAAAATGGTGGTGGGAAAAGTGTGGTGCCTGAATTGACCGAAAAAAAAATTTTCGGATGTGCTGGCTGCTTTCTGATTGGTTAAAAAAAAAATAGGATCACGTGGCATCCTGCTTATTATAAAAAGAAGTCACGTGGTTTACTGTGGGAGCCAAGATGGCCGCACTGCTGTTGCTATTTTTTGGTTGCTGTTTTTTTTTGTTTTTTTTGTTTTTTTCTTCACCTGCGTTAACTAATCTGCTAATTTGGGTGAAAGGTCTTATATTATTTATATTCAGTGTTTTATTCGTTTTCTCTTCATGAATGAATTTTTCAAACTGCTGTCATTCGACGTGTTTTCTGTTGTTTCATTTTTAAATTCATTAAGTGGTTGTTTGTTCGTTTTTCAATTTTTTTCGGTACTTTTTCGTTTCGTGTACACCACTCATCGCCCATTGTTTTGTTTGTTTTTTTTTCCATTTTGCCGATCCCCATATCCGTTCCGCTTTTTTGTATTTCAAGGCTGCTATTCGTTACCATTGAACTGCAGAAAAACTCCTTGGTGCAATTAAGGTGTACGTCGCTGGAAGATTCACTATCAACTCAGATCGTTACTCCACCGAGGAGTTCAATTCAGCAGCTCTTCATAGCTTTACGGTGAACCATTGATGTAATTTTGTCGACCCCCAAATCAAGAGTTTCGCAACCCCAAAATAGAAGTTAATAGAAAAGGTGGAACATGTTTCGGAATCGGTGAAATGGAGGAACAGAGCGCAATGAATGGCGCACAGATAACTGAGGAAATATCGTTGTTTTTTTGTTGTTGTTATTTTGCAGCATATAAGATGCGCTCTTCTTTCTAAAATTAAATCCCAATAATTACACTGCCCCCTTCATGGTGAGGGTCAGCTTTGGTGTCAATCTTGGGATCAACGAATGGCCCCAGTTTAATGATCCAGGCGACTTTAGAATGAATATACATGGTATATTACCGAAAACTAAGCAAGATACGTTCTATGCGCCGGTCCGTCTTATATGCCGCTAAATAGGGTTCCCTTTTTTTCAGCTCCTGATCTTGATCGATTGATTCACTCAATCCAATTTTCAGCCTTTTGTCCTTAACACTTTTTCCCGTTGCTCAAGCATCAAATTAAACCATTGTTGGTGGTTTAGTTGAAACATTTTCCTCGTCTTTGTTGTTTTGTTTTATGGAAGGTGTAGCAACATTTCAGTCGTGTACCTTCCAGCATTCCTCGGTCGTGTACTGAGGATTATTTTCCGCTGGCCTCTACGCTTCTGTGTTTTGCGAGCTGTCTTCCCTTGATTTGAGCAACTTCTTATCGAACCTTGGACGCGCAATAAGAGAATTGTCCATGGGAAGCACTTCCAACATTTCATAACAAACAGACACTCGAGGAAGCCTTGGGGGGGGGGTAAGTTGTAAAAAGAATGAACAAAGATGAATAAAATAGTTCGATTACACCGCACACAATGTTTTTCAAAATACCCCGTCTATCAAATTAAAAGCTTAGAAATAGAAATCACCTCCAACTCTATCTTTAGTGCCTTCATACTTACCCGTCAATCTACGTCAATTTCAAAGAAGACTTTTGGATTTATTTCCCCGCCTGTAGAAGGAAAAACTTATAAAAGTGTCGATTCATTTGTGGTATTATTACCAGAGCCGGCACTAGATAGTGGCGAAAAGGGTAGATATGTTCCATAAAGGGGGGAAAAAACATATATCCGGATGTTGGTTTTCAAGTAAGGTAATACAGCGTGCTTAAGCTCTGATTCGTCCTTCGATGTCACTGTTCATAGTGACCACTTGATCCGTGGCCTCTATGAGGCTCCAACTTCCAACCCCATTCGTCCTCGGTGAAAAGACCTGCTCTGGGGCGGGAAAACGAGAGCCCTGTTTGCTCTTTTAAAGTGGACGCCCATGCTTACAACATTCCTCCAATCAACGACGACAAGATTTAGTTGCTCCCACGTTTTGAGACTCGCAGGGCTGGTAAGGCACTCCAAAATGTACAATTTTCAGCCAATTTAGTGGTGTCATTCCAGCTTCTGTATACCAGTCGGGGTCCCTCTCTACCGATAGTCGCTAGATCATCTTGGGCCGTCCCCTCCTCTTTTCTACTGGCGTCCATTTAGTGACTTGATTCACAGGTCTTGTTGTGGTGAGCCCCGGGACATGCGCAATCAGCGAAAGCGCCCTCTGCAAATGGTGGTGGATACAGGAAGCTGTTTTGATCTTCCTCTGACCTCTCCAACTGACGAAGACGTAAATAGCACATCGTGAAATGAGAAAAATCTGTTCGTTCGCCATTTTGACTCGATCGTACCTGGTTTGCAGCGTCTGGTTTGATGGTTGAGTAAGTTTCAAATATAAAACTTATTCACTTAATTAGATCTTTGAATGTTTAACGGGTTTCATAGCCAGGATTGTCTAAAGGATAGTTTAGGCCTCTTGGATCAACATGTACTGGATTTGGCTCGCTGGTCATAGTGCCAATTCCTGATTTAATACATAGATTCAATAAAGAGTCATAGATTGAGTTGAATATAAACGTAGACATAGATCTGGAGAAGGTTCTTTGTGTACGCTATTTAAAGATATAAAACCTTGATTTTCATTTTACCAATTGAATTTCAAGGATCTTAAAATCTTGGGACACCCAGGCAACTACCAAATGTATCCATGTGATAAGAGTCTCTTTTTATAACTCAGAAGGGTGGATAGAGCATGCAAACTCTATGATGTTAACCAAGTTTTTCCCTCCTACCCAGCTTTTGGGATGGATTCAGCCATATTCTTGCCTTCGGGTGATACACAGCATTAATGAATCGTGTCTGGTCCCGGGATTCAAATCGTGGGACAACGCCCGTACTGTATTATACGTACGCGTTTGGGACCCCGCTTAATACCTGTCGTTGTGACATATTTGTCCTCGTGAGGAGAGGCAAATAAATTCTTGATTTTGACTAGATTCCATAAGAAGAAAAAAATATGCTTCCAAAAAGCATTCCAGCGGTCATATAAACTTGTAAGACTCAATTCTTAGTTCCAACCGGACTTGGACTCTTACAAGGATCACTGAGCATGCAAACGAAACCAGGACCCCTTCACTGACCGCATATATTCCTATGAGGGTTGTTTCTCAAGAGACCGGCGCTTTTTTTTTCTTTAATTCAACTTACCACGTCAATATGCACGAAAGATAAATCCGATTAAATCTACTGTTCAGAAAGAAAAAACGGTAGCTGAGATCCAATCGTTTTCTATCCTGCCCAAATTTCTTTCCCGCAAAACTCTCTTTCCCGCCAAAATTTCTTTCCCGCCAAATTATCTTTCCCGCATGGCAGGCATCCTGGTATTTTTTCAATCAATGTTTGTCTGTCGTATTCTGCTTCTTGATATATGATGAATCTCGGCAGGTTTATACCTTTCTTTTCTATTTATCAATTAATTTGTTCAATTTTAAAGTACTCTTGGTTCATTGTTGTTGTTGTTCATGATTTCTTTATTTCTTTTTTACTGTTGTTATTGTTATTCTTATTGTTTTGTTTTGTTTTGTTATTGTTGTTGTTGTTGTTGTTGTTGTTGTTTAGCCGCCTGGAAACAGCTTTCTTAAATCTCTTTTTTTTTTTAAATGATTTATTTGGATGCTGGTTACGCTAACCAATAGATTTTCGGGAAACAAACTGGTCGAAAGTTTATGAACTTTAACTCTCAAATTCATAAATCTCTTGTTATTTCTCCCAAATGACAGCGGAGCTCTTCGGTGAAGGAAACAAATTTTGTTAAATTGATTATGTCAGATGAGATGAAAAAAATAAATGAATCTAAAGTTGGGAGGGAGGTAACTTTGATCACTCTTTATTCCCCTTGGTATTAACAATTTAATTTTCTCTAAGATTTGAAGCAAGATCATACAAGGAAACGGTCAAATCACGTTAGATACATCGGTTCTCGTGAAATCACCGAAGTTAAGTGACATCGAGCCTGATCATTACCCAGATGGGTGACCGACTGGGAATAACAGGTGAAGATTGTTCTGCGGTCGTCTCAGCCCAAGCTCTGCCGCTCTAATAGAACCTCTTGCCGGGCACGGATCGGAATGCACATCCAGTCCTTTCTCATGCACACACTGCATTGAAGAGAGGCATGAGAGTGTGCTTTCCCTAGAATCTTCATATTATGAATTGATTCCGGAAAAAACAACTTTGATACGTCACTACGATAAATGGATAAAGTTAAATCATTGACTACTTCCGACTTTTCTGACGATCATTCGTGAATTACATTCAACTGTAACAAGCAGAATGTGCATTAGTATTTTTATCTGTAACTATTCTTGTTTCCTTCGGGCCAGTTTTTTTTTTAAAGATTATTTTATCTACTTCGGAGATCAGTAGCTTTACATAGTTTTCCGTTTCAATATCGACTATGTTATGCAGTAAAATTATCAGAGGACGGTTTAAGTCGTCCAGATGAATAAATTTCCGAAGATGATTGTATATCAATTGGTCAAATAGAAAAATGTTTGATAAGAGAAATCGTTAACCTGCGTTTAACTCTCAAAATCATTAACCGATTGATACTGCTCCTGAATTAACAGTGGAACTCTTCGGTGGGGGAAACAGATTTTGTTAAATTTATTTTGTAAAATGAAATTTAAAAAAAAAAACAGATTTTAAAAAATCACCGAAAGCTGTAGAGAGATGACTTTGATCAGTTGTTATTCCCATTGATATAGACATTTGAATTTTTTCCATGTGAATTTAGGACTTACAACAAATTGAGACACGCATAAATACAAAGAAACCTTTCACCCGCCCATGAAAAATATTGTTTCTATACAGGCTGTTACTGCTGGTGCTGTGATGATGATGATGATGATGATGATGATGATGATGGTTACAAATCACAGTGATGATCAAAATCTCACGTATATATATACATAAATATATCATAAACATATACACATACTTATACACGTGATAAACATATACTCAAACATGTACAAGCAAATACATATGTACATGTTATCAATATATAAACACACACACATACACACGTACACACACACACATACATATGTCTGTAGAAAATCACAATGATATATATAAACATGTGGACATGATATTGAGATATATATATGATATCATGATTATATATATATATATATATATATATATATATATGTAAAAGGACTGATCGCGATGATGATCAAATTCCTGGGATATATATATATATATATATATATATATATATATATATATATATATATATGATAAACATATATGTATACATATAGTTACGCATTTATCTGTATCAATGTATAATAAATATATACCCATGCACAAAAATGTGTGCATACATTTTATTGATATATAAACATGCACATACGTGCACACATACATACACACACGTGCACTCACACACCTACACATTAAAAGAAATGTTTTTTTTTAAATAAACGATTTATGATTCACGTAAAAAGTGTCGGAAAGAAAACGTATGAAAAGTTTTGTGTAAAGTTGAATATCTTGCGGTAATATTTCTTCACAGCAAGAAAAGTATTGGGTTTTTTTTCTAAGAGGGAGAGAGAACATTTTTCTGAACAAGTCTAATTCATTGTCCGATTTTAAAATACAACTGAATATCTATTACTTCTTTGTCAAAAAGAAATGCCTTTTTCCCAAATATCAAGAATTTGTTGTAGTATTCTTTACATCATAAGTCAAATAAAAAAATAATTGTATAGAAATATATACATACGTACACTCACGTACGTTTGTAATATATAAAAATTTATGAGTGTAGTTGATGCGTATGTGTTGTGTGTGTGTGTGTGTGTGTGTGTGTGTGTGTGTGTGTGTGTGTGTGCGCGTGTGTGTGCAGTCATGAATAAATATTTATGTATTTGTACATGAATTAGTTCAGACTACTTGAATGTGTGTATGTCTGGCTGTATGTAAGGGTGTACGTACCGCAAGTGTATACTAACCCATTAGCTGCAGAAAGTGGCAAGTGTAATGGTTATCCATTGCAAGATAAAAGCTCTTGTCTGTCAAAATAATCCAGTGCATGATAGGGGATCTGACTCACAGATAGAACTGGATTGCCATCGATCAAAATAAAAAACCGAAAAATTCAGAGCTTGCTATTGAACTACGTCATCAGCGGTTAAAGGGTTAATATCTGATCAAAATTGGACTTATTTCAAAGCTTTCGCGCCACTAGCAAACAAATATGTTGGCTGAAATCTAGAGAAACGGGGACAACGCAAAATTGCCAAGACCACAATTGCAGTTCAGAAAGTTCTCCCATTTTATGCAAATTAATCTCTCTCTCTCTCTCTCTCTCTCTCTCTCTCTCTCTCTCTCTCTCTCTCTCTCTCTCTCTCTCTCCAATTTGATTGAATTTTCCGCTTGTTCCTAATGTTTTTTCCTACAATGAATTTTTCAATGTATATATATATATATATATATATATATATATATATATATATATATATCAGCGGTTTTTATCCGTTCTCAAGGCTCGCATCCCTTCGAAATTTCAAATTCTTTCTTACATCCCTTAATCTAAAAGATTAATATTTTTTGAAAAAAAAAAGAGTCAAAGTTGGCAAAGTTGATATTGAAACGTGTAAATAACGAAATTGCTGAACTATATCAAATGCCAAAATTAAAAGTCTGTATCAAGAAATTACCAATAAAAGAACATTTGATGCACTGGCCGCTGTTGCTTTTTCTCGATCAACTTTGAAAAAGTTAGCTTGCCACCCCCTTGTACACCCCCACCCCAGATGCCTTATGCACCAGTTGGGGTGCATGCAATTGAAGTTAAGAATCTCTGATATAAATGTGAATCTCACTTGGGTGGACTTGTTTCTGGAATGTATCATCGTCAATTTTTGCTGCTCCCCCTTGGGTTTCGGGCGTTGGCTACAGGCTAGAGTTTTCGAGGAATTGTGTACCTTTATTCCTCTGGGGTTGATTTCATGTATATATATTTGGCTATGCACTAATATATATATATATCATAGTTGTTTATATCTGTTTTATATACATACAAGTATATATACATGTATATATCTATTTATATATGTAAGTTTTAATATGTATTTCTGTGACTATATATATCCATTATTGTGCATGTAAAGTGTGTATCTATGGTGTATGTGTGCGTGTTTGAAAGATGCAGACAACTTTTTAAAAATGCTTGTAGGTAATCGATATTTGATTAACAAACAAGTTTGCTTTTATTTGTCTTATTACGTTTATGTTTCTGTGTATATGTATATATTCACGTATAAATGTGTACATATATTCATATCGCAAGTTTATGTCTGTTTTTGCGAAATCATATGCATATGAACAATATATTTGTTACGCTGAATCCGTGAAATTGCTAAAATTCACTTATATTTTGTGAAAAATAATCGATTTCAATTTGATTACATAAACTTTTGTTCGTAAAAAATAATTGTTCCGTATTCTTGTGTTGATTGAATAAAGTTTCGAGCAAATTATGTGTTCATTTATTTTACGTGAAAAAAAGTAAAAACTACGTATTTGCTTATTTCCTTGGAAAACTTTGATTTCTCAAAATTTTGATTGTAAAAAAAAGGTGTTTTATATCTTTGTATAGATTTAATGAACTTTGGTCTTTTTTGTAAAAAAAAGTAAAAATTTCGCCAACAGGGCAATTTGACCGATTCAGTGTAACATAAATATGAACACACACACATACATATATATATATATATATATATATATATATATATATATGTGTGTGTGTGTGTGTGTGTATTATCCTAAAAGAGGTGCCCTGCAATACAGTTATACGTGTTATTTCAATTTGGCGATGCTGAACTACTCATCAGGGGTTTGAAACCACAATCTAAAGCAGATAAACAAATTCTTCCCGATTTTACTTTCAGTCGGATTTGAATCGAATCTCAGTGGTTCATGCCTCGAAATATATTTGTAAGTACACGTGTGCGTATATTTTGCATATATATATATATATATATATATATATATATATATATATATATATATATATATATATATATATGTATAGTGAAATAACAATATCAGAAAGGCTTGTTTCTTGTAATACCTCCTCTTTTCTTGACAAAGCCCAGTTTGGGCAAAACGTCCAAAAAGAAAAGATTCATTTGTACAGCAAGCCTTTTTATACTGTCATTTCATTCTCATATTATTGGATTAGCCACAATCCATAACAATACACTGATCATATATATATATATATATATATATATATATATATATATATATATATACGTGAGTGTATGTGCATATATATATGCATATATATTTATTTGTTATTATCTTGCAATGCCAATAGATATATGTGTACGACGTACGTTTGTTGATTTGTAAGGGTTCTGTATACGCATTTGCCAAAAATAAGCCTGAGACAATATGTCTGATCGAACACGTGTGTGTGCGTTAGTGTGAGAGAGAGTGTGTGTGTGTGTGTGTGTGTGTCCATCTGTCTTTTTCGCATTCTTTTTCATTTAAAATGGCGTCAAATGTTTTCGCGCCTTTTTTTGCGTCTCGTAAGTCACGTGTACTAACTACAACGCTTTCCCTTGATATGATAATATGAATGTTATTTTCTTTTCACCAGAAGCAAAACAGTTATTCCAAAGACTCGTACTTTGTCTTATTTAGACGAAAAAGACGAACGAAAAATAAAGAAAGAAACCGGCTACTAACATCGAACTTTTTTTCATTCACAAACAAAAAAAAGTCCTGATAAGTTTGTTATTTTTATTTCAATTTGAATAATGCAAATGAATAACAAAATATTATCATTTCATGACAATCTACCATTTTTAAGGTTTAATTACGTAAAATTTTTACCTTATCTTTTATTCGAATTCTGCTGATGGATGTCTTAAGCAGTCACAATCTTCAAGATAATCCTGATTAAAAGCATCCTTCGGCGGTCTTCAAGCTCGATATCAAATAATTTCCTATGAAATTTATATTATAATTATTCACTCAGCTTATACTCGATGAAATTAACTACACAGAAAGTAGTTGTCGGTTCGTACTGGAAATTATCTTGATCTCATAGTTTGATCTATTCAATGATATTACTGTAAGAAGAATTGCAGCACGATCTGTCGTTTTTGCTGTGTTTCAGTCAGTGACCGACAAACCCGCTAACATACAGAAATTATATCATTATAATATGGATTACATCAAATAGGTTACATCTTTGTTCACTGATTGCAGACATCAACAATCAAAATAATCTAAGAAAAAATAATGGACACACATTTAGTTAACTGCTGTTGCCCTAATAAACAAAATACAGTAACCCTCGGTATAACGAATCTCGCTATAATGAATTTCAGCTCTAAAGAACTTCAGGATACCATTCGATTTGACTTCGGATTTACCGAACGAACTTCGATAACTGCGGTAAATACGTGGACCATCACGGGTTTTCTCTATCATTATTGAACGGTATAGTCTAAGGTCAAAAATAGATCAAGAGTCAACCGAACTGCCTTTGGATTTACCGGACAATGTTCATTAAATGCAGCAAACCCCCTTACTTATTTACCGAACGTTGATCTACTATCGTGTATAACAAACTTACGGCTTTAATGATCACTCCTACTCCTATTCGTTTAAGCAAGAGTTTATTGTATTCGGAAACGAGAATAACTGACTACATTCGCATATATATATATATATATATATATATATATATATATATATATATATATACTCAATAAAAGTGATACAAAAAATGAGCCACGTCTGTTGTTATATTTACTGATCCCTCATCGTTGAATACGTTTCGAGGATAGCCTACGTAAGTAGAACCCATTTTGCAAAAAAATAAATAAAATAAAATCCATATAAAATTCATTAAGATAGTACTCTACATAAAATAACAATAGTGAACAGTTAACAGATTTAGGTAGTAAATATTAGTAGATATTTAATTCATGATCAGTTTTAGAACAAAACATCCAATCTCAGCGAAATACTTCTTACAAAAAAATGACAAGAAAAATGAAAAATACGAAATCTTAGACTTTCTCATTGTTGAATAAGGAAATGACTTGAAGTATCAAAATGATTTTTTTCCTGTTATACACCGTGGTTTAGATGCCATATATACATATATATATATGTATGTATATTGATCTTCTAAGTGCAATATATATCTGTAAATATACACACACACAAACATGTACAGAGGCATATAGATATCTGCTTGTACAGTTTGACGTGTATACATCCATGTATATTTATATGGATGTGTGTCTCTGGATAACTTGATCGGATTCGTGGAAAAACATTCTCTGCCTTTTGTCATGAAATTTGTGGTCACAACATGGCCATCATCTGAGATTATGTAATATTTATTTATTTAGTCGGAGAGAGTGTTCGTAAAGTAACGCAACATTTATAAAAGGATATAACTCTTTAAAAAAAGGCTCTCAGTAGCCTCCCTTGTATTCACATTCAGTTGATTGGCGGAGAATACAGCTGAGCATATCAGACAATCAGCTAACTGTAAATTCAAGAACTGAGTAGTTTGGGGGGGGGTTGTTTGTTTGTTTTTTCAAAGGGTTATTTGCTTTTGACGTTATTTTACGAACACTCTGTATACTCAGCTTTTCATTTGGATTCAACCAGATATTACCTTATATGAAAGTCTTCAAAGTGTTTTAAAGTATTAATGTCCTCTGCTCATCTTCTCTTTGATATTATTGTTATTATTATTATTACTATCATTATTATTATTATTATTATTATGAAATCTCACACCAGTTGCCTGGTGTATTATTATTATTATTATTATTATTATTATTATTATTATTATTATTATTATTATTATTATTATTATTATTGATGTTGTTGTTGTTGCTGTTTATTTATAACTGATTGATTGAATGAATGTTAGATTATATATACTAATATGTTACCATATACGGCCCGATCGCGTTGGGTACACTGGTTCGCGTAAGATCACCGAAGTTAAACAACGTCGACCCTGGTCATGACCTTGATGGGTGACCGTCCGAAAATATCAGGTACCGTAGTGCAGTTGAGGGTTGATTCCTGGCCAAGTCACACTAAAAACCTTTGTAATGGTTCTCGATGCTTCTCCGTTAATGAGTAGAATTGAGGGTAAGTGGTTGTCGGGCCAGGGATAGGAGTAATGCCCACCCTTATCTGAAAGAAAGAGGAGACCAGGTCGCCTCCAACTACGGCCGATCAGCCATAATGTTATTCTTGCCATCAATAAAACCAGTATTATGAAGGTAGCAACTTGTTTCTACTAAGACAGTAAATATAATGAATTTTAATCAATGTCATACTCTATGCATAGTATTTTTACTGATTGAGTTTTCACATCAATGGTAACTGGTGGCTTTCTGGGGATCAAGTGACAGCAAGTCGTCTTCCTCAATACTCCAGGACTCTTTTCAGTATTCTAGCTGATTTCAGTAATGCTGTCGTCTGGATGGTGTCGGCTCTTCCCCCGGATTCCTAGTTCCTTCAACCTCTTGGCTAGGTCCTTCGGGACTGTCCCCAGAGCCCCGACTATTATTGGTACTACTGTCATCTTCATAAAGTAATAATGATAATAATGATAATGATTAAAAAAATGTTTTGTTGGTTGTTGTTATTATTATTATTATTATTATTACTATTATTACTATTATTATTATTATTATTACTATTATTATTATTATTATTATTATTATTATTATTATTATTATTATTATTATTTGAAACACGAAGCAAGAAATGGAAACTGTTTACAGCTTCCCGGTGAAATTTTAAAAAATGGCTTATGAAATCAAACTCAATGAATTTCTTTTTTAATCTTTAACCCATTAAATAAAGTTCAATGTGCTGTGTTGTAACCTCATGTTATTACGTAATCGGATGACGTATACTTTTTGCGTCATCATATGACGTCATTCCTAGATGATTTTAAAACGAACTGATTAACTCCGACCATGTCATTCAAAGCGTTGGTTTAAATACATGTGGCATTTTAAAAAATGTTTTTGATTACAAAGCCCTCAAAAAATTGGAGGGATAACATTTTTTTTCTTTATTATTTTCACAAACTAAAACAATTTTTGTCATTATTCATATTGTTATTCTTATGACTAAAATCTTAATTACCGTACATATTCGTGTATAGGTTGAGTTTTGAAAACCAGTTTTTAAGCAAAAATTGGAGGTCGACTTATACATGAGTGATAATTCGTCAGATTAAAATTCATACATAATGGGAAGGACTGGGAGCAACCCTTGGCTTCAAATATGAAAGATTTAATGGTTACTACCAGAACTTTCATGACCATAAATCGACTTATATACAGACCGACTTATACACGAGTATATAAGGTAACTGTTGTTATTGTTGTTGTTGTCGATGATGATGATATTGATGATGGGTGATTGTCAAAATACAAAACGGTGGTTTTAACGATCGACTAATTTGTTGAAAAGCTACGTTAAAGAATTATCTTAAAAAGGTTTTACCAAAAGAAGATGTCTGTCGTGTAAATGGTTTTGTTAAGTATGGGTTCCCATACTTGCGAGGGAGGTGACCACCATCTCGTAACAGTTCAGTTACAGTTGGATTCTCGTGGAAGAAAGAAAGAAAAAAAGAAGAAAAAACAGGACAAAAAAAAGAGAGAAAGAAAAATACAAGGGAGGTAACTCGGATGTTGCCGTGTCCAGTGTTAGGGTTGGAAAATTTACTGATTTACTCCCTTAGATTACTTTTTCCGCTTAGATTTTCGTTTTTCAATACGTAAACCAAGAAAATGAACATTGATTTTTGTGAGCAAAACGTTTTTCGTTTTGGGAATTATCATTAAGATATTGCTTTCATTATTTCGACAATGCCTCAGAGAAAAGATGGGATGCTTAATTTGTAAGATCCTTTATTTTCGAAATTGCTAATTTAAATATATATATATATATATTATAAACATTTTACATCAATAAGAATATATATATACGTATATTAACATCTTCAGCACCAATCTTTTTTCCACTGACTTTTCAGACCAAGAATAGCACAATTTGAATTACCCAGATGCTAAATAGCATCACTGGAAAGGTATACGTCACATCAGTGTGCGGAGGACAAAATGAAGACAATGCGCTATTCCTCAAAAGAGGGACGTTATGTAATTAACATCGTGCAACACCTAAGAGGTAAAATAGAACGTGCTAATATATTCATACTCCTATGTGTATATCCCCGCATACTCGCATATGTATACAAGTGCATACTTGTTTACAGATACACACACATACACACAGACACATATATAATGCGCTTTTCGCCAGGGCTTCTTTTGCATTTTTCGTCTGTTTCAGTGGAGGCACAATTGAAAAGTATTTAAGCCAGTTTTCAATTACTCTGAGGATATAAGTGATTTTTTTTTCAGCAAAGAACGACTTTCAAACGAAATGCAAATGAGAGAAAAGATACAATTGAAAATCACAATAAAGATAATAATGATTCAGTATTATAAATTCCAACTGTATTCTGTTCAAAAATCAAAGAAAAACTGTACGTACTTTTTTTTTTATTCTGGAAAAAAATCCAGACTATGGCGTCTGCAATTTATAGATAAAAAATGCAGTCCTTTTTTTATTTCTAATTTTGCTATCTTTTAATTGCAAAAAAAATAACGTGTTCGTCAACAAGTGTATCAAGAAAAAACTAATTTCTGAAAATAATCCATTCATTTTGCAAAGTATCTGTAAAAATGATTGTAAAAATCATTTAAGCTTTTTTCTTAAGGGAGTGAAAAAAACATGGTTCCCTCCTGGAGAATCATGGGATACATGATGAAACGCTGATGGTGGCAACTGGTATTCAAGAGGAAAAGATATATTGATATTTTTTTCACTTATTAATACAATTCTTTTCTATTTCTTTCACATTTTTATTTGTTGTTGTTTTTAAAGGTTTTTATAATTGTTATTGTAAAATATGAATTGTTTTTAAACTACAAAAAAAAATTAAATGTGTGTCGAAACGATTCTGGCGTGATGTCACGCCCGTTCGCCCTAAGCGGTTATGATATCAGGTTTTGGATTGTTGAACACTATTTCATGATGTGATCTTTGAATGGATGATTTGAAATAAATGCCGGGATGCTTTTTATTAGATGTTGAAGAAAAAATATTGATTAATTTCTTTTTTTCACCTGACGCTAACTAATCTCCCGTGGCTCAGGCATGATTGAGCTGATTTTTCTGGTTTCTGCGTCGTCTGGGCAGTGAGACGCTGCTAGCCTCAATGTTGCAAATGATGAGATGCTTTTTCCCCTCTGAAAAATGTCCTCAAAAATCACTATGCGTCATAGTATTTGACGGTTGAGTTATAGAAAGGAGTTGACCGACACTCACGAACCTTAGTATGGTGAGCTATTCACCTCTCAAGTATTTTTTCCCCAAAAATACCTAGCTTAATATAGGGTGTGTCTTACCACTTATAGCATCTTATCAGCCGTGTTTTAAGGAATATATTTCAGTGACATATCAATCAAAACAGTTTTCCTGAATTCGAAATAACGTCATTAGATTTTTATGTTAGGATTCTGTTATCCTGCAACAGGGTTTGATATCTGAGGTTTTATTTGAAGTAAGCTGCCAGTATTTTTCATAACACTAGAAAGAATTTAATTGAAACGCTGCCCTGCTTGAAATCAACTATCAATATATATATATATATATATATATATATATATATATATATATATATATATATATATATATATATATATATATATATATATATGTACAAATGATGTCAACACAAATGGCAACCGATAAAAACATGACAAATTGCAAACACCGAATTTTATGGTGAAAATATCAAACAAGATACAACTTCTTCCATCCGCCAATGTTTTATGAGTTCTAAAATATGATATATAATTTTGATAACTTTGATGTGGTCTAAGTAGGCTCAACGTCATATCGACCACGCACAGAGTACTCTAGTTTGCTGTTTCTGTTTACAGACGTGTGTCCAGGGGACAGTGGGTCGTCTGGGATCTGCTCAAGAAATTTTCCTAGTGAAGTCTTGAAGCTCACCAGTTTTGTCATCAAAGTGGTGTCAGCGAGAATATAGTTCCAGAGTTTCGGTCCCAGCACTGGGGAAGACTCACCATATGTGTCGGGACCTAAATTAGAATTGGTATAGTAACTCGAATACTTATTCTTTCACTGTGTAGAAATGAAATGTTTAAATCGTTGGGTACAAGTTTTTGCAGTTTCTTGAAAATCATTATAACTATGTAAATATATATATAAGTTATTTTCTTTGTGGAAGATTAGGTAAAAAGATGCCTTCATACCTTGATATTCCTCAGATATTACAAACTCTTACTGAATCAAGTGGTGTTCAACCGAATGAAAAAGATAAGAAAAATAAAAACATTCCTTGACTGGAGAGTTTAATAATTACCGTAATCTCTATGATTGATTATTTCTGCTTGTTTGTATGTACGACCATTACACTCTTCTGCTTGGGATCTGAGTGTAATATTGGTCCTGTTCCGCACCCTTCTGAGCTGGAATCAGTTACGCTTTCTGGCCGAGAAACCTACATAATAATACTAAGTTTGAAGGAATTTGGGAAAGAGAGAGGGATATGGAAGGAAAAGGAATGTATGAATGAGGATAGGTTGGAGTTAAAAAAGCTAGAGAAAGCAAAAAGCAAATCAGGTGAAAGGTAAAAGAAAAAGTATGCCGTAAACCCCTGCTGTAAAAAACCTCAATATAACGAATTTTGGCTTTAACGAACACGAACCATATCAAACTTTCCTCTTATTTACCAGACGAAGTTTGATAAATGCGGCGAACATCACAAACTTGGCATCATTTTAGTTTAGTGATCCATCTTTTTGCAGCCTTCAGATCAAGATCAAAGAGTAGTATTTGTTTTCCTAATGTCAACGAAGCATTGCATAAACCAATCATTTTCAATTTTAAACGCAATTATGGTTGCATTTTTGTTATTTCCTTCATGAATTTTAATTTGATTTGAATACTTTTTATTCAATTAACAAAAACAGAAGCTTTTATGACTCTTATCCATTATCGTTACTAAAATCGTGTGAAATTACATTCTGGTTTTACATTTTAAAGTTTATTCTCTTTGCATTTCACACTGAAAAAGTCAAATCATTTATTTTGATTTCACTAAATCATCTTTACTTATTATAATTCTTCATAACTCTTTTCAACTCATTAATCAGTACTGAATTTTGAATTAGAATAAATTATTGTTTGTTCCGTATTTTCTGATTGAATTATTGTTTGTCACGTATGTAAATCATTGTTTTATAAAAATTCAAAAGAAATTCAAGAGAACTATTAAGTACAACCATATGACTTTTTTTGCCAACGAAAAAAAAATCAGATTCAATTAAATCAAAATTTACGAATAAAATGATTAAAATACAACTATAATAACGTTCAAAATTGAATATTACTTCGTTATGGAGAGGCTTTACATACATATATAGTGATGAGAAAGAGATTGAGTCGATAGAAAGATATATAGAGACAGGTTGGATATCAAGAGACAATGACCGAAATCTTAAAAGGCAGGTAGGTAGGAAAAGGCATAGAAAATGTGATATACAAAAATGATTTATGGAGAGATTGAGTAGAAGAAAAAGATAAAAGGGGGATAAAGTTGAAAATATTCTTTATCTATTTTTCGCGTTTGAAATTAATCCATGTTAGTAAGAAATTTAGAAAGAAAAACTGATGAGCAATGAAGATAGGAAGGGATAAGGGAGAGCAGAGATAGGCAAACGGTGAGAGAAAAGCAGAGGCATTAGAGAATGGATGATCTTAGTACTCAAAACTCATGGAAATTTCGCGCGTTGTTGCAGGTGGAACTTGGTTGAAAATCAAGTTGCTTTCCATGTCGTACGAGAAATGAGCCATGGTTTTGTCTGCATTTTTTCGAACGGATACTCAATCAATATACCAAATAATTAGCTACGTGAAGATGTCTTCCGCTATGTAAAAGGGCGTAACTGACGTAGTAAAATATGAGTTCGTTCATATAACTGACGATGTAGAATAGGATTCCATTTATGTTCGAATTATGTAACAAAAATCCTGGATCTAAAAAATAATTGATAAACAGAAAAATAGTGAAAACAAGGACAAAATATTATAAAAATCCATTTGTGATCAACAGAAACGTTATTTGCTAAGATCACTGCAATTGAAAGTGATCGGTAATCTAACCAATCAATATTTTAAGAATAAATTTCAAAATAAGGAATTAAACAGCGTTGTCACCTTTCATAATGTTGAAGGTTAATAAAATACGTCATTTTTTACGACTAGTCATTACATGATCACCAAAAGTTACCTCTGAGTGCCGGTCCTCAAAAGCAGGTAATTAATTCTAAAACAAGCAGACGATCACATCTCAGACGACCAGTTCTCACGGGACAGAGGAACCTGGGGAGATTTATTTCACAAGTATTCATATTTTAGTGTGAGAGTCGGTGAAACATTTCCTTTATTTAATTTCAATGATTATATTTTTTTGCGCTGCGGCGCCATATTGAAAATTGTTTGAATGTTTCTGCATTTTCCTGGTCAAAATAAAACAAAGAAAGAAAGAAACTGATTAAACGTTTTAAAAAAGAGTTTCAAAATTAACAAAAAAAAATGAATGTGTGAAAACGTTGGTGAAAAACTCGAGATAATTGTAACAAAGAAAAGAGATTCCTGATCTACTGTGAATTCGTTTCGGGGAAAAAATAAAAACAAACAAAAAACAAACATTATTCTATTCTTTTTTTATTTGATAAAGTACAGTGGTCCCTTCCTTAACTAGGACAATTCTTCCACAAAACGTCTCGTTAGATGAAAAGTCGTTAAGTGAATGATTAAACCTATAGAAATACAGTACTTCGTTCCAAATATATATATAAAATAACAGGCTCTCAAGATCTCAATTGTAAATTATACATAATGTACTTATTACTTTCTAAATAATAATGTATAAATATAAATAAACATGGAAATATTGTAATCAATTAATAATCTCCTTATTAATCAAAAGCTCAAATTGCATTTGTAGGTTTGTTTATCTGTTCAGTCCAGTGGAGAGAAAAATCTAAAAGAGAGAGCAAAGACAGAAGAAAGACGAACAACATGGCTGCCTTCTGACATTCCCCCTTCTATACCAACTGTCGATGACTTTAGACTTTACTTCCTATCCCCACGTGCCACAGAGCAAGCTGCTCAGCAGACAGTTTCGACTATTTTTTTTTAAATGAAAACAAAAATCCATTTCACTCGATAACTTGGCCTGGATTCACTGATTTTCTCTTTTTAATCTCATTAAAGTTTTTTTTCAAATTAAAATTAAAAGAAAATATAATCCCCATTTTGTTTGTAACAAATACAATTAAAAATAGTGTATATTTTTATATAATTTATTCATACGGAAATAATCGCGTCATTTTTGACGGCTACTATGCTGATCTTATTAGAATTCGCCAAATGTCTGTCCGATACAATAGATAGATATAGATAATTCTGGATAATTTTATGAAATTTCGGGTGTTCCTTCTTGCAAACTGGAAATATTCCGTTAAGAGATTTTTTGTTGCAATTGGGGCCTCCCGTAAAGTGAAATTCTGTTATATTTGTCCTTCGTTATGAAAGGTACCACTGTACTGCAAAATATTATAATCCATTTTTGTCTGATGTTTACCTTAATTAATTCTTCTGTTGTTTTTTTTTTTTATCGCAAATAAATAATCAAGCAGGCCTTGCTAGTCACTGAATAGCAATTTAAAAATTGGAAAAAGGGCTGATCAAACAATGGATTACTTTTCTTTTTTGTTGGATCTCTGACAATTTTGAATTCTCAAAAACCAAGTGGGCGCAAGCTAGTAACCGATTTTCCATAAAAAATTACACTATAAACCAAACCCCATCTTGATACCTATTGAGGGGAATTTGAAAAAAAAAGTTTCTCCTAGACGAAATGAGGAGTAAATTAAGGTTTGATTTGGACTTCAGCTGGCCAAGTTAGATTTCGTAGTAAGAGCAGTAGGGAGTGTACCTGGCTTCCCTCTGGGAATTTGAGTTTGAGACTCACACAAAACTTATTCTTCATTTCCAATCGACACTCTATTTACTCACTGCCGTAGTTTGATGGCTTGTATAGAGTTACGATGAGAAGCAACATAAATATCGAAATGAAGGTAAACAGTCATCATAGATAAATAATAATGATAAAAATACGTTGAAAGGTTCTTGTCTAAAATTTGTTGAAAGGGTGTATCATTCAGAATGTATGATATGGTGAAACTATTTCCCTCGTTTGTATGCCCAAGGGATGTAGTACAAATTATTGACAGAGAGGCAAATTGGCGGATACGACGCCTGAAAGGAGCGGCGGGCATACTTTTTTCAGTCGAACCAGTCAGCCAACTGAGCATCAATAATAATAGCATCTGGGAACCTCTCATCATAATGGACTCCTCGAAAAAAAAAGCAAAGATATCATCCAATTCAAGGGAAGCAACCTAGAGGTTGACATCTAAAACACAGCCTGTTTATACAAAAAAAAAGGCTGTGTTCTGTCCACACGAGTGTCCTCTTTAAGAAGTGATTACACAACTTCCAACAGCACCTAACTAAGGCCAGATGTTACACGGCCGAAACGTTTTGAACAAATGAATACATAGACGCGGGAAATAGTCCGATAACATCAGACATAATATTGAAAAGTGTTTTCCTAAGCCCTTCTTCAATTTTCTTTTTATCAATCACCCAATCTCACCAGTGGAGCAAGAGGGCTGAAAATTTGAATATTTATTCCTTAGTATGTCCAGAAAAAAAACATTTTTCAACACACCCAAACAGGTTATTAGTGATGGCTCAATTTGGAATGCAAGTTTATGCTTTGTCCCCTATTTTGAGTCTGGACAAATTCACGCTTGTTTTTGTTTTGTTTTTTCTTTAAATTCAGACTTTTTCAGTGATCACTGCCCAACAAAAGGCAAAATAAATAATTATTCATTCATTACACCTTATTTTTTCATTTTAATTGATCGTCCCCAACACAGCATGCTACCAAAAGATGTTGATCAAGTGACAGTTCCTATTGAGTAACTAACCAGACCTGTTTCCTCAATCAGTGACAAAATATTTACGTAACTAAATAAGACGATGGATAGGACGGAAACGCAGGAGTCTACCATGGTCTCTCAGTTGAAAGTGAGGCGAAGCAGTTGGCCTCTGATGAATGAGAAGATTAAATTAAGACTGACAGTGCAAAGAAAAGAGGAACACTATTTATTTGGGAATATATCATGTGCAACAACCACATCGGAGATAAAGTCACTGAGATCAGAATCGAAGACACACAACTAGAGAAAGTAGACCACTACATCTACCTAGGACAACGAATCTCCATGAGAACCTCAAAAGAAGAGGAAATCAAGCGAAGAATCGCACTAGGATGGCAAGCCTTTGGCAGGACAAGCACAACCTTCAAAAAAAAGAAAATCCCATTAATCCTAAAAAGAATGGTGTATAACCAATGCATCCTCCCAATAGTCACTTATGGAGCTGAGAAATGGAACTTAACCAAGAGACAGATCTGCAAATTGAGAACTATGCAACGTGCACATGAAAAAATTACGCTGTGCCTCACATGGAGAGACCACAAGACAGCACAGTACATCTGGGAAAAGACAGGAGTCAGGGACATCATAGAATCCATTAAAAATCTCAAATGGCAGTGGGATGGCCATGTTGCACGAATGGCGGACAACCGATGGACATCGTGACTCACGACATGGATCCCCCGAGATCACATGCAGAACTAAGGCCGGCAGAATATTAGATGGAGAGACGAGCTAGACAAATTCAGAAAGTACTGGCTCTGCGACGCACATGATAGAGAAGTGTGGCAAATCCAGGGGAAGTTCTATGTCCAACGACGGACGTTGAAAGAGTGATGATGATGATGATGATGATGATGATGATGATGATGATGATGGTGATGATGATGATGATGATGATGATGAATCCAACAAGGACAAAAAAGATCGGGGAGAGATAGGTCAAAGGGAGATTAGGAAGAAGAATAGAGCCACAACCACCAGGAACTAAGCTTGTTATCCTCGCATATATTTATCCGTTCTCTCTCTCTCTCTCTCTCTCTCTCTCTCTCTCTCTCTCTCTCTCTCTCTCTCTCTCTCTCTGTGATGTACAAGTAAAAGATGAACCTCTCTAGGTCGGCAAGCTTTCGGCAGAGCAATAGATGAAATCTGATGAGTCACCAAAAAAAGGTATACGATCAATGCATCCTCACAGATAGTCACCTATGTAGCTGAAACATAGAACCTAACCTAAAGGAATTGACCCTCAAACTGAGAACTATACAACGTGCATAGGAGAGAATCGTGCTCACATCAGATGGAGAGATCACAAGTCTAAACAGTATATTAGAGAAAAGCAGGAATCGGGGATATCAAAGTATTAATTAGAAAGCTCAAATGGCAATGGGCTGTTCATGTTGCCAGGATATAAAACAACCACTGGACATCTCAATGCAGATCCATGGAGATTATATGCGAAACTTGGGCCAGCATGACTGGCAGAAAGTATTAGCTGCTTGACGTCCATAATAGGGAAGTCTGGAAAATCTTGGGAAAAGACCATAACCAAAGATGGCTGCTGCTGCTGCTGCTGATGATGATGATGATGATGATGATGATGATGCAGATAAAAATGCCGTAAACCACAGATTGAAATTTAAACCGAATCTTCAAATAGGGAAGCTTAATAAAACGAATTGAAAGGCACCAAAGTCTGTTTACTCTACAACTGCAAGCTTTGGTGATACAGCTGCAGTCAATTTCTTATATTAGGGGTCAGCTAGGAGTGAAACAGAGGGAGAGTACCGTCCGGTTCTATCTGTAGTGATATAGCAATGCGATATATTTGACGAAAGTACGTAAAAGAAGTCATGGACTCTCATTATTATTTTTTCGCTTCCGTTCAGCTGTTAATTCATTTACTCTTAGTTGAAGGGGGCCCAGCCCGAGTTTAGTTGCGATTAAAATCAAGTAAATCGCATTAAAAAATTAATGATAATGATTTACAATACTTCGTCTAATAAAATAGAATAAATTAAATTTAATTGCAATCATAAACTAGTACGAATAAATAAGAATATATGTTATTATCATGGTTATTCCTTGGTATTATTTCTTTTATTATTCTCTTGACCGAACTACGACTGCAATCAATCGTTATATGTTCTTTCATTCAAGCGTAACGGAAGAACCATCAAAAGCAACGGACATTGTATACTTTTCTTTTCTTGCCGCGGGAAAATATGTTGGTTTCCATCTATCCATTTGTTTTCTTTCGATTTCCTTTCAGTTTGTATTGTCTTGTCACTTTGATTCTGATTACTTCCTTTTGGGCATCTCTTTTTTTTCTTCTTTTTTTTTCTTTTATTTCGTGTTCTCGGCATATTTCGTTTCGTTTTGTTCCATTATTGTATTTTTCATTTTTTGTTCGTTTCATCAATTTCCATTTTGATTTCGTTTTTCATTTCAATCACATAAAATATCCATTATTCCAGATCTTCAATATTTTCGCTTTTTTCATTCTTTCTGTCTTGGTATATATATATATATATATATATATATATGTACATATATATGTATATGTATATATATATATATATATACAGATATATATATATACAGATATATATATATATATATGTATATATATATATATATATATATATATTCCAGATCAATATTTTCTTTTTCCATCCCATTCTTCATCTGCATATATATTATAGATTCTAGATCTTCAATATTTTTTTCCTTTCTTTCTTTTATAAGAAGACCGGAAAACGATGATATATATATATATATATATATATATATATATATATATATATATATATATATATATATATATATATATATAATTTACTGTCGTTTTCCGGTCTTCTTTGTAATAATTGTCTTTGATGTATTACTATTCATGAGACTGCAACTGATTCCTGTTGTCTTTCTTACTGTGTGTCATTCATTTCCCTTTGTTGACAAGTTCACCGTGTCGTACGGAGATATGAGCCTCGGGTACGGAACCGTTAGGTTGTGCAGGTTTGCTTCAAAAACAAAATATTGAATTATCGTCTGTCACCGGAGAATAAAAAAATTAAAAAGATAAACAAGTCTAGTTAATCAGTTAATAGAAACCGCCACATGACCAACATGCCACGTTTGGAGTGAGCAATTAAAGAATTGGGGAAAAAAGGGAAGATCAATGAATAAGTTACTTCTCGCACCTTTTTTTCGATCATTGAAAAGTCAACAACAACAACACAAAATAGCCTGAATAATACCAGACACATACTAAGGGACTGATTTAGCATAAAATTACATTGTAAATTGATCCCTGCAAAAAAAAATGACGTAAAAAAACGTTTCTTTAGTCGTAACGAGTAAATGTTAAAATTTTCAGCCATCCAGCTCCATTGGTGAAATCTCTGAATACATACATAGCTTGCTAGCCAGAATTACTCAAAAACTGGAGAAATCTATGTTGGCAGTTTTTGTTGACGATTTCATTTTGAGAAAAAAAAATGGAATTGCGAATCATATATAGCGCTTTGGAAACGACAAAGAAGAAAAAATTGCTTTCGGCAATTCGTTATAACTCAACGGGTTTGTTCCTTTCTTGTCGGTCGCAGCCAGGCCAGTCAAAGGGTTCAGGAAGTAGGGGGGGGGGGGCTTTTGGCGTAGAAATCGATCTTCTGCTTGGGGGGGGGTTATAAACGGGACCGCCATGGAATGCTCACTACATGACCCCCAGCTGCTTGCAGTGCCTGGTATTCGTAGACAGTTACCAACCGAGAAACCAACGTTCTTCAACTTCGGCGATCGTGCGAGAACTGGTGAGTCCCACGAGATTTGGCTAAAAGCGTCTTGTATAGGAGGATACTGAAATGGTTTGATGGATTGTAGGAGGTAAGAAAGAAATATTCAAAAACTAGCTGCAGTTCAAAATAATTAGATATTCAGGGAGTCAAAATAAGGACTAAAGCTTGCAGAGTATGATTTGCTTGGCGGAGTTGCTAAATTTAGCATGTATATAAAAAAAAATGTTCAAAGCCTTACTTCGAAATCTCCCCCTGGGTCCATTGAGTATGCATGCTAAATGAGATTTGGCTGCACCCATGTTTAGGTATGTTTTATAGTGCGAGAGACATGTAGATAAACGGTTCTCATTTATATGGATCTTCTCTGAGAAGCACTCAAATCTTTCTCTTCATCTTAGATGCGTCCATACATCTCAATAATACACTTTACGGTCGGTCGTTCGGTCAGTCGGCCCCAGTCAAGTAGAACAACACAAATAGGAAGAAGGGAAGCGGTGTGATGTTATTTAAGGTGCGACATCATCAGAAAACAAGTATCATAATGTCGAAATAGCGCATACAAGTTCGACATTTTTGTATCTTTAAAAAGCCAAAAATCGCCAAAATACGCAATTTACGGTTTATATATAATAAAAAAAATTAAAAAAAAACAATACCTTCGGGATATTTCCATATTGCAATATTTTACAAGTATGAGAATCAATTGATTCAAAGTAAGACAACTTGCACTTCCTCCTTCTGCTACAACTGTCATGGACGGTGGACGTATCCTTGAACTTACAATACTTATTTTTTATGTACTCAACGAAGAGCATTTATTCTTCGATGGAAACTTTTGTACATTCTCTGTTAACAAATTAATTAAATAACAAAGGCAACTGCAATCCTAGCGATGAGACCTATACGCTCTCTAACGATAATAAACCTGATCGCATACCATTTATAACCACTTTCAACTATACACTCCCACCCTTGACACATATTATCAACAAGAGATAGAATATTGAAACAGATCTCAAAGAAATATTCATAGAACCGCATGTTATCGCCTACTGCAGACCCAAAGCATCAAAGATACAATTGGCAGCAACGCCATAATAAACAATAAAGTCTCACATAACAACATCCCTAAAACCACTAAATTCTGTCAACCGTGCGATAAAAGAAATAGTCTATGCTGCAACCACCTTTAGTACACCAACTTTCCACAAATACCATTGCACTAACTGTCGTATCAAAAACATATATCTCCTAGAGTGCAATAAATGCAATTTACAATACATAGGCAAGTCCGAGTAGTAATTCAACATTAGACCAAATAACTATAGACACAGAATTAAATCACGAAACCATCCCAGTCCACTCCCCGTAGAACTACACTTTTCCATCCCCGGACATAATTTTGCAACCGTTGCTAGATCCACAATCATTGGGAAAAAAAATTATAAAATTCACCCACAGCCAAAGCAAAAATTTTAGAAAAACATGGAGATATGTGAATCAGCAAACTTAGAACTCTGTCCCCTAATGAACCTAACACCAAACTTAACAACCCTGACCACAAAGATTTCTAATATCATAATTCTCCCTCTAATAACAAATTCACATCTACATTCTACCTTCCTTCATGTATATCTAATATTGGGAACTTCACTGTCACTCTGACCTGTACTAACTAAAACCTCTGTATGGTATTTCATTTGTACAAATCAAAGCCAACAAACTTTCCATGACCTGTAAGGATAATACAAATGAAGTTCCTTGACCTCATCACCCCACCATCTATACAATCCCCAACCTACCTACACAATCAAATACTAAGCCACTAACCTTCAACCTTGATACCCTATGACCTCTCCAAGACCCACTACTACTGCTATTATCACATCTTGCCCAGACAAGCCCTGACTTCATCACAGACTGAATCATGCCCCACACATCCAGATGACCCTAAAAGATTGGATTCTGATTTTTGCTTCCAAAGCAAAGCATCTGGTGGTAAATTTATTTTTCACAGAAAACTTTTAACCGCTGAATGGTACACACACACGCACACACAAGACACGCGATACGGAAGATGGGAATACCTCCCAAAATATGTTTACCACACCAATTAATTAATTAATGGATTAACTAATTAATAGACAAAGTTTCCATACTCTCTTACTCCTGAGTCTGACTCACTTCCTATATATATATTTATATATATATATATATATATATATATATATATATATGTATTTGTGAGTATTCATACACACACACACACACACACACACACACATATATATATATATATATATATATATATATATATATATATATATATATGACACATTTGCTTGGTTACAAGTTATAGGAGTGTTCTCGTCAAGTTTTACTATTAATTTTTTTATTCAATTTTATTCATTTTCATTCATTAATGATTTTTCTTCATTGTGCGTAAACTAGAAAGTAATCAATGCAAAAAACAATCAAAACATTGTTTTTTCAACTTTCGAACTCAGTATTATCTCCCCCTTGCAATAAAAACATCTTTCAACGGGTAGATAATTCTGAGTTCATTTCAAGACTAACAGGTATCTCGATTGTACGCACGGATTCTAGAAATCAACCGAGAATGTTTATGTACGAGAGGATACCCAAACATATTGAGAATTTTTTTTTTTTTTAATCACGATCTTCGGAAGAAACTGTGGGTATTTTCATTCATGTTTCCTTCTTCAAATCAGCTCACATATTCAAACAATTGTTTTTAATATTTTCCCTGCGCAAGCGAGGCACGAAATTAACGGAATCGTATTTCATTTACAAACATTCTGTAATTATTCGCCGGCAGGAACAAGTTCAGAACGGTCACCTCAGATATCTCATAAATGGTCCGACGACAACCTTCATTGATAGCGTGACAAACTGTACCAAGATTTTTGTCATTTTGGCTTGTTGAGGGTCGGCCAAAACGTGGTTGATCTCCAAGTGACATTTCACCACGTTTGAATCGCAAATACTACCCTTACACTTATATTTTACCTAAAGCTTCTCCAATGAAATTTTTTGTAGCATAAAAGCAGTTTTTCTTTTGGAAAAAAATACGAAATTTCGCACACACTCTTTGGTCTGGTGGATTTTTTTATATCAGCCATCTCGGAAGCAATTGAGCGTTCTCACAAACAACTGGAAAAGCCACAGAAAAAAAATCAGTAAATCCAGCATTACGCCACATGGCCAACTGGCCCAAGATAGTGTCAACTCGTGAAACCTAGCGGCACAATGTGCAACCACGTCTACATTTAGATCCTGGCTTTTTAGGTACCCACTCCTAAAAGCTAGCAAGCAGACTGTGATAGATAGATAAATAGATAATGGAATGAGGTATGTATATGAATGAATGAATAGCTTGGCGAATACTGTTAGAGGTGAGTTTATATATATATATGTATATATATATATATATATATATATATATATATATATATATATATGTGTGTGTGTGTGTGTGTGTGTGTGTATGAAGAGAGCGAACTTTTAAAACAGTGCACCACTGAAATGTTTCATCATGCTATGACTGATATAGACACACGTTCACTCTGCGTGCGACAGTGAACGTGTTTCTAGTTCGCTTGGCCTTTACCCATCGAGTTGTTCCAAAAGTTCGGTTTCTTTTGGATAATTTTATATAGAGAGCGAGAGATAGATAGATAGATATGTGTGTGTGTATATATATATATATATATATATATATATATATATATATATATATATATATATATATATGTATATATATATATATACACACACACTACTACTACGACTAATGTTATTACTACTACTATTGCTACTACTACTACTACTAATACAATTTTGATACTTATTTTTCCAATGTGAAGCCTAGAATAATAACCCACTTTGATGTTATCTCTTTGTGTCAACGTGTAGGCCGGCGGTTCTCAACCTTTTCTTATGCATGCAACCTACTCACCACGTTTCAGAATGTCATTCCTCGCTTCCAAAATCGACTCATAAGGTAATTCAAATTATACCTATTGAATATTGAATATTCCCTATTCTTATTGTATTAACATAAATACGTTCTCTCGGATTATTATTTTTTAGTAATTTAACTATTCTATCAGTGCCAGGAGATCAATTTTCCATCAATTTGAATCCACCATCCTCGGTTGAGAACCTTCAATGTGGGCAATATCGATCTTGAATCAAAGACGAACTGATCCGGTTTGTCATTCAATAGAAACTGTCACATGACCAGCGTTCCATGGCAGCACGTCTTGTTGGAGTGACCAATTAGGAATTGGGGGTAATCAATAAATAAGTTCATCCTCTCGCCTTTCATTGGATCACTGAAATTTCTGAAAATTAAAAAAAAAAAAACGCTGGACGAAAACTAAGGGCTAATTTAACATCAACTTACGTCGTAAATTGACCCCCCCCCCTCTAAAAGCCCATTTTGGGGAATAATTTTTTTAATGTTTTTCTCAAGACGTAAGGAGTAATTGTTAAAATTTTCAGTCCTCTGCCCCCATTGGTGCGCCATATGCTGTACGCTATACATAGCCAGTCAGGCTGACTGACATAAAAACTGAAGAAACCCAAGTTGACAGTTTTGGTTATTGCTTTCCAATTGCAGTGTCATGTTTCTGGGGTTATGCAACGTGCACATAAAAGGGCCATACTCAACCTCACATAGATCACAAGACAGCACAATATGTCAAGGAGAAAATAGGAGTTTGAAAAATCATAGAATCTATTAGAAAAAACTCAAATGGCAATGGGCTGGTCATTTTGCAAGAATGGCAAAGAACAGATGGACATCACTACTCACAACATGGATCCCCCAGAGATCACTTGTGCAACTGAGGCCGGCAGAACACAAGTTGGAGAGGCGAACTAGACAAATTCAGAAAGTATTGGCTCCGCGGTGCGTACGATAAAGAGGTGTGGCGAATCCTGGGGAAGGTCTACGTCCAATGACGGACGTTAAAAGACTGATGATGATGATGATGATGATGATGATGATGATGATGATGAATTCTGGAGACAATGATTTCTTCGAGATGTTCAGCTGAGATTGCAAAAGATTTGGCAACAGAACCTCTCAGTAAAACTACAAGTTTATCGAGCTATGTAGGATCTAGCAATATCTTGTATTCTTTGATTTCGATTATTGTGGGCCTGGGTTTAGGGGGGTCAAGTTTTTGCAGGTACCAATTGACGTAACTAGTTATAAAACGAATGCAAAACACATTAAATCATAATAAGACCTTGAACTTTGGGGTTTTGAACAGAATGGATAATTTAGGAACGAATCAACTGCATTAAACAAGGTTTATCTGTGTATCCTGTTTGCTTTGATGTTCCAGTGGTTGACATCTATTGTTTTGGAACGTGAATTTTTCATTCAGGGCTTTTGGGTTGGGGCTATGTCGGCACCCCTAGATGTTGCTCTCTGAAAAATCAACATCGTTCAATTGGACTAACTCAATAACATGGCACGTAACAATCATCTTCATGACTTCTGACCAGTGATTGAATACCGTGGGAGTGACGTTCTATTACTCTTTTGTGGAGGCAAACTGTGTTCCCTCACTATCTATTTACAACTAAAACTTTCTATTGGAACAAGTCGCCCCTAGAAAATAATGGCCATTGTTAAGATTCGAAGATGTCAAAAATGTCATTGACCAAAAACCTTAGAAATTCCGTCAAAAATCTCAGATACTAAAAATGTCATAAAACCAAAAAAGGTTATCAAAGAAAATGCCTTAAACCATGTTAAAAACGTCGTTGACATACAATGTCAAACATGTCATAAATGTATGCAAAAAAAATGGTTCAGCTATAGGGGAGGGGATTCGAAAATACGGGGGAAAAACTATTTTTTCTAACTTATATCTAAAACATACCCCCTTCTTTTATTTTTTGAATTAAGCTTCTATATTCAGAAGAGGAAAATTTTTAAGCAAAGAAGCTTTTTACTTATTTTTTGTAGAAAAATAAAAGTTTGATTACACTGTGATAGCATAAACTTTTAATCGTAAAAAAATGTTGACATATCCTTCAGCATGATCCGTCAAGACTAGGGACATTTTTCCACTTATAAACAAAAACAATGTTTTTACTTTTAAAACGTAAACAAACATCTATACCCCAGTTAGAATCTCTCCACAAGCCTACATACGAAATTTCATTGAAATATATTAGGGAATGACGCAATCATCCCATTGAGAAAATGTCTCGACGGCAACGATGACTGTCACCAACAGTGAATGATTGTCCTCGGCTTTTCTTCCGCTGGGGCCGATCAAAAACTCACCATACACACAATTAGCAATTTTGTTTTTAACGGAAAATAACGTAGGATATTTTTCGGATATGACATAAATATTTATTTATTTCGGCTACAGCTGTTCTCATTTCCTTTTTAATCAAAGTGAACTTTGAAATTTTAAAGCAATCTATTATTGTAGTGAGCGAGAAAACACACGAGATTATAGCGAATAAATGTGCTAATTGGGAAAAGGTTTGAATGTACGTGGTTCAATTATTACATGATTAAAATCGTCAAATTGTAAAGCAAAATATTATGCTTCAATAATGTTTAGTTTTAGATGCGCCCAAATATCTCAATAAGACGTTTTACGGTTGGTCCCAGGTACGTTAAACAATATTGTACAATTATTACATGCTTATAATTAACAAATTGTAAAGCAAAATATGATGCTTCAATAATGTTTAGTTTTAGATGTGTCTACGTATCTCAATAAGACGTTTTTCGGTTGGTCGGTCGGTCAGTGTTTGTCGGTCGGTCCCTGTTAAACAACAGAAATAGGAAGGATGAAAGAGGTATGATGTCATTAAAGGTGTCACATCATTGTCCTGTTTCTCTGTCCGTTACGATTGAGTCCCCCACTTAAAGGTAAATATTTTGCTGATAAAAATATCTCCTGTTTTCCAATTGAAGGAGAGGGAGCATTTTTATTTTAGCTTAAGCCAATCCAAAGGTTTCTTCATTTATCTTTAAATCATCACATATAAATTTGAATATATCCGTGAAAAAATCATGGAGATCAACTAGTAAATTTGTATGCTGAATAAGTATCTTTAATGTAATTTTTTCACTCTATAGATAAATGAATTAATGGTTTTTTCTCTTCTGTTTTGTGGTTTTGTCCATTCTTCAAAATTAGAAGAATGAAGAAGTGGGGGGTCAGAAAAATTGACGATTAAAAACTGGAAAGACAAATCACGTCATTGAATTATGGTCAAAGAATCCCCCGTGATCACATTATATCATAAATACAAAAGTAATGATCTTTTCCGGGAGTAAAAGCAGGGATGGAATTTGACCCTTACTTAAAACATGTTGTATTTTCTTAGCTGAAAGAGAAAATATATGTAGTTTTTTCTTTTACGTATACCAGGGCCGACCATGGGGTCCTTGGTGCCGCGGAAAAGCTGAATTTAGGGGCCCTTTGAAATATGGTATTATTTTATAGTCCTTAAAAATCTGACTTCACATCAAGGAATTTTCTTATTTTAACTGTTTTTAATCTACTTAATTTATAATTTTCGTCTGGAAATTTCCACTTGTCATGCATGACAAGTGCCCTCTTGAATTTGACATACCAGGCTTGTATTGCCAGTACTTACGACTGGTCATGGGGAGTGTCATACACAATAACACAAATAGTGATGAAGTTCCTCTCAAGGTGCAGGAATGTGAATGCCTGAAACTAAGAAACCTTTGTTTCATTTTTCTGATTTTTCTTGTAACCTCTGAATATCAAATACTGCTTCCTGGTTGATCATAATTTGATGACATAATGGAATTTTTTATTTTTCCCTGAATACATTTTCATCAATCACGAGGTTCGTCTTACCGGCTTTTTATCGTCAATTTTTAGACTTCATTTCATTATCAACATTGAAGTTCATTTTCTAACACTGAAAAACGGACAAAACCAGAAAACATAAGAGAAGCGATGTTCTTGTTGACTTCAAGTACCATAACTCTTCTTTTAGTATCATTAGCAAGTTTTGTGTTTCCTCTTAGTCCAGTTATTTTTGGTAAGTATCATTCATTTTATTCATTTACTCCAATATCTGGGGTGTCAATCAGCCACTTTAGCATAAACTCCAAGTTTGACAATAGAAAGTCCCACTGAACCTATAATTTTATAGACAGTAACATTTCCCCTCTTTTAAAGTATCATCATCATCATCAGTCTTTTAGCGTCCGTCGTTGGACATAGACCTTCCCCAGGATTTGCCACACTTCCCTATCATGGGCGTCACGGAGCCAGTATTTCCTGAACTTGTCTAGTTCGTCTCTCCATCTAACACTTTGTCGGCCTCGGTTGCGTATGTGGTCTCGGGGGATCCATGTTGTGAGTCGCGGTGTCCATCGATTGCTGCCATTCTTGCAACATGGCCAGCCCATCGCCATTTAAGATTTTTAATTGATTCTATGATGTCCCTAAGTCTTGTCTTTTCTCAGATGTACTGTCTTGTGGTCTCTCCATGTGAGGCCCAGCATTATTCTTTCATGTGCAAGTTACATGTCTCTTGGTTAGGTCTTTTAAAGTAAGTGTTCCCCTATTACAAAGCGAAACTTTGAAAGGAAAAAAAAAAAGGATTTTTACCCAGATTCATAAAATGACTTTTTAAAGAATGCAAGGTACTTCAACTTCAACTCCAGAAACTTTAAGTGGTCAGTATTCGCTCCTCGTAAGATATATGTGAGGGTTTTTTTATGCGTACCAAGGTCGGCACTTCGGTCCCTAGCGCCCCAGACAAGCCGAACTTTAAAAATTGGTATTATGTTATACTCCTAAAATATTTGACTTTACATCAAAAAATGTTTTTATTTTGACTGTTTTTAATCAGTTTCATTTCATTTCCCCCATTTATATTTGGAAAGTCCTCTCAGATGCGTGACAAGCACTCTGTGAACCTGGCACTTAAGGCCGTCCTTGGCATGTACGTTACACAATAACAAAAATACATAGATTCTTCCAAATAGTGATTGGGTTTTCTATATCGATTGGAGTGTATTTGCACGCAAACCTTTGTAGTCCAGTCAATAAAGATACATACGGTCTATCCGGAAATAAATGTTGACAGGCTAAATTTGGTTTCATTGTGAGAGTTCCTCAACGTTCCTCTTTATCTTCGGGTATCTTTTTTATTGTACTTGGAAAGTCTCACAGGCAGCTGGGGTAACTGTCTGTGTTACCGGTCGCTAGGACCGGTCTCATCATCATCAGTCTTTTAACGTCCGTCGTTGGACATAGACCTTCCCCAAGATTCGCCACAATTCTCTATCATGGGCGTCGCAGAGCCAGTATTTCCTGAATCTGTCCAGATCATCTCTCCATCTTGTGTTCTGTCGGCCTCGGTTTCTTATGTGATCTCTAGGGATCCATGTTGTGAGACGTGATGTCCATCGGTTGTCTTTCATCCTTGCAACATGGCCTGCCCATTGCCATTTGAGTTTTATAATAGTTTCTATGATGTCACGGACACCCATTTTCTTCCTTATATACTGTGCTGTCGTGGTCTCTCCGTGTAAGGTTGAGCATGATTCTCTCATGTGCACGTTGCATACTTCTCAGCTTGCGGTCTAGTATGCAATAAAACCAAGACAAAACTTATTTCAAATAGTGATTAAATTTCTCAATTGATATCTGAAACACCCGAAGCATTGTCGTCAGGTATATTCCTTTTGAGGGTTTCCAGCTCAAATTTTGATTCATTCTTTTTTTTTATCACAGAAAATGAGATAGTGCTCTCTTGTTGACCGTAATCAGATTACATAATGGAATTATGGTTTGTCTTTCCCGTTTTTTAGACTTCATTTCATTATCGACTTGGAAATTTATTCTAATTTTGAAGAACCGACAAAACCCCAAAACATAGAAAAAAAAAGCAATGTTTTTTGTTGACTTTCAAGTACTACTCTTCTTTTAGTAACATTTGTGGGTTTTGTGTTTCTTTTTTAGTCCACTTATTTTTGGTAAGTATCATTTATTTTATTTATTTACCAGTTGATATCCGTGAAAAAGTTCACAGATATGTTCGAACTTATGAGATGAATTTTTTTAAGAAACTTCTAAACAAGTTTAAGTGGAAGAGGTCATTGTTTCAAATAATTTTATCGGCAAAATTGTTAGGTTCAAGTAGAGGAGTCCATTGTTTCAGGTAAAGAAACGGGGCAAAAAATCACACAAGCGTTCATTAAGGGAAATATTTTCATGATTAGGGCTTTTATTCATTCTTTGTGAATATTTTTTAGAAATAGTCAACCAAAACTGAACATATGTTTCTTGAGTTTTTGAGTGGATCTACGTGGTTATCTATCTATCTATCTATCTACCTCTCTATCTATCACACAGCTAGAGGTATGGAAATTTTAAACATTTACTCGTTATTTATTTCTACCCCTTATTCTTTTCAATTGGGGTCAATTAGCGATGTAAGCTTATGCTAATCCGGCCATTCAGTGTTTATCTTGAAGCATTTTACACTTTTTATTTTCTTTGAAAATTTGGACTTTGGGGCGATAACCGCCCAACGAAAGGCGAGAGGAGTAACTTATCAATTGATCACCCCTTTTCCCTATTCTTTAATTGATCCACCACCACCCCCTATGCTACCAAAAGACGTTGGTCCTGTGATAGTTTCTATTGAGTGACTAACCAGAGCTGATCATCCTTAACATTTATTTCTGTTAACTTTATACAGGGGGACATTTATTATTTTTTTCTTTGATAAAAAAAAAATAAATGTCCCCTTCAAATGATCCGCTACTTGGCTTTCTTTTCTGGGAAATTATTCTTTATGAATCGATTTATTTCAAAATAGATATTTGAGACGGGTCTTGTTAGTCACTCAATAGAAACCGTCTCGTGATCAATTTCTTTTGGCGGTATGCTGTGTAAGGCGTGATCAATTAAAAAAATCGGGAAAAGGGTATTATTAAGTTACTTCTCTCGCCAATGTGATCACAAATAAAAACTCTCAACATATTTTTTTTTAAGTGTGAACGCTGCCAGACAGATAATTGGCGACCAATTTAACATAAGCCTACATTGTAAATTGAACTCTATACTAAAAGCTTATTTAGGGTGGGAAATGTTTGACTTTTCAGCCCTCTAACTCTATTGGTGCAGCCTGTACGTTTGACACATTGGTACATAGCTAGACGGACACAGGCAGATCCTCTTAAAAACAAAAGAAACCTATGTTGAGGTTGACACTTTTCATTGACGGTCTCAAATGAATATTTAATGGAAATATTAAGTATATAATCCTCCAATCCCTTCTTTTAAAATGAGTTATTCTTTATACTTTATCGGTTTATTTAAAAATGAATATTTTGATAAGTATACATATTCGAACTGTTGTCCTCGTCTTGGTTGTTTTATATTGATTACGTTTCGACTGCTGTACGCTCCACCCTTCTTCACGTATCTATCGTATTGGTAACGCTTTCGGAATTTCTTACAGACCCCTTTATTCAATCCATAGGAGTACATGCCTTATATAATTTAGTATGGATTTTCCGATTAACCTATTTATATAAAATTTTAAAAAAAGAATTATAAGTTCAATGATGTGTCTACCGTCTGTGGTGGTAGCGGTAGGAGGAGGAAGAGCAAGTAGACTTTCTTTCAGTACATTCTCATACTCATGCCCAATGGAAATATTCCGAGATTTTTATTTTCAATAAAAATCATAAATGGTCATTTTTGGCGTATTTTTTTGTTTGTTTGTTTGTTTGTTTGTGTGTGTGTGTGTGTGTGTGTGTGTGTGTGTGTGTGTGTGTGTGTGTATGTGCGTGTGTGTGTGTGTGTGTGTTTTGGGGTTTTTGTTTTTTGACATCTTTGGTTTGAATACAAAAAATGCAGACTTAGTACTCTCTATAATGACAGCATAGTAGTTGGCTTCTTTATGATGTCACACCTTTTAATAACATCATACCTCTTCCATCCTTCCTATATCTGTTGTTTAGTGTAACAGAGACCGACCGACCGACCGAAAAACGTCTTATTGAGATACGTAGACACATCTAAAACTAAACATTATTGAAGCATAATATTTTGCTTTACAATTTGACGATTTTAAGCGTGTAATAATTGTACCATGAACATCCAAACCTTTTCTGAATAAGCACTAGTGTGGGCAGCATTTAATTGCTATTATCTCGCGTGTGTTTTCGCCTATAGCAATAATAGATTGTTTTAAAATCTCAAAGTTCACTTTAATTAAAAAGAAAATGAGAACAGCTGGAGCCAAAATAAATAAATATTTGTCATTTCCGAAAAAAATCCCACATTAGTTTTTGTTTAAAACAATTGTTTAAGTGTGTAGGGTATGGTGTTTTATCAAGCCAGAGACTCATTCGGTATGGGTGTTCATCGTTGTGTCATTTACTCAATTAGGTAACTTCGTCATTCCTTAATATATTTCAATGATATTTTGTATGTAAGCTCATGGAAAGATTCTTCCAGGGGAATTATGAGTCTTGAACAATCCGGATGTGTTTTGTTTTTTGGGGTTTTTTGTGTTTTACATTTTATAAGCATAAACGTCTTTTGTTTACAATTGGGAAAATTCCCAAATCTAAACTGATTTTGCTTAAGTTTGGCTATGATGGTGACAAAACCATAGGAATTGAAAAATAGTGAGTTATGGTCGACCCAATTGTTGTTTTTTTTGTTTGTTTTTTTGTTATTGTTGTTGTTGTTGTTTTCTACATGTAAATGACCATAAGTCAACGTGCAAGAAATATTGAACTTTTGCTCTGCTGAACCGAACCAATAAGAATGAAAATTGTTGTACAGATTCTCCATTTTCTGAGATATATGATATACATATGACGTTTTTAAGAATTTCATGGATTGATTTTTTTTTTAATCGGATATCTCTGAATTATTGATCCCAATAAATAACTAATTTCCACTTTCTCTCAAAATTGCAATCTTTTTCTGTCGGGGGACCTTTATACTTTTAAGGTTGTTTTCTTTCTTTATCTGTTTAGGGAGAAAGCCATTTAATTAATAATCACTGAAAGAATCGAACAATAAGTTTATAAGCGTAAATACACATACACATAATATATATATATATATATATATATATATATATATATATATATATATATATATATATATATATATATATATATATATATTATTGATAATCCAATATGAGAGAGACATGACAATATCGGACGTTTCGCTGGAATAAACGATTCTTTATTTCAATGTTTCCTCCATCTCGGAAAACAACACACATGATTTGTGCAGACATCCACTTGATTAACTACTACCAACCACAACTCGCTGTCCGATTATAAAAATCACCATTTTCTTGTAATTCATATGTTACGTCGAATCTTTGAAATTATCTAATTAACGAAATTTCACCTTTTTATACAAAAAATGAATACGTAATTTTGATTTGATCAAAAGTGTATTTAATCAAAACAGAGATATTAAACAACTATTTTTGTAACGATTGGAAGTTTATGTGAAAGCGAAATCAGACTTTATTTTTACAAAAATAAGTAACTTCCAGCGATTCGGCATGACACATACATGAATCCATAAGAAAAATTGAACGATACGTTTATACTCATGAGACAATCTTCATCAGATGATGACCCTTTGGTCAGGGATGGTTTGGGGGCCAAAGCATCCTTAACCACTAACCTCAGGCGCTCCAGCAGTACCTCACGATGCCACCAGACTTTGTTGCAGGAGTACCAGATCCATGCATGTGAAGCCATTTCCCGATCTTTCATTCTAACCGGCTCAGCACTTCCAAAGTGTTTTGTATGGTTACGTATAGTTATTTATATGTAAACAAACAATCAGATCGAGGGTTTTTGAGGATTTTTTTTCATATGTAAGAAACTGTCAATCAAAACCTTCAGCATCAACGCAGGTTTCTTCAGATTTAAGTGGGTCTGACTACCCAAATGGCTCTTTATGCTCGTGTCGTGCGTACAAAATGCACCAATGACGCTAGAGGGCTGATAATTTAAACATTTACTCCTTATTATGTCACGAAAAAAGCTTTTTTATTCGTTTGTTTTTATCCCTATTTTTTTCTCTTGGGGGGAAAACAATTTACAATGTGAATGTATGCTAAATTATTTTGAGTCTGACAGTGTTCACGCTTGTTTTGCTTTGTTTTTTTGGTTTTTTTATTTTGTTGTTTTTGTTTTGTTTTGTTTTGTTTTTGTTTTTTAATCGGACATTTTTAGTGATCACTGTCCAACAAATGGTGAGAGAAGTAACTGCATCCATTGATCACCGCCTTTTCAAGGATGGTAAGCCTACGGCAGAGCAAGTTCGACCTACAAAAACGAGAAGATCTCATTGGTCATGAAAAGAAGGGTCTACAACCAGTGCCCCCTCCTGATAATCAAATATGAAGCTGAAACATGGAACTTAATCATGCAACGTATTAATGAACTTAGAAAATTATCATGAACTGTTTTGTGTAATATTCCAGAGGATTGCCAGAAAAAATGTCGGTGGCAATTGCAAAATGATATAGAATTAAAAAAACCGTCAACTAAAACTATAAAAATTATCTTCAGTTTTCAAGTGAGTCTGGCTGGCTATATATGTATCACGTGTACAGCCTACAGTAATGAAGTTAGAGGGTGGGAAATGTAAACAATTTGCAATGTACATTTATGCTAAATTGGTCCTTTGTTTTCCTTTTCTTTTTTAGAATATGTCCGGAGACATTCACGCTTGTTTTGTTTTTTTTGTTTTTGTTTTTTTTGTTTTTCGAAAAATGAAGGCTTTATTTAAGAGACATAAATTATTCATTGATCACCCCCCTCCCCAACACGGCTTGCTGCCAAAATGCCTTGGTCACGTGACGGTTTCTATAGAGTGACTAACCAGACCTGTCGTTTGATTCTTTGTTTCAGTCCCTGGAGATGGGGGTAGTCAGATTGAAGCCAAACTCAATAAAACCGGACGTCCTGTTTTCTTCTGTAAAAAACGTACCAGTCACTATTACACACTTTGGGTGAACATGTGGCAGCAAAGCATTTTACAGAAATGCTTTATCGACAACTTGAGGTGATTATTACTATTATCATTATTATTATTGCTGTTGTTGAATTGTTATATATTGATCAGAATGATATTTTTATTTAATCGTGATGTCTCCCTGAAATTGGTCTCTCCTCAATTCTCAGTGTTTATCTTCAAGATCCTGGCAGAATGCAAGATGTCATTTGCGGAGCCCCAGTTCTAATCTCAATTCCCAGTTTGTTCAATCGCCCTTTGGTGGTGTTTTCAACGCCCCACTAACCATGGGTGGGGGCTATCTTGGAGCTCTCTCTTGAAGTCTTGAAGTCCTGGTATTTTTCAACCTTTTCTTTCTCCTTGTATTCAACTCGGCTATCGTATAGAATGACTATCGACAATGATACTATTATTTTCCTTCTTGCTAATGATTATTAAATTCGGCCTCCTAGCTCCTATCACATGATCGGTCTTAATTTCAAAGTCCCGCGATATTTTGCAAGTATCACTTTCAACAATTCTTTCTTGCTCACGGTTATATCATATCTTTTTTTTTTTTTACGTGTCTCTCAAATTTCAATGAACCCTTCTCCTCAAGATTTGTATCCCTTTTTATGTGAGTGTATGTGTGTTCCATCACTCCTGGCCACACCATTTTGTCTACAGACATGGAGATTTCTACTTTCCAATGCTCTTTTCGTACCTTCAGTCTTTGGATTTTATTAGGAACTGTCAATCAAAACTGTCAAAATTAGTTTCAGTTTTTAAGCTGATCTGATTGGCTGGCCATATATATGTATGTATGTATGTATGTATGCATGCATGTATGTATGCATGCATGTATGTATGTATGTATGTGTGCATGTATGTATGTATGTATGTATGCATGCATGCATGTATGTATGCGTGTATGTATGTATGCATGTATGTATGTATGTATGTATGTATGCATGCATGTATGTATGTATGTATGTATATGTGCATGTATGTATATATGCATTTATGTATGTATGCATGCATGTATGTATGTATGTTTGTATGCATGCATGCATATATGTATATATGTATGTATTTATGTATGTATGTATGCATGCATGCATGCATGCATGTATGTATGTATGTATGCATGCATGTATGCATGTATGTATATGCATGTATGTATGTATGTATGCATGCACGTATGTATGTATGTATGTATGCATGTATGTATATATGTGTGCATGTATGTATGCATATATGCATGTATGTATGTATGCATGCATGTATGTATGTATGCATGCATGTATGTATGTATGTGTGCATGTATGTATGTGTGTA
Organism: Thysanoteuthis rhombus; assembly: GCA_963457665.1. Classification (NCBI taxonomy): domain Eukaryota; kingdom Metazoa; phylum Mollusca; class Cephalopoda; order Oegopsida; family Thysanoteuthidae; genus Thysanoteuthis; species Thysanoteuthis major. The sequence goes on along the minus strand of OY735238.1, from coordinate 18,042,730 downwards.
TGTATGTATGTATGTATGCATGTGTGCATTTATGTATGTATAGAGCAAGCGGGCTAAATATTTACTTATGTCCATGAAAAACTTTTATTTCTGAACCCCTCCCCAAAAGAGGGGGGCAGTTTGCCATGTAAATTGGTATTAAATTGGTCACTAATCTTTGCCCACTTATTTTCTGAGAATTAAAACTTTTAAGTGATCCAACAAAAGCCGAGGGAAGTAACTTATCCATTGATCGCACCTTATTCCAGTTTGCATGCCAAAGGACGTTGGTTACTTGACAGTTTCTATAGAATGACTAACCAGACCTTTGTTCCTTTTCTGTGTCCGTATCTGGTCTCTAAGCTGCACACTATAGTCGCTCCCCGCTGTTCTATGTTTAACTCACTAATACAAGTTTAGCTGTTTTTCTCAAGCCTACAACACTGAGAAGACCTCTACCACCCTCTTTTCATGAAATATACCATCGTTCCACATTACTCTTTAGATGGAGTCTATCCAATTCTTGCATCTCATGTTTCGTCCAGTCTAGGAGAGGAACAGAGTAACTGACGACTGAAACAGCCAAAGTATCAATCGATTTAATGATGTTATTTCCATTTGATTTGGTCTCTAACACTTCCCCATTTTTTCTCATACTCTTTGTTTGCTAATTCTTTCATATCTGATACCTTCACATCATCTGACAATAGAACACCTAGGTACTTATGTCGTTCGTCAACCCAATGCCATTAGCCTTAACCATCTTCACTCTTTTCATTATCATTATTATCAGGGTTGATAATAGAATATCCATTATCTAGAGCCTCTGTTCTTTTCTCATCCTATGCCTCTATTCTTCTCATTCCCTCCCTTATCCCTTCCAATCTTCCTTGCCGGTTCATGATTTCATCGAAATGTTATGTCACACGCGTCGAGGTCCGTTAACCGTTGGTCACTCCACACCAAACTTGGCCCTCCCCACGTTGTGTGAAAGATCAAGGTCGAACTACAAGTGCTTCAGCCGAAGCGTCTCCAGGAAAGGATGTTGAGGGAACAAAAGTTAAAATAGAAATACGACCTATAAACAGCACTTGTCTAGAATACAGCTGAGTGCTTATTTCTGTATGCATCTTCAACAAGTCAACCCTTTGTAAAACGGAAGCGATGTGATACGTTGTAAGATCAGTCATTTGACAATCGACTCGTGAGGCAGAAGGAAAGATGTTGTAGCGGCGAGAGAAACGCTCTGTACTCAATGCAGGGCCAAGAGGTTTCAGGCCAGCAACCAAGAAGTAAGGGTTGAACTTCTAAGTGCTCTCTTTGTCTCTTTGTCTGTCTCTCTCTATATATGCATATCTATCTCTGTCTGTGTCTGTCTGTTTCTGTGTCTTTCGGTCTCTCTCTTTCTCGCTTTCTTCCTCTCTGTCTCAATGTCTTTCTCTCCTTGTTTCTCTCTCTCTCTCTCTCTCTCTCTCTCTCTCTCTCTCTCTCTCTCTCTTTGCCTATTTCTCTCTTTGCCTGTCTCTCTCTTTGCCTATCTCTCTCTTTGTCTATCTCTCTCTCTCACTCTGCCTATCTGTCTCTCACTCTCTCTGCTTATCTGTCTCTCTCTCTCTCTTTGCCTATCTGTCTCTCTCTCTCTGCCTATCTGTCTCTCTACCTATCCGTCTCCCTCTCTCTCTCTCTCTCTCTCTCTTGAATTGTGGGCCCAGCTTTCACTCTTTGGATCCAATGCCGGTCTTTCGTTACACGATTTTTCCCCGTTTGTTCCCGGGAGCCAAAAATCAACCTCTTTTTTTCATGAAAATCGGTCATTATTCAGAGTGGGGTCTGACGCAATGTGGTACATGATTGATTGACTTGTGTCGGTGAGTAATCAATCTCTAACTTCTATCCGTGGGGGTTCCCAAACTTGGAATATAATTCCAACGTTGTCTTCTTCTACCGTTTCCATTCGCTCGGTCCCTTCTACAAACCCAATGGTTCAATTTCTCACTCCATTCTTTGAGAGACAGGAATACCATTCTATACGTAATTTCCCATTACCAATGTTCAGTTGTCAAACCACCACACACCATTTTGCATAGATGGTAAACAGGCGTATCCATCCTGATTTTATTAATTGGGTTCTTAATAGTAATTAATGATGGTTTCTTATCTTGTGCTCTTGAATCGAAGAGCAATGGCCGAGGGACTTTTGGCACCGGATGTTTGTGCGAAATTATATCGATAAGATCAAGCAATGTCAGCCTGGGACCTTTACACAATCATATACTTCTCACTGGCTTTCCCATAGCAGCAACTCTGAAATCACTATCCTGGGATTACCCATTTCTGGCTAGTTTTAAGGAAAAGTTGATTTTCAGTTTTCGCAAGATTTAATGAAAGCTCTTGTCGACTTATAAAATCGTGAGATTGTTTTCGCATTAACGTAATTTCTTGTCGGTTTATAAAATCTCGTTATTGATAGTATCACAGTTATGCGACCGTGGATTAGTTTCATATGTGAAAATTTTTTCTGCCTTCTCAGTAAGATACCTAACTTTCTTTTCTGACTTCTTACCCTCTAATTAGACTACCAAACTTTATTTTCTCCCTCTCTCTTACAACCCCTTCTGTAAACTACCTAACTTTATTTGCTCCCTCGTCTTCATACCCTCTTATTGAACTACCTAACACCGTTCCTTCCACTATCTCTCCCAACTTATTCAGTAAACTACTGAACTCTTTTTCTGTCTAGATAGAATAAGAAATATTTTGAATGAAATAAGATGAGTTTTAATTCATATCTATAAAATAATGTGTGTGTTTGTCTGTTTTCGATAAATTGACCAACGAAAACATAACTTTTCTTCCTTTTTTTTCTTTTGATTAATTTTTTTTTTAATTGCATCTCCTCCAGATTGGTGTACAATACAACCACCCGTAAGACACACGACAACCCCGGGGTGTCGATCCATGTGCCGGGGTTCGGAAACACTGATACGGTGGAATTCCTTGACCCTAATCGAGAATCCTTCAGTTAGTATCAAACTTTTCCAATTTATTCACTCTCAAGAATCACTTGTGGAAAAAAAATTAGAAAAAGATTATCCAGATAAAGCTGTTAGATGTAATCACTGATAATGTTATCGTACGATTATTGTAATCAAAATCAGTCGGTCCGAAACACTTTATTTAAAACGAATTCAAAATTTATATTTTTAAAAAGTCAATAAATTTCATATTGGTTTTTTTTCTGTGTAAAGTTGTTTTGAACCAAAAAGTGAGTGTAAATTTTTTGCTCAATGCGATCAGTCGGTTATTGTTATCTCATCGAACCTGTCTCCAAGAGATCACAATATGCAGCGGCCTCTGTGGCTCTTTCTGCTTTGTTTCGCAGTTCGTAGAATGGGACAGGAGGACAGTCCGCTTCGCTGAATCTAATATTATCAAACTGATCACCCCCAACACTGCACGCTGCCAAGACACGTTGGTCACGCGATGGTTTCTATTGAGTAACTAACCAGACCTGTCCCATATCCTTTTGTCTGTGAGAAGGGGAAAATGACTTTGCCGATGACGTTTTGAGAAAGACCATCAGTTTTTAACTGAAATCCACGAGGCTGTTCAGGGGCGTAGCTGAAGATTGGGGGGAGGGCTTAACTACAATGAGCTTGCCCTCCAACTTATTACCGAAGTTTCCAGCCTGATCATATGTCTATTTTTAGGGGACTTCTCCTCCAGGCTGAACCTCCCTCATTGCACTTATTCTTAATAATAATCTATACTTGTTATCTTTCTTGTATCCAGAACCCGCTTTGTAAACGTAACAGTGATATATCTTCTGATTTCCTTGTTATATTATATCAGCATGATTCTGGAAGGTAGATTGTTGTATGTGTTTGCATCCTAGTTGCCCTTTGGTCTCACAAAGAACATCTGGTTATTTGTATCATAACTCCAGTTCATTCTGTCGCACACAAGCATCATTCTAATACGACTTTGACCTCTGCTTCCAGAACGAGGCTGTGCTCAAAATGCAAAGTAACACAAAAGCAAGACTTCAAGCTCAAGGCGATGCTTTTAAATCAAGGCTTATCGACTACTCGACCGTACTTTCATTTACATACACTTGGCACTTCACAAAATAAGAAGTTGGGGGAGGTGACGTCTCTGTATTGGGGAGAGTACCCAACAAATTGGTACATATGACCCACCCCTGGCACCAACAGTCTATTTCAGGCTTGGGGATATGAAAACTAACTTGATTCCTAGAATGTATGCGTAAAATGGAAATTTGCTATGAACTAAGAATTATCTAGAGAAAACAAGCTAATTTCCGGACAAATCTTCAAAGTTTAACAGACTTACCTGCTGAATGATAAAAACGACTCAAATTAAAATAGATAAAAAAAACAACTTTATTTCCATACAAACCTTTAACGTAACTCAATACTCGCCCATCTGATGTTAAAAAAATAACCATGTAATTTATACAAAGCTATAGATCTGTTTTCCTGTTTATCCTTGGTTAATTTAGGGCTAACAGGAGTTATCTCCGTTTTACACACATATTCTAGGAATCCACCGAAAGCTCTCTCGTCATAAACTACAAATATGTTGTTTACCCTTTATTTCTCTCGGATCTTTCGTAATATTTACAATCTTTTATTTTCCAGCCGCTTATTATTATTTCATTATCAAAAGATTAGTAAAAGAAGGCTATACAAGAAACTTCTCTCTCAGAGGTGCTCCATATGACTTTAGACGATCACCAAGTAAGTAACTAAACTTTTTTTAAGAAAAAAAACAAGAAAAAGAACACGCAGTTTCAAAAACTGTGACGTTGTACGAACATGTTTTGACAGCATTTGTCACTATTTGTGTCAGTAATGAAATTATTTGTTTCCAAATGATTTTTCAAGCTAATCCCCGTTAAAACGTTCGGAATAAAAATGATCGCATCCAAAATAAACCATATCTCTTCATCTTTACCAACGGTATGAACCGATTTTTCAAAAAGCACGCTCCCTCTAACCTCTCTCTTCGGGTCACTTAATTCCTTACAAACGCGGTTAACCGATTTGAAAATTGGTCTTAACGTAAAATTTCCCAGTGGATAAAAAAATGTATTTTTAATTAAAGAAAAAATCAAATTCATAATTTGAGAAAAAAAATGTATTGTTAGGATACATTGGTTGTAACCGTTCACTTTAAAACCGTCTTCTTCCTTTTTGTAAATGAATTTCAAGATTATTCGTTAGTGAAAAAGCTGATGTTATAGACACACATGGAATAGCTATGCCTAAGATGAAAATTAGGATATACTAATTAGGAATTAGGGGAAGAAAATTAAAAAATTTACCCTGAGTAAAGTCACAACGGCAAGAAAACTGAATCGATGAACATGAATAATCAAATGAAATTTACTGCTTCAATCACAGCAAATGTTAATTTTTTTCTCGTTACATCTATTGAAATTTGACTATAATATCCATAGACCTTTGTAATTAGTCTCCGCCATAAGCTGATGTCCATAATTTTACAGCACGACCCTGTCTCCCTCCCATCAAAACTAAATTGATTTTTTTTTTCTCGTCGAAAAAGACCGAAAATGCCGGATCTTTATCCTACACCTGATTATTACTCCTAACTCTGAGAATGGGGGGTACTGACATAACGAACTTGATATATATCTTTTTCCTATTGGTAATGAAGTTGTTTTTTTATTTTTTTTATTTTTTTTTTTTTTTTTTGGTTTGGTGGGGAGTAACGAAAAACCCCTTGAATACTTGGCGGTATGTTGCTTTTGGGGGCCTCTCCTTCGAGTAATGCTGTCTAAATCTGACAACTTGTTGTATGTAGAACCCAACTTGAATGATATGCAAGACTGTCCTTTCTCTCGAACGGTCAGTCTTATGATCTGGAACCCAACTAAAAGATGTACAAGTTAAGGGTTAGAACTAGGATTGGATTTACGTTCTCATAGAATTGAGGGTCTTTTCCGGCGATAAAAATGCAATTCAATTTGGTGTTTGTACTTTTGAATCATGAGCGTTAACTTTTAGTTAGGACTAACTAAAAAGATCTATGAATTTTACTAAAGGACAAATTTGAACTAATTTAACTAAAAAAAATGTACATTTGCAACGATAGAAAAAGTAAATATGATTTATGATTCATGTTCATCGATAGTTTTCTTGTTTCTGGTCTGCTCGATGTATTCGTGAATTTGCTTGCTCTACTTCAAAAGTATAAAAAGCACACAGAGATCGCATATCTCTACCAACTCTATTTTCACTAAAAAAAAAAAATGGACGAAATTCAGTTTATATACAGCTATCATGCAAGGGAAGCAACTGTAGAAATTTCTTGAATCTACAAACTCTCCCAAATTAAATTAATTCTCCTTCAACTCATTTTGGTGATATAGTGTTGACAAGCAGACTAACATACACACAGCCAAGCACACACACACACACACACACACACACACACACACACACACACACACACATATATATATATATATATATATATATATATATATATATATATATATATATATATATGAGCACTCTCTAAGTGAGGTAACTCGTTCATTGTAAGCTTATGCAATGCTCTTTCAACATGGAATGGAGCACTGTGGTGGACATATGTGTAAATAAATATATCGCTTAAATTCAACCATTCTGACCGCCCAATTCCGTGGAGCAGAGGCAGGATACCGGCCTCCGGGTCTGAAGCGAAGGTTTCAATCTTACCTTGTGGTACTGGATGGGATGATGGATAGTCTACAGCCACAGTGAAGAGTTCTAATACAACGAAACAGCAGTCTGAGGATGACACAATAATATATATATATATTTTCAACTTTGTTGGCAGATGTAACTAGGGTGAAGATTTGAGATTTAACCCTCCAATATTGTCATTTTGATTCTTGCAGATGAACTTCAAGATTATTTTGATCGTGTGAAAACTTTGATCATGGAGACGTACAAAGCCAGTAATAACCGCAGAGTGATTCTAATCGGCCACAGTATGGGATCACCGACCATGTTGTACTTCCTGAATCAACAGAGTCAGGCCTGGAAGGACAAGTATATCCGTTCCTTTGTCACAATCTCCGGTGTCTGGGGCGGGGCTTTGAAAACCCTCCGTCTGATGTCATCAGGTAAAAAAAACTTACTTTTTTTCCTTGCATTATAACAAGGATCATCAAACTTTTTAGACCATTCATCCCCCCACCCCCACCGTTATTCCCTCATTGACACCCGGACAGGGATACCAAAAGACAGTTATCAGTAGTACCAATACCACACCCTAAAAAGTACTAGATCTTCCAAAAACGTACTAAATTCATATCTTGAATATATCCGAGAGATTTTTATGTTTTGTCATGCTATGAAAAGTACCTAAACATGGGTTTAGCCCAAACAAATTTTGTGCGCCTACTCAATGGACCTGGGGGAAGTTTCAAAATAAAGATTCGAGAAAAATATTTTTAGAGGGGATTCCAATTACAATGTAACTATACTGTTGAAGTGGGACTTACTCTCCGAATACACATCTTCTTATTTCGTATGTTATGTATAATTCCTCAAGGGATTTATAGTGAGGGTTCCCTTTTCAGGGGTCAAAAATGAAGACTTTTTCCTAAATTGAAATTAAATTAAAAAGTTTGATGGTTTTTAGAGGAGGGGGCTCTATTCATTATGTAACTAGAATGCAAAACTAAACCCTTACTTTCAATCCTACACTTATAGTGTAGGATTCGATTGTCTTCCTTTCCACTCTCTCTCGTTAGGCCTGGATTTCCATACCTTGTCTGTTGAACTGTGGAAACCACATCGGTTTGAACTCTGCACTTGGCTAACTTACATATTCAGTTGATATGTTAGGCTGTCTTTACTTTCGAGAAAGGTCATTAACATTCAAAGAGATTTTTGGAAGATTGATTTCCTTCTAGCTGTTTGTGTTGGTAACACGACTTTTCGACCGATCTATTCTCCGATCCATTTCTCTCCAATGGCACCAACACTTATAGTGTAGGATTATGGTGTCTTACTTTCCTTCCCATATTAGGCTGGGATTTCCATACCTTGTCTCTGATAAGTAGCAGAAACCACATCAGCCAAAAATGTATTTTGTAAAACAGTAGTCCAGTTCGTGTCCATAGTTTTGAGAAGGGTTATCAGCGTTCGAAGAGTTTTTTCTTCTTTTTTTTTTTTTTTACCATTTTCTCTTTTTTCCTTTCTTCTCTTTTTCCTTTTTTCCTTCTTTCTCTTTTTTTTCCTTTTTCTCTTTTTTTTTTCCTTTTTTCCTTCTTTCTCTTTTTTCCTTTTTCTCTTTTTTCCTTTTTTTCTCTTTTTTTCTTTTTTTCTCTTTTTTCCTTTTTTCCTTCTTTCTCTTTTTTCTCCTTTCCTTCTTTTTCTTTTTTTCCTTTTTTCTTCTTTTTTCTTCTTTTTCCCTTTTTTTCTTTTTCCCCTTTTTTCTTTCTTTTTTTTCCTTCGGACAACTGAGGTTCTTTTTCCTTCATTCCAATCGTGATCTTCATGTAGTTGCAGTATTTAATACACATTTCTGTTTGTTCGTTTTTTGTTGTTGTTTTTTTCATTAAAATTTTATAAATTTTATTAAATAATTTTATAAAGCATTATCATTATATTAATAATAATAATCATTACAATCATTTATGAATTTAAGAAAATGATTTATAATATATATATATATATTATCTAAGATAATAATAATAATAATGTATGATACGTCACCTGATAAAAATGCACAAGAACGGTCAAATGTATATTATTTTATAAAATCATAAAGAGGTCTATAAAATAATTGGCACAGTACTAAATCAATCTTTTTTTCATCATTACAGGTGACGCATTGGGTTATTGGATGCTCAACGCGCTTCTTGCCCGTGAATACCAACGAAGTGCTACGTCTACTGCGTGGTTGATGCCCTACGACACATTTTGGGGTGAGGACGAAATACTTGTCAGCCGACCAGAACGGAACTACACCGTTAAGGATTACAAGCAATTTTTTGATGACCTAAACTATCCAACTGGTTATATGATGCGAGAAGACACTGAAAATCTTGTGAAAAAATTGACCCCACCCGGGGTGGAAGTTTTCTGCATCCATGGTGTTGACATACCAACTCCTGCGCAGTTTGTTTTCCATGAAGGATTCCCAGATGTGCAACCGGAAGTTAAATATGGTGCTGGCGACGGGACGGTTAATCTGCGGAGCTTGCTGGGGTGTCTCCGTTGGCAAAAACAGCAACCACAACCTGTTCATCATTATGTGATTCCCGGTGTGAGCCATACAGAAATCTTAAGAAACGAAAAATTGTTTGACTATCTTGTTAAAGAAGTTATTGGTCATAAAAGTGCTCTTAGCGGGGATCAAATTAATCGCTCGGGACGGACACGTACGGAACTATAAACGATACACGATTATCTTTGTAATCTTATATGATCTTTCGAGCCTCTTTATGCTGGTTGAACATCGTCATAGTTTTATTTTGTCCGTCAATGCAATACTTATTCTATATATTACTTTATATGTACAGGCGTAGGTTCATGGTTTTGAGCTGAGGAGTCGAATGGGTAAAAAAATATTTTTACAAATGAATACCTGAATATTGACCATGTATAAGTTGACCAAAATTTTGAGCGTAAAATCCTTATTTTGAGAACTCGACTAATAAATGATAATTGGTTCATCAACCGAAAACTATTTTCAAAAATCCCCGATTGATTCTTTGAGGAGACGGAGGACTCCTGCTACTACTGCCATTTACAATGTAAGTTTCTGCATAATAGATCACTAGTCTGTGCCCAGGGTTATTTTGCTTTATTTAAATTTTGACTTTCCGGTGTTTCAACAAAAGGCGAGAGAAGTAACTTATTCATTGATCTATTCCAGTCAATTTTTCACCATCTGCTCTGAGGTCATAACAGAAAGTCTGAAGTCGGCATTTTTTTTTTTTTTTGAAAAAGCTAAAAATAACTTTTAAAAATGTCCATTTTGCGATTTTTATTGAAAATAATACTTGCAGAATATTTCCCTATCTCAATATTTCACGGGTATGAGAGTGAATTCAAAAGAACTCAAAAAAGACAGCTTATAAAAATCTTCCTCCTCCTCTTCCTCTTCCCACTACCACTACCACCACTGTGGATGGTAGATGTATTGTTGAATTTGGTTTCAATTATTATTTTCTTATATTTTTCTAATTGCATGACGACCCTCAGGAGAATCCCTACAATCCTCATTTACTTTAATTATAAACATGAAAAACGCGTTGTTTTCACGAGAACAGCTAAATGTAATCTATTAACCTCAAGCATATAAAGAAATCCGTAAGTTTAGTATTATACGTCCATTACACATCGAATCCCTTGCTGAAAACTTTTAATAGTTTTGGGATTTTTAAAATCTAATGTGCTAAAAGTATGCACAGAAAATATGGTGATCGTAGCTCGAATCATTCTTGAGTTATATGAGCACGTACAGACGAACAGACATTTTGGTGAATTATTGTAAGGTATACGCGTATTTAAATTTATCTGGTTCAATTTCATCTTGCATCAGCTTGCAGGGGGTGTTTTGTTTTGGTTTTTGGTTTTTGTTGTCTGTTTTGTTTTTGTTTTTGTTTTTCATTAAACAGTTAAAAAAAAATGTTTCATTTCTCTCTTTACCTTGTTAGAGAATTCATCGGTCATCCCAGTAACAAAGCAGAAAGAATTTATAAATTGGATAGGTCAGGATGCTGTGTCTTTTAATCAAATAGTTTTATGACCAGTCTACCCCTGGCTGGGGGTGGGGGGGGGGCAGAGGAAAAAATATGTCTTTCCTTTCTGTCTTTTTTCTTCTTTTTTTTTCATCTGTTTTTGGGTTTAGTGGAATATTTTAATCAAATTTTATGTACATTTAGAAATTTTAAAGCCCTACACTTGCTTACAGTTTTGGTAAATGTTAGACGGGATTAAAGATTAAGGGGGGTACAGTACACATTGTAATGGTCAAGCAACACACTTGAAACAAAGCTGAATGAATGAACGATGAGTGAAATAAATGAGAAAAATAGGGAGAAAAATAAAGCAAATCTACGCCTACTTATCTGGTTCAATTTCATCTTACATCAGTTTGCAGGGGGTTGTTTGTTCTTGTTGTTTTGTTTTTTTTGTTTTTTTTTATCAAATGGTAGTATTCCAACTTTTGTTCGGACAATCCAATCTCTTCTTCCCATCTTTGATGTTATCGCTACGTTCCGGCCGACTCGTTCTACGACTTTCTTTAGGTTGAATAGGTAATATCCATAACGAAAAGAGAGTATCTTCAATTATCAGTCTCGTAGATATTTGTAAATGTTGATAATGATTTTTTTTTTATTTTTTATTTATTAAATTCAACCTTAGGGTGATAATTTAGAGAAGCCGCTTATTGTGATCACTTTATGGTAGTGCTTATTAGATAACAATAACCCACTGAACAATAAGCAAAGGATGTAAAAACTGGAGTGATATACATTCATCGATATTGATTTACATTGTTATACAATTCCTTTTTTTGTTATTAAATTCATTATTATAAACAACTTTTACTTTGTCAAAAAATTGAGTGGAATAAAAAAAAATTGAAGCTTTTTTATTCTAATAAAAACGAAATGCTTCTGACGGAATGATTTTGATAAAAATAATTGTTTGACAACTTTATCCGTGATTAAAATGAACAGACTCCCACCCACTGTTAACATTTAAAAATGAAGTTTGGTGAGTTTCATGAGTTACCTCCCCTGAATCGAAATTCTATGAGTTATTTCCCCTACATCGGAAAGTTCCAATTCAAAACAAGGTGAATGATTACACGGTACGGGATGTTCGGACTATTCTTCATCTACACGATATTGTTCATTTAGTCAAGTTTCGACCGTTTACTCTTTGGCCTTCTTCAGTAGGTTCTATATTACCATACGTCATAAATTATACAAACATATACACACATTCAAACACACACACACACACGCACGCACACACACACACACAGACACACACACGCACACACACACACAAATATATATGTATATGTATATAATGTGTACTGTAGAGAGTGAGACAGACTCGGGAGTGAGGTGTTTGGAGGTAAGGTTTATTAATCCTTATAAGTAAATTATATAAATATATATATATACTTATATGTATATATACATATGTATATGCACGTATATATATATATATATATATATATATATATATATATATATATATATATATATATATGTGTGTGTGTGTGTGTGTATATATATATATATATATATATATATATACACATACAGATTTATATATACATACAGATTTATATATACATATGTATATATACATATATATACATATATATACATATATATACATATATATATAAATATATATATATAAATATATATATATACATATATATATATATATATACATACATATATATATATATATATATATATATATATATGTATGTATGTATGTATATATACATATATATATGTATATATATATATATATATATATATATATATATATATATATATATATATATATATATGTATGTATGTATGTATGTATGTATGTATATGTATATATACATATAACGAAGTTCAAACGAAAATGCTAATGAATTACTTGAAACCATAGAAATTTTAAAAAAGGTAATTTTTACATCCAATTTTTGAAAGAAACTTTCAAATAGACAAACATATTTGTTTGGTCTTCCTAAAAATGGTTTGGTATTTCAGCTTAATAGCTTTTATAAGATTGTAACATTTCTGTTTGAGGAGAATAATTGAATTTTAATAACTAATTTCTACATCGATAAATATGTCGTTTATCCTTAATTGGTCTTCTTTGTTTAGATTTTATGATTATAACCACTTCCAAGAATAAAGAATGAATTCCACTTAGTGTGTGCAAAAGATATTTACCAGCCGTGCGAGGTAGTGAGCAAGGGAGGTAATGTCTTTGAAAATTGCAGAGTTGTTTCCTTTTTAATGCAAGAAATCAAAAGCATGAATAGAAGAAATCAACGAATGATAATTATGAAGCTTGGCTTAAATCAGTTTTCATAAAGGTTTGATTAGTCTGGCACAAGGCCACATTTGTTGAGTACTCAAAACTATATTTTGATTTCTCATGAGACATTTTCGCTCAAAATGTTGGTAGGAAAACACGTATATATTATGCAATGATTATATATACCGTATTTCACCATGTATAATCCGCGTTTTTTCATCTGGGAATTTTGAGCTAAAAGGTCTTGGTGCGTATTATCTATGGGAACATAATTGTTATATATATTTGTATACATGGGATAATGCATTCTTATTCGATATTGAAGGAGGGGAGTCAGGTGAATTTTAGTGGTGCCAGTAGTGTTACTGGAAATTATTGTAAATGATGAAAGATACTTCGCTGAGCACAAAATACTTAATTTGACCCAAATCCTCTCATTTAATCAAAAGTTATGAAAGTTTAAAATTTGTTGAAATGGAATCTAGCTTTTACACATTGTCCACAAGGGAAAATCCTTTTACGGAAAAATTTGCCCACCTTCTGGGATGAAATTTGCGGGTAAGTAGGTAAATCATTATGGAGAATTTATATTTCATGTTTATATTTTCGTAAGACCCATGTTTCTGAGGCAATGGTTTCTATAATTAATCAGTCGAACAGTTTTAGTTCAGCAGAACGTAGATTTTGAGTTGTTTGCCAATTCAACTTTTTCTTTGTTGTTGTTGTTCAGCCATAAATTTTGGATCTTGTTTCTAGCTTCAAATTTTATATCAATATTTACATCAATTTTACAATCAAAATATTGATCAAGTGTAATAGCTGTAGTAATGTCATCATATGCCAAGTTACTACTAATTTCATAACTAAAGGCGCTAAATTTTTATTCAAAAGCAGCTAAATTTGCATCACTGGAATGGAACTGTGCGATTCAAAGTCGACGTACGTAAAGCTCTGATTCAAAATTCCTCGAATAAGTTTATGATGATTCTTGAAACGTTAAATTGCAATGCAGTCATTTATGTAATTCAGTGAGCTTAATTTATCATCGATTATTTCACTCATAGAATATCGACAGAGTAAAATACCCAGGAGATAAGAGTGTGACCTAAAGTAATTAAAAACAAAACCTGGAGAATTCAAATCACGAGATATTTTCATTGTTTTACCAGGGTTGGCGTACGCATGCTAAACAGACCGAGTTTTCTTAGTGGACCATTCGCGTGTTGTGTAATGAGGCGATCTTTTCTCGCCAAAACCTCCGTCAAAACAGTATTATCTACCATACTGTGATATTAGAAGAAAAAATATCAATCGACAGAGAATTAATCAAGGAAAAGGTTACGATATTTTAATACTGGAAAGGTTTCGCAGAAAAAAATCTCCATCGATTCCAATGACTGGTTATTTTTTTTTTTTTTTTTCTGTATCTGTCACGTGACTAACCTCCCTAACTGAAGCTCAATCGGAAGGGGGATTACACATGGTGACATACGGTATGAATTTGTGTGTGTGTGTGTGTGTGTGTGTGATACTTTTCAATGAGTGCACATATACTACACTATGTTGCTAGGCAGAGGGTTATGAAGTGACACTTTAATCTTAGACAGAGTGCAATGATACTACTCTCTAATCCTAGGCAGAGCGCACAGATACTCTGATCCCGTCATTTCTGATGAAAAGCAACTGAAATTCGAATGAAAAAATATCAATCATCATTCATTTCATAGAAGTATTTCTTTAATTTTAATTTCAGTTGCTGTTGGTTCAATGTCGTGGGTCAGAGTAAGTTGTGATGAAAAGGCAGCTGAATCATAAGATGGAAGAAAATACTAATCGAAAAAATTCATTCGAAATCTTCAAGGGAAGCAACTCGTACTTTGGTAGTAGAGGCTTACCTCCCTTTGATCTACACGGGCCATCAATGTTTTCTTTGGTTTCAGGATGAAAAACTGAAAAACAATCGTTATTCATTATATCTATTCTAATAAGCAGTATATTGGAAACAATCAATAAGATTTTTTAAAGAACTGTCAACATATATTTCTTTATTTTTCAAGTTGGTCTGATTAACTATCTGTTCTTTTAGGTGCTTAATTGCCGACTCTTATTCGGACTCCCCCCCATTAATTCATATTTTTTTGGTTCATCTCTTCTCTTCCTCCCCGTAATAGTTGCCCCCCCCCCAAGCGGGGAGGAAGAGAGGAGATGAACTACATATTTGTCAAAATTTTCTTATTTTTGAAGGAAGACTTTGTTAAACTTATTGTGTTTCGTTGGACATAGACCTCCTCTATGATTCGCCACATCTCTCTATCGTGGGCGTTGCTAAGCGAGTACTTTCTGAATTTTTCTAGTTCGTCTCTCCACCTCAGTTTCGCATGTGATCTCTGGAGATCTATGTTGTGAGTCGTGATGTCCCTCGGTTGTCTGCCATTCTTACAACATGACCGGCCCATTGTCATTTAAGTTTTCTATTCTAAAATGATGTATCTTGAAAAGACTTTTCAGTTTAATTTTTCTTGTTCCTCTCAATACTGTACTTTTTACTTCCTGTGTGCGTACCCGAACCCTACTATTATTATTTCTCAAACAACTTTGTTTTGTTCAGATCCGACTGGTTTTTTCCTAGTTTCCTACCCCTAGGCTGCTTATTAGATTGTGACAGACTTTCCACCTCTTTTATTGAATTGGAACTGCTTTTCCCACATCCTATTTATGATCTCTCGGCAACACATACAGTCAATTCGGGACAGTTTTAAGCACTACGTTTTTTGTTTTTGTTTTTTGTTGGTGTTTTTTGTTTCGTTGTTTTTTTTAAGTGCTTCAACCAAAAATCGACCATAATAAGATAGATTTGTGCTGAAGAAAGGTTCTAACCTCCAAATATGTCAACATTTTCCATTAAAAGTTGTTCAGCCACTTGCAATTGGTACAGGATTGACGTCCGTTGCAGAACATTTGTACCATATTCAAATAACCAGCTTCTCAAGTCCGTTGTTAAACATGGACCTTCCTGTAGGTCTGTTGTTGTAACTGTGAGACGTGACGGAGCGATGGGCCTTATCCTGACACGGTGGTCCATGACGTATTGGAAGGGGTAAAAGCTGGTTGCTCAGTATTAGCCTCTTCAACAAACAGCAGATGGTACTCTATACTGTCCTACACAAATTCACAGCTTGTAAGCCTTTTTATCACAGTTGTTTAAATAACCATTGTTTTCTTGAAGCCCGAGAACTATGTCCATCCTCCCCGACTGTCATACGTCATCAACGCCAAATAGATAAGAAACGAACCATCTTGATGACGAGTCAAACATTGCAGCTCCCTCAGAACCCCTAAAAATGACGTCAGTTTTCTTGTCTGACACCAAATCACGGCAATGATCAAGATGAATAAATCTCTACAATCAGAAACTGTTTCATCCGAAGTTTACTTGAAAATAAAACATTTCAATCTACAAAATCATTTTTTTCTTTTCATATAATTACTATTCTCGAATGATTTTATATCTAACCGGACATTCTAGAAGACTCCCTATTTTCCGTGCGTAAAATGAAGATAGCAGGAGTTATCTTTATTTTATAAGATTGCTATCAGTCGACCGGGTCTATTTGGTTCAATTTGGGAATCAAATAGCGTAGAAAAAAACATTTAAGGTGACATTCCCGACTAAAATGGAAATGCCTATTCACTTACCTATTCTGAGATATCAAATTACGTGTACAGCAGGTGTGAAACAAAACGTTGCCAATAATTTTTCCACAATTTACAGACTAAAATTTATGACGTCATGATTTGAATAATTTCTCATATTTATCACAGTCTGGTGTATTTGCTCTTGTTAACATTAAAATAAACAAAAGATAATCTCTATGTTAATTGGTGTATGATCTGACTTCTCGGCATAAGTCAACTTGGCGCCGACATATTGACGCCGACTTCTCTGAGCACGAATAACTGAGCGCATCTCGGTGCAAGGATAAACAAAAATAATGGAATTGAAACAATTCATTGAGGTACAAAAATTGAAATTATTTTTCTTTTCAAATTGTTTAAGTGAATTAATTTTCTACTGTAGTTAAATTTGAGAAATTATAGTTTGCTGATAAAACTATTCATTACGGCCGGTGCTGTTTTCATTTCAAGTTACTACTATCAACTTGAAAATATGACAAGTTTGAATAATACAGAGGCCCCCCAGAATATAACTTCTTTTTGGTTAAAAAATATAAATAAACGTATCAGAATTTACCGTAATAATGAAATTAAAAGCTCGTTTTGGTTCTTTATTAAAACGTCAGTTTACCACGTCGGATGCACTGTCACACCAGTAAAAGGAATTACTTTGAAAATGAGTTCGTAAGTAAACAATGGAGACGTCTGTTCAAACACAGTGAACCCTCTTTGAAACAGACGAAATCTCAGTTAACAGAGTGTCGGGAAAGATCTTCACAAATCATTCGTAACATTACTGGGTCGTCTTGCATTCGCTACTACAACGACTCTCCACAATTAGAAGTAAACACACTTATAACGGTTAATAGGTTTCCGACTGAATCAGATCTCAATTAATCAGACCTGAACTATATTGACTTGGTTATATGTTAAATATATGTTTCATATAGTTATATGATGTATCATGCATAGTGTGTATAAACAACTCCCGTGGACTTCTGGGAAAAGCCGACATGTCTCAGTCAAAACGTCAGTTACTCAAAATCGATTAATGTTATCGTAGTAATCTCTGTTATTAATAAAAATAAAGATTGTAGAAAATTATTTTTTCTTGTGACAGACTCGTCAATAATGCAGAATCGATAAAAGTCAAGTCAAAAATGTAAACACACCTTAATCTGCGAAGAAATCCTCTGATCACCAAGCATTTTCCCTTTTTTTGCCGCTAACCTTGAATTATTAAGTTTTAGAACAGCCTAAAAATAGTTCAAGGGAACTGCTAGTGTATACTTTCCAATATTCCATTCGTATAGGCTGAAATGGACAACCCCACCATTATTCCGTTTTAACGAGGGTTCACTGTATTAGTCTATGCTTCGCAGTAGTGTATTTTAGTGCTTAATCAGTTGACAAACAAAGTATAAAACTATTAAGTCATTAAAAAATATCTTACTTCACAGTACGTACATACAAAAAATGATTTAATTTCAGTATCTCAATAAATTTATTGAATCTATACTATTTTTGTTTATCATAGTTCACTAACATGCACTCCATTATCGTATGCCGAGAAGTTAGTGGTCTAATATCAGCGCTCAGTGGACTTGAGCCGATAAGGCGGTGAACCTTGAACAAAAACGATTCTAGACATTTCTCAATAAAAACACATTTATCAAAATGCTCACATTTACACTTTTAACAGTTTTGAAGTAGTGAACTTTTAAGTAAGAGAACGAGAAGGAACCACATACTCCACAGAAACATATTCAAATATTTTACCAAAAGTATTACCGTCTCCGGTGTTGAATAGTATATCCATGAATTTTTTCACAGAAAACTCATTTGATATGATTCTAAAAAAAAATTTAGCTGGGCCTTTAACGAGTCCCCTCCCCTAAACACTTCGCAGATATAAAAAATAATCTTAATTATAGCAAACGATCGGTTTAACGGCCCCCATTGTAAAAGTTTTCGGATTTAACAGACCCTTAATCAAGCATGCCTTGCGCATGCGCGCTAAAAATTTGCTTTCGGTGTTGCAAACTTGGATATTTTATATCAAATTTTTTATATTTCTTTATTGCATTTAGATATGAGAAACCGTTTGTATATATTGGGTATTTTTAATGAGGCCCAGTGTTTGTTTATTAATCTTGATATGTGCAGATTCTTGGGCAAAATAGGTATTTTTAGATATATATTTAATAATGTTCAGGTCATTTTCGGAATATTTCCATTTTTTTTTCAACTATTTTAAATCTGTATCAAATGTATTGGATTACATGGAGAAAATGTTTCGTAGACCAACTTGAAAATATATTGTAAAAAATAATGATTTCTCACACCTAAATCTATTAGTTTCATTTGTCTCAAAGAGTATTTACTCGTAAACATACGAGACAAACTAATGAATTTACAAGTAAAAGTAATTGTTCAAGTTGGTCCACGTAAAATTTTGCAGTCTACGGTCAAGATTCGTTTCTTCGAATCTTGCAGTTCTCGTTGGATTTTATTTTCTCCTGCAGTTTTAGGTGCTTTCAATCCATTCCACCAAAAAACCTCTCAGAAATTTATGAAGACTTTTTTTCTAAAAGATAAAGGTTTTATGGGGGTGGGGGTCTGTTTACTATGTATCTAAAACAAGGCTAAACAGGACACTTAATTTCCGCCATTTGTATGGGGGTATGACTTACATGAATTCTCTCTAGTTCATTTCAAATAACCGTATTTCAACATTAATTCGAAACTTGATATATCTCGAAAATGAGAAGGAAAAGAAATCGATATTTTCACTTCAGTCCTCCTTTGAGTTGATTTTATTATCCCAATTCGCCAGATCTGGAATTTAAGATTGTTATTCATTCCGAAATTCACACGAGTGAAAAAGGGAGTTTTTCCAAGACGCCATGTGTCAAATTGTGTTTCGGAGTTCTCGGTGCGTTTTTTTGTGAAACATTGAACTCGTGTTATGAAAACTTTTTATTCAATAACAAGTATATATATTCTATCTATTCATTTCGGTGAAAACTACTTTGTTACTAAGGATGTCATTAAAACAGCTAAAATAACAAAAACATAGAACAATATAGAAAAACAAAAGAATTTTGAAAAGGAAATAGATACTCGTCCAACCATGTTATTTATCATTACAAATAAAATAGTTTTCAGTAGTGTCTGCGTGGTGCAGGGGTCTAGCCCGACATCAGTAGATTTTAAGATCGAATCCAGCTGGGAGCAAAACATTTTTCTTTTTCAATGTCAGTTGCGGATTAACCATTAAGCTGAGTAGGCCTTTGCTTCCTTTTGATGCTCGTGGCGGATTAACCATTGGTATGTGACCACGACCAGAAGAAAAACGAGTGTCGTCATGCGTGACGTACCGAAAACTGATGGATTCAACCCCACTTCTAAAGCCTAAGGTTGATTTGTTCTGCTGAAGTTGAACAGTATCAAAGGGGTTGAAATGAGACATTATTCCAAAACTGCGTATAGTGAAATGAATAGTTTACTTTTTAAATATATATATATATATATATATATATATATATATATATATATATATATATTTCATGCAGAATGCAATGGTTGAAGACTCATTTCTGAATAATTTCTCGGTGTTTGCATGTCTCTCGGTCGCCATTATCACTTCAACTTCCGAAGATCTACTTTTATTCATGAAATAATTTCGCAATCCTTGCAACTCAAAATATCAACTGCTGATCCAGAAGTTAGAAGAAAGCGTGTTAACTAGCATGTGGCATAGAAATTGAAGTTGACTGAAAGATGGACTCTTACAATCAACTTTCTCAGCTGTTCAGAGCTGAAGCTGGACGATATCTTTCGGCGAATTTCAACTTCATTATAAATTCATAAAATTTACATTCTATTAAAGCTACTTTTTCACGAAAATAATTGAGTTTAAAGAGTGAAAAGAGTTGAGTAAAAAAAGGTTGTAAAAGTAAAAAAAGAGTTGTGAAAAAAGTTCAAAAAATGAGTAAAAAAGTTGAAATAAGTAAAAAGAATCAAAAAAAAGTTTTAAAGAGTTGAAAAAAGAGTAAAAAAGAGTTTTTTTTTAAAAAGTAAAAAGTTAAAAAAGAGTAAAAAAAATAAAAAATAAAAAAACTGCCCTTCCTCAGGTAATATTTGTTTTAATGGACAACCATTTACCTCTATTGGTAAGTTAGACCAAGGGTTTACTATGTGAAAGTAAAAATAAACAATTTTGATATCTATTTCACAATTATTAGCCTCTCCTACACCTAAATAAAACAAAAATTTCAGAGATGTTGCTTGGAAACCAGTTTAATATATGCTTTTAAGCAAGTATTACACTACTGAAAATACATTTCGTCTCAGACTGCTTCAAGAGTAAGAAATTCAGCAAAATCATCAAGACTCACAAGATTATTTGACAAACCTTCAAATCAATAGAAATTATTATCCATAGCTATAACATTAGTCTTATGGTAAGCACAGAAACATTATTTATACACACAGTCAGTGCATGTGTGTATGTGTACTAAAACTGATCTATTTTTCATCAATCAACACATAAGACTAGTTCTGACTCATTTCAGATGAATGATTAATTCGGTTTTCAGGTCCCATCTGAAGACCTTGATGGCCAAGTCATCACTACAAAAACTTCAAGTGAAACTATTCTAATCCTATAAATTTGAAGAAATTACCAATACAAGCTTCTAATATTTTATCCCTTCCATTACCAAAAGAAAAAAAATTTGTTCAAGAGCAAGTACTGCACAAGGCCACTTTTCTAGAGTCTGAAACAAAGATTAATCTCCTTGTCAACAGCTTGTGAGCCGACCACATTACTCAGTGTGTAACTACAAATGCCCCTTGAACTAAAATTTTCTCAAATGATCAATACTGACTGGGATCTATGTACTACACATTTTTCCTCATATCAGAAACCATTTACAGAAATACCTTGAATAGAGAGGTTTCAAACTAGTATGATTTGTACAGATGTATCATAACCAATTTGAATATAAACTTGGGGGGGGGGCACAATTAGAAGAAATTGAACAGCACAGTTTTGAAACTAATCAGCCATACTAATCAAGGTATACTAATATTTCCTTTCTTAGAGGGACGTTCAAGAAACAAAATTTCAATTAACCCATCTGTGGCAATTCCACATCCAATTTATGTTGAAAGGTATGTCGAGCGTCCTCAGGGAATTTAGTCTCAAATAAAAAATATGCTACACCATCAATTGCCAAAATATATCAGTTGTGGATTTTCACTATATACTCATCATTGGATGTTTTCTTGTCAATTTAAAGTTTTACAAAAAAGTTGCAATAACCAACAGAGCATGAATATATAGAAAAAAAAAAAAAGAAAAAAAAACAGGAGGCTTTGTTACATTTTTTTATTTTTTAAAAAAGGAGGTGTTTTTTATTATACAAGAGGCAAAAGAATCACCAAAAATATTAAAAGGACGACCTTCCAAATGAAGATCTTAATCTGTACACAGCAGCGGCCACCGAACCTCTGTCCATTATTTTCAAGGGTCGGTGCTTTCCAACAGATGGTGAGCAACTCATTTTACTGGCCTTACTTTCTGCAACATTATTTGGATAGAGAATCAAAAATACTGGGGAAAAAAAAAAAATGAATTCATATCAGGAAGAGAAATGGGAGATCTGAATTATCACATTTCCAAGACAAAATCTATTTGATTTTTCCTAATTTTCAAACTTCCTTCACTGTTTGAGCCAGAGGCAACAAAACCTTTCAAGGCAGCTTGAAAATCAAGTTTAGAATATTTGATCAGGGTGGAATAGTTATTCCTTTTAACCTACAAGTCTCAATAGCTGTATTTTATTGAAGAGGTTGCATACCGCACCAAAGTGAAAATTATCACAAAGGACATGAAAATTGACTTATTGCCCCAACTGACGTCTGTTTCCACTCAGAAGACAATTCCCTCAACAGTATTTGACTGCTGAAGAGGCTATCTGTACAACAACCCCAATACAACTAAGCAATCAACCTTACCTCTTTATCAAAAGAGGAAACTGCAATGAGAGAAAACGGACAAATTCAAGAGATCACTTTCAGAGCTCACTGTTCTAAGCCCTTATGATGATTGGTTATGAAAATCCTTAGGATGATGGGTACCACAAAGAAAAAAAAAAAAAAGGACCAGATGGGGGGGGGGGGTCGAAGAATTAACTAATCCAAATGTCAGAAAGAAGGCCAGAAAGAAGGGAATGGGAAGATGAATTGTTTTTAAATAAAGTATTTTTCATTGCTCACCAAACTGCCAAGTCCAACTTTATTTTCATGGTGTGTGTGTAAGTGTGTGTGAATGCGTGCGTGTATGTGTGTATTACACACAGATGATTCAGGGGCTGTAAAGTGGCTTGAAGTGAGTGAAAGGGGAAGATGGGGGGTTGGGCTGTGCTCAACAAGATGATGAAATGAGATTGAGTGCAATAATTAATGACGTCGGCCTCGACTCCGGCTCCTTGATGCTGGTCGGCGATTCTGGCGCCAGCTACTGTCATCCCTCTTGTCCTTTCGGTTTCTATCTGGACTGCCAGCATTACCACCCCCACCAGCACCACTGCCACCACCAGCACCGCTACCACCTCCGCCACCACCTCGTCTATCTCGTTCTCGTTCCCGTTCTCGATCTGGCCGATCCTGAAGTCAAAAGGGGGATAGTTAGTGACATGAACATCAGAAAGTCAACAAAAATCTAAGGATTAGAAAAGAAAAAAAAAGATGTTTTTCAAATATTGGGTTGTCCAAAAAGTAAGTTTGTCATCAGATGGTATTGGGTTTAGCTTCAAGTAACTTCATACAAAAAGGTTGCATTTGATTGTATTGTGAGACCCATCGTTTCAAATTTTTCAATTTATGGAGAAGGCATTGGGAATGCTCAAAAGTCTTCCAAGTGGCTAGCTATTTTCTGATGCAATCAGATTTTGTTTCATCAATTTTTAAAAGCTTATGAGAGATGTTATTTGCTGCCTGTTAAGAATGAATCCAACCAGTCAAAGAGATATAAATTTGAAGAAATTCACCAGAAAGAAAATACTCACAAACCTGCCTTGACAATAAATTCAGTTCATTAAAATGTATCTAGTAATATTTACATACAATCTACATAATTATTGTTTCCTATAAGAAAA
This sequence comes from Thysanoteuthis rhombus, assembly GCA_963457665.1. Classification (NCBI taxonomy): domain Eukaryota; kingdom Metazoa; phylum Mollusca; class Cephalopoda; order Oegopsida; family Thysanoteuthidae; genus Thysanoteuthis; species Thysanoteuthis major. The sequence continues at coordinate 18,018,852 of OY735238.1, read as the reverse complement.
TGTTATTGGAATTTTTCAAAAGAATTATTCTAAAAAATTCATTTAAAAAAAAAAAAATTCTACAAAACTTTATTTCCTCTCAAGTGTAATAGTGTAATGGAGACTAAAAAACTATGTTCCCATTCATAGTAACGGGGGGGGGGGGCACACTGACATAATGGTCAATACAATCCCATAAAAAAGAAATTTTTAAAAAAGTATTACCTTCCTCTTTTCTTCCATTTCTCGCCTTTTTTTGCGTTCAGCCTCTTCCTGCTTCTCCAATTCTCGACGTCGTTGTTCTCGTTCCAATTGCCGTCGACGTCGTTCTTGCTCTCTTTCAGCAATCTAAAAAAGACGCAGACAGCAACATCAATATTAGCACCACTGACTCGGCCGATTATAATATCAATGGAGAACTTGATAAAATTGCAGCAGATTTTGTTTTGAATCAAATTCATTAGGCAAAATGATTAGCAAAAAAACTATTTACCTGGGTCTCTGTCAAAGGAAGCCAATATATGTAAGGTGTTGTTTTGGTTTTCCTGAACAAATCATCCAGTAATTTGGCCGGAGCTTCTTCCTCAACAGTTTTCTTCTCTTTTAACACAAAATAACAATTTTATCATTAAAACAATTCTGAAGGAATGGATAAAAATAATAGAAAAGCAGATTAAAAATATTGATAAACAGGGCAAAAATTATTTTTGCAATAATTTGCAAAACTGCATTATAAGTTAGGATGAAGGTAGAAACTAGTCAAAAATTAATAATAATGTTGCAATGCTTTATCCAAGAATAAAATTTGAAAAATTTAAAATAGCCTCTCAAAAAGACAGCTCAGAACATCGCTTATAAGGAGTTAGGTTCAAAGTGTAAAATCAGCTTCCGCTTAACTATGAAGATCCCAGGTTGAATGGTTAAAAATGGCCAGGTGCATCCTGGATCCCCTCTGGCTAGAGGGTGTAAGTTTGATTCTCATAATGGGCTTGCTCTTTATATTCCAATTATGTTATTCAATCATTGCCTTAAGATTACGGTCCGATTCAAAGTTTTGATTAAAAGCAACCGAAAGTTAAGATGAAGGTAAAAACTGGTCAAAAATTGATAATAACGTTGCTAAAAAAACACATGAATTAGCCAATGTAAATGAAGAGACAGCAAGAAATTCTCACCTTTCCTTTCTCTTTTTTCTCGACTCAACGCTCGTCTCCTCCTTTCTCGGGAACGAGATCTCGAACGAGAACGAGATGCCGAACGTGATCGCCTTCGAACCTTTCCTCGATCCCATTCACGCACTTTCTTGGTCTCTTCCTTCTTCTTTATTTCCCGTACGTTCTTCTCTGGTGTTGGTTTGACGGGCTTCACTGTAACATCTTGCTGAATCTCTCGAATGATGTCCTGGGGACCATCTTCTCGAGATCTATAATAGTTGACCTGAAATAGACAAAAACAAAGCAACTTGATGATATGGAAGATGTTAGTGTTCATCAGAAATTGAAATTCCCATAAGAATAATTCTTCACAAACTCAACTTTTAGATGTAGATGGCTCCATTGTAGAGCATAATGTTTATCCAGCCCCATTACAGGCAACTCCAATAGCCAGATGATAGATTGAAATTCAATTTGTGATGGCATGTCACTTTCAGTTATAAATGAATTGATACACAAGTTATAGGCTCCCCAAGTTACTAAATGTACAAAATCTTGGCACTCTTGAAAAACAATGCAGAGTGCTGAGAAAGAAACACTAACCTCATCATCTGTAGCATATTCAACCCGTAATATCTTAGGATTTGACGACGGCCATTTGGTTCCATGGAGAGCTTTTCTCGTCAGTATAGCTTCATCTTCCATTTCATACTAAATTGAGTAAATAAAAGCAGATACATATAACACAAACTGAACAAATATAAAATTCATTAATATAAATAATATGATTCAAATAGTTATACAGTCAATAACATAATTATTCTAAAATGCAAAATAAATACAATGAAAATTTAGAATCAGTTCATTTTAATGTTTTCTGACCTTTTAGGAAATAGATAATTACTGTGTAGATAATAAATGAACATAGTTATTTACTCAAACAAGTAGGTTCAAATTTCAGTTGATTTGCAACTATTTTAACCCCAAGATATACTCGAGACACAATCCTCACCTTGGCAAAACAATGCGATTTGATTTTATCAATCCAGAATCCATTGTCGACAACTGTACCCGTCCTTTTCAGAAGTTCTTTGAGCTGCCCAAGGGTGAATGGACGCACCAAGTTTCGGACATGGATTATCTTACTGACTGGATTGTGGGCAGGGGACGGAGACCGGCGTGCAGCCATCGGCTCTTCAGGCTCTGGCACTGACATCTGGTGACTCACCCGGCGGATTGTGACAGGAGTGGTCAGAGCAGATTTGTTGCAAACAACAACAGTTGTCGATGACTGCTGGGTTGATGAGGGCTGAGATGAGACAGGTTCTGAAAAGACAATAATGCTAGGTTTTCAAACAAACATATTTGCAATAAGATTTGAATTAAATATACATTCTTAGTCTCAATGAACACTATTGAAAATTCCAAACCTGGGTGGGGAAAAGAAAGTGAACACTGAATTTCATTCATAGAATATTTGTGAGAATTTTTGTCAAGATACAAAATCTAGAAAACTGGGATGATTCCATGGAAGAGTGAAGTAAAGAACTCATCAGATGTAGACAACATTCAGCTGGACCTGCTTCAAATTGTTACATTCTATATCTTTTGTACAAGACAGTATTTCAAGAAAATTTCTCCAGACATTTAAAGAAAACAGAACAGAAAAATGAATGGTATTTATTTCTAACCGAGCCAAACTGAACAGAAAGTTATTTTATCTACTAATACCAATTTGAGTAAAAGCTTATCTCCACCTTTTCCAATTCAACCAAGATAGTAACCTCGATCACTGAAGAAACACTTCAAATGGAAAAAAGTGAAATGTTTGGAAAAAATGAGGAGGAATCTCACCTCTTTCTACTGAGATGGTTGTTCCAGTTGAAGAAGCTCCAGTTGTCGTTGCAGGAATGATAGTGGCTGGTTTGTCTAATTCCAAATCAAGATCTGTTACTCGTTCACGTGTCAAAAGAGTGGGTTCAATTTCTTCCTCTTCTTCCTTCATCTGGAACAAAACAGGAATTTTCTTTCAGACTCAAATCCAACAAACAATTTAAAACCAACCATAAAAAATAATGGGATTATCTATGTATGGATAAATCATACATATATATTCACTCAAATGAGTTTGACGTACTATAATTCTTTTTTGTTAAAACAAAAAATATGTGACTTATTCAACTAAATCAAAAATTTGAAAAAAAAAACGACTTAGTAATTCAACGTCAATGTCATTCTATATTCAAACAGGTCAGCAGGATTCACTTGATTTTATGTTAAGTATGACCACTGAGGAAAACCCGACAAAAAAGTGAGACAAGCTATTTATAAAATAAGAATTTTATATTTCAGAGGAAATCTACTAGTTTTGTATCAATACAGTGATGAATTAGCAGAAAAAAGTCACAGCTCACGTACAATCAACTAAAATACTATAGAATGAATGATCTACGAGACTATTTAGAGAACTACGTTTCATAGCAATTCATTCAAGCCAAATAATTGTCCATTTCAAGCTCCAGTCATTGAACCAAGTACTATATTTGAATTTTTTTTTTTTCAATTTCATGGACTAAATGTGTCTAATAATCCTACAAATACAATGGATCATTTTCAACCAACTTTCACATGATTGATGCACTGGATTGAATAGTTATGGAAAGATTCGATCACCTCAAGAAAACAAAACAAAATTTCAATAAAAACCAATGGTACAAAAAAAAAAAAAAAAACTTCTATCCTATGATAGGAAGCTCTTGTTTATAAATCATGTTAGGACGAAGTTCCCCATACCACATAATCGAATGAATTAAGTGAGAACTAAGTGAGAATCCTGGGGTTGAAGGAGAAAGGAGAAAAAAAAAGAAATTTCTCAGAAACCCCCTTTTTTTTTAATTTTTTATATAAACCCAGACAATTTATAGTTGAAATAATTTTGAACCAAATATTTTCACTTTTTGAATTCAAATTCAATCAACAATTAAGAGAAAAAGGTTCCTTACCTGTACAGTCCTCCTGAACTTGACTTCAGTTTTCTCTTCTTCATGATCAGAGAAAGAACATTCATCATGACTCAATTCTAAGATCGCTTCCTTTATAGAGCTTGGTTTGATCTCTGGGATTAAACCCTGAAACACAAAAGAATCAAACATCAGAATTTTTATTTAACACTAAAATGTGAATTCATTTGAACCTTCAATTTTTGTTATCTGGATCTTCCAAGAATTTGAAAGTGTTATTGAGCCATGTTGCAAAAATATTCAACTTCTATAAAATTACCATATAAAGAGATCTAAAGTTACCAACCAATATAGGACACAAAACTGTATTTCTTTTAGCTTCTGGACCAAAAAGTTAAACTTTTCCCAATGAACACAAAATATTTAGTCATGTCAGGCAAATGTTTTGTATTGCATTTTATGCCTATCAACTCAAAGCTAGCCTCTTATCAAGTTGAAATTAAACTAAAACTTCTGAAAATTGACAATTAAGAGAAAAAGCGGATTTCTTCACCTTTAAGGAATCTGTGGAAATATCAATTGTGGTCGATTTATTAGGTTTGGCACTTGTTCCTCCCCACTTGCGTTTACGTGGAACACTCGACGATGTAGATGATAACGATAACGCTGCCACAGCAGCTGCTGCAGGTTTCTCTTCAGATTTCTCTTCACCTCCTCCTCCTCCTCCTCCTTCAGTTTCATCACGTTGTTGCAATTTCACTGGAATTTGAAAATAGGAGAAATGAAGGAACCTAACAGGATTTCATTGGTTTCATGAACAAGAGCAATGAAATGATTGAATATTTCAGTTCAGATCATTTCCTAGTAACAATGAATGTTACATATTCTAATAATGTTTTTGCTATATAATAAAGGCAGTACTACCCTAAATAGGTAACACTTATTTGATCACTTAAATATACATATTCAATGCTGATGTAGATATGATACATGTATTCATATTCAATGAAGAACTCTGTGAGTAATGATGAATTACTTGAAATTCCAAACTAAACCTTTCCTAGGGAATGGCCGAGTCAGACAAGGCATGAAATAAAAGAAAAATACTAACAGCACAGCTGTAAAGATGTCCTGGGGGTGCTGCTATCCGTCATCTGATCTTTCAACTCTCCTGGCTGAAAAACAATAGTAGTTCACAGTAAATATCAATTCTTATTCAATATGTAACTCATTCAGTCATGTTTGGTAATTAGAACTATCATAAAAGCAGCAGAATTTAACAAGGATTTTGTTGCTCTGATCAAAGAAAGGAAGAGAAGGAAAAGGTCTAACCTGAAATAAGTTGCCTATTCTACAAATGGCTCAGAGAATTTCACAAGGAAACGCCATCAATAATCTCTATCCTTTCCAGATGACAAAAATAACCTAACTAGGCAGTAGCTTGAGTAGGGTTAACATTCTGATTATTATTCATGTTCAAATGAAGATGTTTTCGAGGAAAATATATTCTCATGAACCAGATTTCTAAAAGTATAGCAATACTAGCTCCACTATTGACAATAAGATCATGGTACTCTAAATTTTTTAAAGAATTATTGAAAACTTTTTCTTTCGACTCTCTATAGAATTTGGTTGTGTTAATGAATTAAAAATAATTACGATCATTTCAGCACCACATACAGAAATAGATATTTCTTGATAAGCCTTTAAAAAAAATTTTTTTTAAATATGTTCACTGTAAAAAAATTTTCCTAAATTTGCCCATCTTAATTGAAAAATTGATATTTCACTTGAACAGATCTCAATTTGATTTGTTATTTTTCTCTCATCTTATTAAAGACAGAACTGAGAATTTGGTAGAATTGTTCAGATTTCCCTTTTGGATTTAGTCACTAATCAGAAAGACTACCTATTAAAATGAAAGTTCTGAGTGCTCATACCATACAAATAATCCTTAGTGATAAACTATTACACAATGACTTGAAACAACAAAGTAAGATGATCCAAATGCAACATAATTCAAATTTGAGAAATTGAAGATGAAAGCAATTATTCAAATCGCTCTTTAAAAGATTCATCAAAATTAAAGGATTAAGACAAACAATTTGGCAGATCACATCAAGTGATGTATGTCTTCAAAGACAATTATGGTGTGGATGAACAGGCAAAATTAAATAGTTTACAATTACATGACTAATCAAGATTGTATCTGTATTGCACAAAATTATTTAATTACAAAAAGTTAATGATCAAAATGTAAGCAAAAAATAACCAAAAGAAAAATTCACAATTTGAAGATTAATTTCAAAGAAGAGATAATCAATTAAATGAGTAGCCAAGTATACTTCCAGAAATTATCCCACCCCCATGTGAAAAATTAAAAAAAAAAAAATTCTTTTACTGCTAAGATTTATGCTGTTACACAAAGGGCACATTGTTGAAGGTTATGTTTAAGCTATCATTATAAATATGTAATAAGTGATGAACGTCAGTGATAATAATAATGATTATCGAGCATATATATCATTAGATAAGTAAAGAAGAGCAAGTGGCCAAAGTATTCGATTGCTGGCCAATGTAAGCATTGGCAAAATACCAGCCTCAAAGAGAGCTCTCTGTCTGCTGCTTCCTGAGAGGATAAAGACGAAAACCCTGCGAGGGGGAGAGCATCAGACCTGTCAGCTCATCTGACAGATTATCACGTGATGATGAACGGTGAGGATGAGGATGTCGGCACCAGTATCAGCAAAACAGCACCAGCGGCAGCAGTCGCAGCTCAGCAATGGGCGTGACTCAAGGGCATGGGACACAATAATAACTTCTTCTGGTGGTGGTGATGGTGGCTATCAAGACAGCAGCCAACATTGGCTCTCCGCTGAGTGGTGGAGATGGACAGTGGTGTGGATTTTGTAAGAATAGAGTTCATTCATAACCAGATCATGTTTTGGGGGTTGTTTGGATGGTAAAAGTGTTCATTGCTGACATTTGGGTCAGTTGCAAGATGTCGACTTCAAGTAGTGCGTTGACTGAAAAAAACTCTTGAGAATAGGAGCTGAAGATAGAGAAAGTCAATGTAGAAAAAGGTAGAAGTAAAAATGTTCCAAGTTGCTCAAGGGCCGTTGCTTGAAATCCGAACAATCATAAGATTGTAAGAAAGTAAAATCTGACAAGAGCTTTTGAATAATGCAAAGTTTTGTACTTTTCAAGATCATAGTTTGAAGTATTGATGTTTCTGAATGATCAACCAATTCTATAACTGTTGAGAGGAGGAGATGAAGATCACATTTGTATGTTGGTTGGTGGTGTTGTCACAGTCTAACTGTTCAGTGTATGGATGGATGTGTGGATGAATGCATGGGTAATAGAAATGGTTGTTTCAATGTTCTGTACCAAGCAGGAGGAACTGCTCAACAATGACAATCTGATAAAATCAATCAGGTTGACAAAAGATTTTATGCAAAATGTCATTGCAAGGTGGAAAAGAGCAATTCCTCATTCTTCGTGTCCAGGAAATCAAAAATTAATTCAAACAGTTGTCAAGCCAATGTTTTTCTGAGTACAGCAAATCAAAATGCTTACAACCATTCCTGTGTTCTTTTTTTGTTTTTTTTCAAACCAAGATGAAAACAAAAAAGTCTTGATGTTAAGCCCAAGATTTTCATGTACGTGTTAGCGCATCAGTGTGTCAACTGTATTTTGATTCAGCTCATTTTGATGAACACTTTCATCAAATGATGATTGTGTTAGTCATTAAGAGAACTTCCAGATACAGATGGATATTTTCACAAATCAATTAAGTGGTCAATCCTTGGGTTTTAGCATGTTTGTTCCTTCCTATAATGCCAAGTTTCAACCAGCTTTTAATAGGTTTATCCAAAAACTCTTAGTAAGACAGTTATGGGTTTGTTTTTTTTTTTAATTTGTTTTTAACATTTTGTCTATCCACTGACAAACAATGTTAAATGAATCAACCTTTGGAGAAATGTTGAACAAAACTGGTAAATGGCGGAGATCAAGATATCATTTGTTTGTATTAGTTGGTTGCTGAATCTGGTCATGATTTTGTTAGGAAAACTTATATGGAATTGGAATAAAAGTCTTTGGGTTTGGGAAGAATGAAGGTTTCAATCTGAACAAATTTCTGTCAATCTATGACATGGAAAATGACATCAGCTCAGAAAAAATGGCAGCAGCAGCTATTCCACAGACATTTGGAATAGAGTGTGTGTGAAGGTGGCACAGCAGAAGGATTTCAACGAGAGGCACAAGCCAAGTTCCAATCTGCAATGACAGCCGTTTCATCATTGAGTGGATCTGACACACTTGTTGAGTAAGGAATCCTTTTCTGTTCAGGTAGACAGCTTCTCCTTTCTTGCATCATATCAACGACTGGTAACATCACAGGGGGTCAAGGGTGAGAGCCGCAAGTCAGGTAACAATTTCACAGACCAAAACCTAGAAGCGCCTGATGTTGACGATCGCCCCTCGACTGCTCCCAGAAGATTTGCAATTCTCTATTGCATTGAGTAGACAGTAAGGTGAAATTAAAACACTGGGGAGGTACTGTACAACAAAAATATTGTCAAATAGAAGGAGGAGGAGAAGGAGGGAGTAGAAGGGAAGAGGCACATTCAGCGCTTACCTGGAATTTTGATCAAGTTCCAATTCCAAACAATTTACATAAATAAGTGGGAGCTTAGCTGTATTCGGGCAACAAAACTGTATTTGAGTTTTAAAAAACAACTGAAATGTACATTGATAAACTTCTGATACTAAAAACCAAATAATTTTTTTCACAGAAAGGAACTCAGATTATGAAAAAAAATATATTCATGGCGATGAAAATTATTTGTCTAGATATTTTTTTCACAAATATTTGAATAATCAGAAAAACCCTTTCAGTCAAATGAAGTAGAAATAGATATTTAATACAGTGCAGACTCATTTTAACATAAAATCGCTTAGAACACGGTTTGATCATGGACCCCGATTTTCAAAATGTAAAATTTGGCTTTCAAAATAATAACTGAATGCAAAAAAAAAACCCAACTGAATCAGGTTACCCTAACTGTAAAAAGGAAATGAATTGGACAAACATTCCAGAAGTCAAATAACAGAAAGTATTGTCCAGTTCTCATTCATCCATCACTAGGAAGATTACTAATGTATTATCGAACCCATACCCTAGACACTCGATACATATAGATCATTGTCAAACTGTAACATATTAGTGAAGTCACAATCATCAAAGCATTAGTCATTTCTGTCTTCCTGCTAGACTAGCCTACCTTTGATTTTCTCATCAGTCTTTTGCACCTATTGCAAGGGTCAGTCTGGAGGGAGGGGTCAAGGTTTGTAAAAATGGAAATTCATAACAATGTGGGACTCACCTACATATAACGGATATATATATATATATATATATATATATATATATAGTGGATCCCAACTTCGGCATTATAACACGTCAACAGTGAATTTGAATTGATTTTAATAGAATAATCAAAGACAATTCAAAATTAAAATGTCTTATAGATAAAATGAAAACTGGAGCCAATTTATGTTCGAGAAGATATAATAAATATTGTGAAGAATAAAGAGCACAAAATTGAAAATAAGCTCAAAATAGCCCAGTAGGATTTTTTCCAAAAGCAATTATAAAAGGGGGGGGGGTTCAGAAAAACTGTTTTGCATAGCCCAACCAAATCAAGTGAATTCATATTCATCTAAATGTATTGCAACGATTACAATCAGTGTACATTTCAGTTGAGCATGTGTCCCACAAACAACAATTCAGAATCTACAATGTGTGCCAATACATGAAAGAATTAGGACTGGTTTCATGAGGTACAAAAAGGGGGCTGGCACTAAATAAGAGATTAGAGAAATACAGAAAAGACTAAAAGGCTAGCAGTGACAAAACGAACAATTTTATCTTGATTCATCATTTTAATTATATTGATATGACAGTTCATTTTATCCAGTTTTATCAAAGTATAATTAAACAATCTCTATTTCCGTTGTGAAATATCAGTAAATGGACAATTTTTATCCAACAGAATGTGATAATTATACATTGTGTACTATACATAACATATTCTCATGACTGAAAGAGTATTATTTTTATACACACGCACATTAAAAATCAAAACACTGAGTGGAAGAATTACAATATGATAATTCAACTCTGAAATTCATGAAAAAAGATTGAATGTCATTACCAAGGGAAATATTTCCCTGATTAAAATTATTTCCCAATGACCATTTGGTGAATCTTTCAATTTCCTTTCAATTTAATTCACAGAAGAGTTCCATTATTTTCAATTAAGAGTTCCACTGTCAATTATTAGCAGTCCATGAATTCAAGAGTCAAAACAAGTCTTCAAAGGGTAATGGCATTAGATTAGGGGACAGAAAATTCAAGAACCAAGTTTATAAAGTTCTAAATCTTTAAAAAAATGAAAAAATTCAAATGATAGCTTTTGTTTTTCAGGCAACCAAATGCCAATGATCATCTGCTTAGCAGTAATCAGGTAATTTACAAGATCAATTGAATGTATTCGCATCCAGCTGTACACACATGTAGATTCTGAAGCAGTAGAAAATACTTCAAGTAACAACAAAAATGAAGGATGACATCTGCATGAAAGAATACCATATTTGAAATCTCATTTGAAAAACACACTTCTCTTTCAACTCATCTGATATTGCTCAGTTGATAAATTTCAATTCACTGATAATAGGATGCAATTCTTGAATGAAAAAAAGAAATTTTCATTAAAATAAAAAGAAAGGCTACTGTAAATCTTTGTGTAGGTGCTTAAACGTTTCCAATATTTTTCATTTCCAACTGAATATTTATACTGCGAAAAAAAAAAAATAATTAAAATATTGGTTAATCAAATCTATATAACCTTAATTCGTTAACTCAAAAGTGAAATCATTAAAGATTACAGACTAAAAGCTTCCGGAACTGAGCTTGGCATACATGATAGAAATCAATAGTACAGTTTCTCTGCCAAAATAATGAAACCGCGCTGTTTTCTCACCTCCAGAAAACATTAGTTGCTAAGAGAACAAGAAATAGAAAGAGAAAAATCTTAGATATCACCAGTCCATGGTTAGAGCTATAATACAAGCTTTCTCCTCTTCTACTCATTAATAGATTTGCGTGCTGGTCAAAATCAACAATGAGAGAAAGGGAGTAAGAAAATTAAATTTGAAGTTTTATATATTTTGTTTTCTTTATAAAAAAAAAAAAAATTAACAGATTAAAAATTATAATAGTAATTGATTTGTGCCGCTAGCAATTTGGCCTTCATGTATTCAGTATTTGTGTATTGTTTACAACTATTTATAGAAAGTACTTTTTACTTTTATGAAACACATAGAAATTGATCTGGAGGCTGACATGAGAATCAAGAGAAAATTGGAACCAGTTGGATAAGTCATAGTTAATCTAATGACTATCCCTGAGTTTTTTCTTCTTAGTAGGGAATGTTGATAATAGAACCCAGCGGACACTGAGGGCACATTCACTGCCACTGCTTAGAGCTCTTTCTTCTAGGAAGGGCAGAAACAGAGGGCTGTCACCTCATTCAACTTCAATCCTACTCGGAGGATTCTTTCCTTTTCTCACTTATCTTCTTCTCTACATTGAAAAGAAGGTTATAATGGCAGACTTTCATGTAGACCCACAAGTACATGAATGACAAGATTAACAATAGAACTGTGCAGGACACTTGGAGGATTCAAATACAGAATTTAGTCACTTGTGTTTCACAAGTGAGAATACAGTAGATACAAAGGAGAGAGCCACGTCGAGAGCTGATGGCCAATAAAAAGGTTTGGGGCAGTGGGAAAGGATTCGACAGGCCTGCAGAGGCGGCAGAGAAGAAAAAAAACCAATAAAAATTCTACAGAAAGATTTTTTTTTCTTTTGATTTTAAATCAAACAAAATAAAAATAAGACATTCATTAAAAGGAAAAAAGAAAGAACAGTATCCTCCCCAAAAAAAGAAAAAGGGTATAAGATCAACTGGAATATCTTACCTCATTACCCTCGCTCACTGAATTGCTATCTTCTTTACGTTGAACCCCTTCATTCTCTACATCACTGCAAGATAAAGTCAAGACATTCAGTTAGCCAGAACTTCATGACGACAACTGCAGAAGAATTGACCACAGAACAAGAAGCAGCAGGAAAGGCTAAAAGGATTAGGAGAGAATATTAGAAAGAGGCAGTAAACCAGCAGATAAATACATAACAACCAGTTTTATTCTCTCAGATAATTCACAATCAACAAAACTAGAATATACGCATAAAGGTCAATCAATTAGAATTTGAGTAATCAAATCAATAGTCCGAGTGCAATCATCTTATTTGATGACTTATTTGGAATAAAGTCTTAACACTAATCAAGCTAGTAGATATATAATAATATATAATAATAGTATAGATATATAAAAAAAATCAGGCAGTTTGTCTCTAGAGATTTAACATGTAAAATTGGACAAGAGAAATCTAAGAACAGCAGGAGAAAATAAATTTCTTGTTTTAGTGTCATTTTTTCATAAAGCAAATTGGGCGGGTTGGATTATCAGACTTACCTATCATCATCAGCAGCTATCTCTCCATCTTCTTTTTCTTCTTTGCCTTTCTTTTCTTTATCCTTTCTCCTCCTCCTCCTCGGTTTCTTTTCGGGCTCCTTCTCAGCAACAGCCACAGCAGCTACTTCCACCTCCATTGTGTGGAGGTTTATCCGTTTCCATTGGTTCTTCTTCCTTGGGATTCTGAAATTAAATGTTTCTCCTTCATTTCAAACAGAACTACATCCAAGTCTCAGAAGATAATTTCAATGATTAGATTCAATAATAATAAGAGCTTCTTTCATCCTATTCATTCAAGTCGTACATTATTTGAAGCCAATTTATTCTAGCCGTCAAGTGCTGACACCAAATAGTTATATAATATAAGCAAAGTAAGAGTTGATCTGATTGTTGCAGACCTGCAAGCAGCAATGAAAAAATAAACAATCAGGAATAAGCAAGTTTTTTGTTTTTCTAATGGAAAATCAATAAAAACAAAATACTGATTAGAAGTAATTTTGTTTTTAGTTGTTAACAGGTTCTACCCCAATGGGTGACACTAGAAGATGACCTTTCCAAAAATATTTATCGAATAGACAAACCCATTCAATAGCAATAATAAACAATGAGCACCACATTATCGATACAGCCCACATTCATATTGGAAGTTTCAAGAGTTAATTTCAACTTAGCTATTCAAACAGTTTAGAGGGTTCGATTCTTTAACAAAAACTTTTGTTGAATATACACAGGTTATCTAGTAATAGATATCAATGCCAACATACTATTAAATATCATCCCTCGGTGTGATGATAATTAGTCAAGTTTTAGCAAATAAATCATGTAACTAATCGCTTACAAATTACTTGGGCTGAAGAAGCAGAAACTATTGCTAATTTTTTTCAGCAATCATTTATACTGATTGTAAATTATAAAAATGGTAATTTATTGGATTCGCTCTTGAAAACCCTGTCCACATGAAACATATTTCTTATCTGTGCATTAAAAATCCCTTAAAAACATCAAATGCTCTTTTCTGTTTTTGCCCTTTGAATCCTCTTCATTAAACACTTTTCTAAAAGGAGGACATGGGTATTAGCAGGGCACTAAATGAGGATCAGCTAATATTTTCTAATTTGAAGCAAAGAAAGAGAAATGAAGACGCTACCTGCACATCATCAGGATCTTTGGCAGGCTGTTTTTTCTTCTCCGGAGAACTTGAAACGGATCTTGATCTTGACCGCGACCGAGACTTGGACTTTGAATAAGATCTGGACCGGGAAGGTGAACGTGACCGAGATGCTGGAGGTGAACGTGACCAGGAACGGGAACGCGATCTTGAACAAGACCGTGAACGAGAATGTGACCGAGACCTTGAATCCGACCTCGAGCGTGATCTGGAAGATTCTGACTGGGATTTGGACTGTGACCTGGTTCTGGGCTCGGCAGGTTTATTTTCTGGTCCCCTGTGAGAGCTGCCACTCGAGGAGGATGACCGTGACCTGGACCGAGAACGAGAACGAGAACCGGAACGGGAAGCCTGAGAGTGGGAAGATGCTGACCTATACAAAAAGAAGCAAGAAAAAAAAGAAAAGAAAAAATGGAGTTGAGAGACTAGAGCAATGAAAATTCAAATGCTGACATTTTTTTTTTTCAGTTTTGTTGTGGCAGAAGACAAATCGAATTCTAATACATCACATCTGTTGGCATAAAGGAGAGAATAGCATACAGAAATAAAAACCAATTCATCATTAAGTTAAAAAGCCCTGTATTTGAAACTAGATACTTCTGGAGTGAAAAAAGTACTGGAAACAAAAAAATAAGAAAAGTTTGTACTGTGGCATAGACCATTCACAAATTCAGAACTAAGGAAGTTAGAATGGAAGTATAAAATTTAATCAGTTTGGGTGAGAGGAAGCATTTGTTTTGTTAATTTCATTTTATAGATCATATTAGTCAATTAAGAATTGCTTCATTAATAATATACCTAGGGGTGGAAATCTAAAACACTGAAGTATCTGATGAAACTCCCTCAACCCCTTTCTCGCCTCCTTCCTTACTCTAACAGTCTTTGGTTTTTATTTCAAAGTCAGTTGGGTGAAAAACAAATTGAAACATTGGCAACAGTATCAGCAGTATAAGTCATGTTACCAGCACACACACAAGTACACACACAGCAGAACTTGCTTAGCAGTAGCTAATTTTTTTTGTTTGCATCCGGTCTCTCTACCTTTTTTGTTGGTTACATGACAGAATGACACATCCAAAATTATAATATAGAAATGATTTCACAGGAGACAAATTTTCATAATCAACAGGAGAGAAAAAGATTATGCCATGTAATAACTAAAAGCAAATGAAACTGTTTCTAATATGAGCACTGAAAATAAAGTAACTTCCTGAATTGGGGGGGAGGGCATGATAAACTTAGAACTTAGAAGCTAGGAGAAAAAGGAGAAAAAAAAAAAAGAAAAAAAAGCCTTTGGATGAACCATAACTGGAAAAAAAAATTTTTTAAATGAACAAATCTTGAAGATGGATTTATGTGACTAAAAAGTCAAGTAGTGAGCATTTTGATACAAACCAAGTTGAGAATTCTTAACATTTTACTATTGATAGTAATAAAGCTTAGCTGATGAAATCAAAACTATCTCTAATTATTCTGGGATGACGTGTGAAATTTCAAACTTTGGAAAACAGCAAACATAAATCATGGAGCTATTAAGAGATTGGGTCTATGATTTGACAAGAAAAAGCACTTCTTTTTCTTGAAAAGTTTCAATGCAGCATTATTTTCTTCTAACTATCTCAAAACAAACAACAAGTCCGTTTCAATCCATAAGAGCTAAAGAATGTTCACATTTCTCAGTTACAAAAGCAGTGGTTCGGTTGCATCCAAGAATCATAATAAAATTTGCAACACTTGGAAAGTGATTCCTTCTAGTCTATCATACAATAACCACGTATTTCTTCCCTTATTTTTGCTACTCAGAATTTGTTCTCCCAGTACAAGTCCAGAAGTACAATCAATAGTTTTGAAAAGAGTCATTAACATTCAGAGTTTCAAATATTCAATTCCTTGCCAAAATGTGTTAACACAATCAATGAGTTAAATTGTCTGAAAAGTTCAAGTAAGTCCGAGAATGTTGCTGATATTGACTTAATATAATTTGATACAACAGGAAAGGGTTAAGAAGATTGTATTGCATCAATCTCCCAGGTAGGATAAGCCTACTCGTTTTGAAAATCCGTATTTGAACTTTTCGTTCTTAACCTGGACTCAAATATTGGCTATAGGTACCATTAGGAAAAAGGCAACTATCTCGCTCAAGTCTAGTAAAACACTATTCAGCATTTATAAATCAAAAAGACAGAAAAGGTTTGCCTTCAACATTTTCAACTTAACCGGCAAGTCACAAATGCCTTGTTCAAAGGTAGACTGAATTAAACCAATTCAACTATATCCGCAGGGTTGATGATAATAGAAATAAAAAAGACATTTTTTATCATGACGAATGCAAATAAAAAAATTTCTTTCAAAATAAAGGAGCGCCAGATCAGCTCTCTATCAAAACACTGACAGAAGGAGAAAGAAAAAAAAAAAACCTCGAGAGTAAGCCCCCTATCTCAACTCATCTATCACTTTCTCCACCTGCTGCAAAATGCTCACAAACACAGGAGTTTCATTTCCAGTAACATCGATCTTCTGAAGCTATGTCAATTGAGAGATGGTCTAGTTCAGTTCTGCTGGATATCCCACTGGAAGAGGAGAGGTGCAAGAATGTCTTTCACACCTTTCAGAATATCCACGAATCTTGTACAGATATCACTTTTAATATATGACCTAGTCATAGATGTTGCAGATCAGAATTGTATAAGCTTTGTTTAATGGTGTTTTTTCCAGCGCTTTCCAGGTGTGATAATTTGATGCTTGGTGAAGTCTATCATTACTTGTAGATGTAAAGGGTTATTGAATTCAATTGATTTTTCAACCAGTGGCTGCAGCACAAAGACATGCTCCAAGCCACATCCTTGTTGGTAGGCGGCTTGAGACTCTGAAGAATGGTCTGTACTAGTGCTTCCCAGTCTTGCTGTGGTTAGACTGATTAAAAGTTTATGAACATGGATGAGAATGAGGATGAGATGATAGTTTTGCTTTCTGCCCGTCCCCCCTTCACAATGATTACAACAATCAGTGCTTTCTTGAACATTTCCAGAACAACAACTGTTTCAAGCATGGTGTTGAATAGCAGTTGTTGTATTTGAGACTAAGCTTGCACTCCCTGCTTGTAAAAAGTTGGGTAGTTAGGTCTCAAGTCAGTTTGATCATCATTGTATCAACTAATTCATACCATAAATCATCATTTCATCACAATTTCAACAATAATCCAGTACAAGTGAATAGATACAAATGGGAAGGCTATTCTTGGAGTTTGAATCTCCCAAGTTGAACAGGTAGAATTTTTATCTATTATGAAGAAAAAGCCAACTCTTATCCAATTTTTTACAAGTAGCATCAATTACTTTTATGAAAACAAAATCTATCGAAGGATCAGGACACATATACTCACCCAAGTAAAATTGATTAATTCATGATACAGCTGTTCAATAAATGATTACCAATAATTATGTTTCTTAATACTCAGAAATCTCTCTTCTAATCAGCTGATAATCAATTGGAAAGCACTCTGAGAGCAAATACCTCTGCCAACACCATTGTCACTAAAAACTGAACTGACAAGCTTGAAATCAAGTGGTAATACTGCTTGCTTCTGAATAAAAACCAGTTCATAGATAACTACAATGAAGGGGGGTTACGGAAAGTTTCAGTTCTCAATAAATTAAAAATATCACTCAATGGAAAAAAACAATTCCTGGATCAAACCAAAAATTCAATCAATTTTTCTTAGCTCACATTTAAATTCATTGAGAACTTATGGAGATATTGTGTAGACAATCATGAGTGAGAAATCTCTTCCAAGCCTTAATAGCTTCTCTGATAAAAAAAAATTTTAAAAAAAATATATATTTGGAGAAAAAAGAAGAAAAAAAAAATATTACAGTGGTTTCGAAACACAAAAAACTCAAGGATACCTATGAAAAGGAAATTATCTGGCAAACCCCTATTTTCAGCATTTAGTTTTTAAATTAATTAATAAACTGAAATTTTTTTTTTTAAATTGGACTTAGAAATCATTCATTTGATATGTATTTGAATTCTAATAAATGGTAAAGGTCAGTGTGCAATAATTGTTTTTTGATAACCGTTTGGAGAGAATACTGCTGCAGACCTATCCACCCCCAAGGTTTTTGACGGAATCCCAGTGGTACAAACAGTAGTTTCAAAACCACAGTTGTATCATATTACTCAGGTAAACAATTTCCAACTGAAGGCTTCTCAGAACTGTTGGCCGATGTAAATTCTCTTCAATCTATGAAGACATTTTTGCAAATAATAAAGAGATAACGATGGAGGTGCTAGAAATATCACTAGAAGGCAAGCAGTCACCTCAGTTTCAGCTGTTGAGGAAAGAAAGAGGAAGAAACAAGACAACAGCCACACCCTTTTTTTCTTCCTTAGTGGCAAATACTATTTAAAGAGCACAGGAACAAAAAAACAAAATAAAAATGAGAGCAACTTTGTGTTGTGTATTCAAGTTAAATAAAGAGACTTTTTGCAGGTGATCAACAAAACTTTACAAGCAATGCAGCTAAAAAAAGAAAAAGCAAATACACAAAATAAGCAGAAAAGATGAGTTTTTACAATATAAACAATGTGCTTAACATCATGCATGAGTTGGTAAGAGTAAAATATAAACAATAATAAGAGTACATAGTTATAAGTACATCTATGTACACAAGTAGTGGCCAGACTTGTTTCACCTAGAAATAGGAGAGTTTTCTTTCCTTTCAAGTAAAAAATAAATATCAAAAGCAAGACATGGAAATTGCTGTCACAAACATTGATTGAAAAAGAAATACCAAGTCAGATTTATGGTTTGCCAAGTTGAACTGTTTTAATTAGGAGCAAAAATTTATAAACTCGAAAATAAAAATCCAGAATTATGTTTTTCTTATACATTTTTCAATTCAAGTTCCCCAATCATTATTTTTGAAAAAAAAAACGTTTCATGAAAACTATCCAAGAACCTAACACAGAAAGTAATTATCTGCAGTTTGGCCACTTTGTTATAAATCAGAGGTGGCCCAGATGCGGTAGCCCTTTGGCTGAATAGGGTTTTCTCATCAGTTGATATAAAAAGTAAAGGAAAAAAGTTATAATTATACACCAGGAATGATCTGTAATTCCAATGGATTAAAACACAAATTCAATGTTCATGGTTAGTAAAAATATTCAAGAATTTAAACCTTAATTTTAATGATAGATTCAAGTGAGGCATTGTTCTTCCGTGCAGAAGGAGATAAATGGTGGGAGGCAGAGGGATTAAAAGAATTTCAGGTCTGCAAAGTTAACACTGAAGTAATAAGTAGGGGTTTGCGTGCACACTTAAGGATTACTGAAACTATAACAAATTCACAGTTTAAAAACATATGAATGAACATTTGAATTAAATGTATGTAGGCAGCAGTGTTTTCATTTTTCATTTAAACAAGTTCTATTGAATTTGACTGGCAAGGATTGTCCTTTCAGTTTTTTTCAATCAGTTTTCCTTGTTGGCAAATAAGTTGCCATCAAACTGGATCCAGATTATATAAGAACTGTTCAAAATTCATTGGATTGTTGGTTTGTGTTTAAAATCCAAACAAATCATGCCATCGACATCATTTAATGCATACTTGTATTTGTTAATATTATACAAAGTTTTTTTTCCAACAAAATATGTCTTCAACAAGGAAAACTTCTTGCAGCTATCAAACATCAAGTTTATCATATGTAACCCTTACATTAAGCAAGTTCGGCCACCCATAATATATACGTGTATTCCGATTGACAATGTTGGATATTGGCCAAGCACTGTGAGCGTGATTACAAAAATGTAGCAAAGCATTCAATTACAAAAAGGACAGAAAAAGACGAGAGGATTTGACATAAGACAGCCAGCCAGCCAGCCAACCAACCAAGTGATATAACGGCCAAGCTTAGTTCCTGTTGCCTATCAGGCAATGGTTCTTACGCAAGATGTAGAGATCACCACAAATCAACTTTACTTCAGTCGAGAATTTGGAAAATTACAAAAAAATCTTCAAAATGTTAAAAAATTTGTGGTAAAGAAAATTAAATCAGAGCATCCTGTATTCATGCCCAAACGATATTATCCAGTCTTGACCTCAGAGAAAAAAAAAAGAAAAAGAAAAACCAAAAATAAATTCATTGCTGTCTTTTTTCGTGACGTGATCAGCAGTATTAGATTTTTTTTTTCAAATCCTTGAACTAAAAATACCTTTTCATCAAGATTTTTAGATTGTTAACTTAAAATAAAAAGTCAGAATTAATCATGGTTAGATTTTTAGATAACACCAAAATGAAGAAACCTTTATTCAGTCAAATTAGGTTTTTTGAAACTTAGATTTGACATTGGGATGCAAGCATATTCCAAGCTTATATACTTGGTATAAGAGAAAAAAAATAAAATAAATCTTTCAAATTTCTTAGCTCCAATTTCCAACTAATAAAAACATGCAGCATTGACGAAGGCATTGGTTAAGCATATCTAGTACCCTGTGAGGCAGTCATGAATTCAATCCATGGATAGAGTTGTAGAACTTTTTTTTTAATTAAATAAAAAAGTCATATACTCAAGTTCAGTGAAAGCAGACAAGCAATATAGTAAAGACAAATCAGCAAGAAAGAATCAACTGATACAAAATATCCCAAGGCATGGACAGCAGAATGAAAAAAAAACTCTGAACTGATTAAATGGTTTGTAAATCAAAGGTCCAACTACAACTAAGATGAGAACACTAGTCAATCAGAATGTGAACATAGTATGAATAAAATTACCTGGCAATACATCTACAACAAGAATGTTCAGCCAGACTAGATAGATATTTTAAGAATCAAATTATCTATAGGAAAATTCAAAATATATCCGAAGATTAATCCTCTCAAAGGACAAAGGATTGTACTATCGAATCATAGTGTACCACTCTGTTTCCAAGACAAGACAACCAATTGACAAATGAAAATACATTTTTAAGCGTTCTCAATGCCGACAGTTGTCATCAGAAGGAAATGTCTTTGAAATTTTAAATATGAAGCAATTAACCCAAATATCGATCACATAACACAGGAATAATTATTGCATCAATGGAGTTGGGTATTTTCCTTTATACAGAATGCCATTTCTTCACTTCATCACTGATCAGCTTTTTCCACTGTTGGATATAGGCCTTTCCCAAGGTCTGGCCAAAGTATATAAAGAAAGCCAAGCATATTGATTCACACATTCCTTCACTATCACTCATCAGCCTCTTGAAGTCAGTTGCTGGGTATCGACTTGCCATATTTTTCATTCCCAAGCATCAAGGTGCCGAAACATTCTGTCCCACATCAGATCATCACGCCATCTTAAATTGTGCAGGCCACAATTTGTTTATGTTCTTCGAGAGATCCACGTCGTGAGTCACAAAGTTCATCAGTTGTCTGATATTCTTGCTTCATAGCCTGCCCATTAGCATTCAAGGTTCCTAATGGCTTTCAGGATATTTTGTGCTGTTTTGAGATCTTGAGCATGACTTTTTTCCTGTGTACATTACATGGGTCTTAGTTTGAGAACCAATCTCTTGGTTTAGCTCCAAGTTCCAGTTCTATTAGGTGACCATGGGGAGGATGCGCTGGTTGTAAAAACCTTCCTTTAAAATCTTCTTAGAGATCAAACATGCTCTGCTGAAAGTCAGCCAACTGAAGGTAATTCTTAGCTCAACTTCTGCCATGAGTATATTCATAAGGCTGTAATGTTCATCATTGACACTAATACAAAAATCCTGTTTCTCGGCCTGAAAATAACCAAAGCACAACGCCAATTCTCGAAAAGTGTATCTATAAAAGGTTCTGAAGAACAAGAGGTGTCTTTTCTTAAGACTCAGAACAATAGTTGATTTGCTAGTCCAAAAACCAAAGTGAACAAAAAACAATGAGAACTAATGAACTCAAAATGTTCACTCCCCTCTCTTTCCCTATTTTTGTGCAGCTGAATCAAAATGAAGATATATCTTGATTAGTTTTCCATACAATCCAAAACCACCCTGTTCATTCCCTTATATCTCAACGAGTTCCATTTCCAGCTTATTTTTAGTTACATCAATTTGTATAGCCATACCATAATCGTACTTCATCAAAAAACACTCCATTCAAGTTATTGCCATACATAATGAGTATATGCAGCCAGACAGCCATAAAATCAGTCAGTAAGAAGCCAACAATCATAGCAAGATGAAACTGTATCGATTGTAAGCATCCCATCTAAGTTATCAATGCCCACCATTGTGTGCCATGGCACATTCTAAAAACATTTGTTGCCATGAAAAGATTTCACTCAGTCTAGACATCCAAAAGATATTTCTCTTCAGCTATTCAACTAATTTCAAATCACTTCTACAGATAAAACAATCTAGAATGGTGGCATGAACAACTAATAGAGAGCTACAATTGTCAGTTACAAGAAAGGTAAACATTAATAGTAACCTATTTCATAAGCTAAGAATCAAAATTTGAATAAAACGTTTGAAAATCTTTAGTTTCCTTTACAAATGAAGAAAAAATAATTCAGTAAGTCAGTTTGTATTCAAGTTATTCATTCATTTTCTACTGTTATTCAACAGAAAATCACACTGTTAATATAACTAAAATTTATTCAAAATGATTTTTAATAAGTTTTCTTTGGGAATTCTGAAACATTTTCAAGCAAATATCATTTATGGTTCAAGTAACCAATTTTGTTCAATGGAAAGAGATCACAAAGTAGCCAGCCATGAGATGATATCAATACATCAGATGTGGATATATTGGACCAGACAATAGTCTGAACATCTAGACCATGTCAGTAATGATAATAAACATCATGTCTCAAGACTAAATGTTTCAAATAAATACAGAATTACTTTGACATGTCAACATACTTCAGTGAAAATTTAATACCATAATTCTGAGAAAAGTTAAGTAAGAATCCATTTCCAACCATGTGCTAGAGGATTTGTTCAATTTCAGTATTGGATAAGTCTGTAAGGATCCAAAATGACTTAGTTGGTTTTCTTGTCAACATCTGGTGTTTACCATTCAGTATATATATATATATATATATCTTTTGAAAACACTAATGGCTTGGTGTTAGCTAACAAATTTACAATGATGCTCTTTATGCAAAACATTCAGACAATTTTAATTCAAAGAAAATACCAACAAACACTAAATCTTTACAATTTGATAACAAAAGAAAATCTTTTTTCACAGGTAATCTGATAGCATTTACTTTAGGAATTGTGTATAAATGGTGACAATCACTGACAATGACAAACATTTTGAACAAAAGAAACAGACAAAGAGAAGAAAAGGAAATCAAGGCAGCATAAAATGGAGAAATTTAAGACAAATTACAAACACATGAAATTTTAAAAAAAATTAACTCAAAGCAAAACCAAAATCAAGGCTTCATGCATCTACTCTAAGTCAGGGTCCATTATCACATTTTTCATAAATCATCTTGAGTGAATTAAAAACAATTTTGTCTCCATTCCTCAAATGATTCATGAAGGCTAAATCATTGAAGCAAAAGTTGCTTCCCATGTCACTCAATACATGAAGCAATGATTTTGTCTCCATTTCTCATGACCAGAGAGACCCAATCATTGTCACAATTGTTTCGTTTCTTTACACAGCTTGGATGCCAGTACAATTCCCAAGATGGACTGTTTAACACAAGGGGCTACAACTAAAACCCCCAACCCCATTTTTTTTTTTTTTAAATAGTTTATAAAACCTAGTCTCATCAAACCTCAAATGAATTCTTAAAAAGAATTCATCTATAAAAATGTATCCAAAATAACTTTTTAAAATTGCAAGTATCTTCAAACGAGCTGTTGATAGATGAGAATCTCTTATGATACAGGTATTGCTATAGAACTAGCTATAACAACATAATGAACAATAATATTGGCAAGAGATTAACATCTGGAAAAAAAAACACCTTGTATAAAAGTCAATTTTATCATCAAAATTCTCATGCCATTGATAATGAATCATTCACTCTTTCAAGAGGAATTAAAGGAGAGTAATTACAGCCTTTCTAATCAAACTCAATATTTTTATAATCTGGGCTTATACTTTTGAAGGGGGGGGGGATAAATCCTGGCTCTAACTGCCCTGCAATTTATTCACTGCTTGGAGGGGGGGCCCAAATGGATTTATGCCTTTACCAAGACCATTAGTTCAAAGTGAATGTTAACTGTCCCAGGAAGAGTATAAACTAAGATTGTTGATTCCATTCTCTGTACAATTAACATTTGAAAAGTTGACAAGTCAAATAGTTCAAGTTTTCCAAACAAGGAAGCTAATTACTCTCCAACTTGTTGAGACCACAAATAGTACTACTCTGACATTACACAAAATTAATAATGTTCACTAAAGAAAAAAAATTCAATAATTTCAAAAGAAAAATGGACCAGTACAAATACAATGAAACCATTTTCATTCAACTTGTTTTGTTTTGCACTACTTTTTCCTATTTCTATAATTCATCACTTCCTCCATTCCTCTACCTGTATTTATAAGGTTTAGTCGTTTTTTGCTTCTATAAAGGGGATTATTGCAAAAACACTTCAAGCATACGGCATCCATTTCACAATGTATTTTCATTCTGTCAAAGCATCAATATAAAACTGTCTGCACAATCGTAACTAACATCTGATGCAACAAAGTTTATTCAAAATCTTTTTTTTCTCTAAAAAGCACACTTCAAAATGAACTTGTAAATACAAATGCACTTTGAAGAAATAAAACTTTAATTCCACCACTCAAAATCATTTTCCTTTAGGTAGTCTTAGTTTTTAAAATAATAAAATGTTCAGCTTTGCTAAGTCAATGAGGTCAGGTTTAAAATGGTTTTGCTAGAATTATAATTTGATCATTCCTTCAAAATTTCAGATCAGGATCAGATTAAATGTAAAAATATAATCACATTTATCAGTCAGAATTCAAAACAGCTTTTCAATGAACCAGGTTCACTACAAGTGATACGTATAAAAAGGAATTAGGAATCGCATAAAAAATTTGTATATGAAAAAAATTGGCAAAAAATACATAAGTTAATCTAAAACCAGAATATGGTATGAAACTCTAAGATTTGATCTGAATTCTTCAAAGAAAACTTTATAGCAATTATCCAAAAAAGTATTTCAAGCAGATTTAACTCGATGATAGCCGAAGTCTCAACACAGGAGGCAGATTCAGTGATTAAAATAAATCAACTATACTGCAGACCCCTCATAATGCAGTTTAAGTATGGACCCCAATTTTCAGAATTTGGTTCTCAAAATAATGGTTAAATACAAAAATAGAAAGACCCCTACTGAATCAAGTTACACCAACTGTGAAAAGGAATTGACAAAAACTTTCCAGTAGCCAATCAACAAAACCCATCACTAAAAAGATTACGAACATATTGTCAAACTCCTAATCTAAACACTACATATGTATAGAGTTTTGACAAGATGTAACTACCATTCTGGTGAGGTGTCAAGATTTGTATAGAAAAAGAAAGAAAAAAGGGTTAATGCTGCCTCAGACTTTTTTGCTAATAATATATTATTTTCTACTACAGGCTGGAAAGTATTGTTTTCACAGCACACAAGGCCAATATAATCAAAATTCATCTTCATTTACAAAACCCAATTAATCTAAGAAACAATGAAAGTAGTTGCACCAACTAGATTTCAATGTACAAGCTACCCACAAGATAAAACACAAAAGCATAATATGAAGTGCCTTCAGAAAATTAAATGAAGCAAGCATCATCTTTATAGTGTAACCTCTGAGAAAATGTTTTGGTTTTTGATGTTATGACTTATTAAGTATGAGTGGCCATGCATAAGTACCCAACTAATCATTTTCAAAAAGGATGATATATCAATTTTTCTTAGCCACAATGATCACTTTTTTCCATTTTAAGGCTTAGACATGAATCACAATGCAGAGCGCTCATATTTTTTCTAAACTGAACTCTCTAAATAAAAAATAAAATGATTCATTGAGCACTTATACACAGCTACTCAATTCTATAACTCAATTCAATCAGTATCTTTCCATTTGTGCTTTACAATCCTGTCATCAATTCAAATCCAACTTATGACTGAAAGTTTCATGTAAAATTGCATATTAAAACAATACTATAGCAAAAACAAATAGTTTCTAAATAAGATTCATCTTCAAGTCACCTATTTTTCAATTCACTGAATACAAAGATTTCTAGGCTATCAGAATGAAAAGAAAAAAAAAAGAAAAGTAGATAAATTATAATTAAATGAATCCTCCACAAGATATTTAAAAATGTAAGGAATACCTGAAACATTTCCAAAAAAAATATCAAATGACTATTACACCTGTAACGTGATTTTTTTTTTTTTTTTTAAATTCCTGGGTAGTCAGTGTTATTTTCTGAGTGTGAGCAAAAAGTATGAAAATGTATAATATTCCCTTCAAACTTTGCTTTTGTGGCTAGGATAGTGATGTTTGTATGTAACTGTTCTTACTTCAATTAGAAATACATAATTTCAAATTATCACAATTCTGTTCACAAAAGCAAAATTTGATGGGAGTAATTGATACTTTCTCTACTTTTTAGACATGATTAAAAAAACTTATTACTCAGAAAGGGGGAGAAAAAAAAAAGAATTTTTGCCAAGTTGCTTAGTTATTCAATAATTCCAGTATCCAGAGCATACACTTCTGACTTTCAGCATCAATAAATATGTCTAGAAATTCTAACCTTAGTTCAGACAACGCAATCCCATGTTCAGCTGAAACATTGTGTCAACATCAAAGATGGGAAGAAGAGATTAGACTGTCAAGACAAGTTTGAATGTTAATGACTTCTCAAAGTTGTAATCATTCAAGTTTAGAAAAGTCCAAATTCTAAATGTACACCAAATCCTCCATTTTCTAAGTGTCACAAGTAAATGAAGAGGACTAAAACACTTTGGATCAGATCAATTTCTCTGACATTTAAAATAGCAGAAATGATGGATTTTGGTATTCTTTCACGTCAGAAAAATGGTGACAACTCCTACCTGATGAATTACAAAAATTTTTTGATAATCATTTACAGCAGATAGTGTCTAATCCAATAAATGATATTCATAAGCAAATTATCAGCTAAAATTCTTGCAGATATTAGTACTATAAGTCAACTGACATACCATGCCAGTTTTGGTATTTAGTGTCAGACCAATTGCTATCAAAGGTATTCATATGGCATCATTTGAATCCACAAAACTAATATCAAGAGTAGCTACAGCTTGATCTGCTAGCTCATGGTACGATTTCCACACGTCAGTATTGTTAATAAATGAATATTTGTAATTTATTTCTCTCATTTTTGTAATTCACCAAATTGGATTAAGTTTTACTGACAAAACGAAAGATTGCATGGGTTCCTGAGTGCTAGCAACCGGAGGAATAATAGAGGAAATATTCAAAGTTTTTAATTGAAATAAAATTAAAGCTGATTAACAATCATTCAACTTCTCGGGCACTATAAAAACGTAAAAAATGTGTCAGAGGAGTTATGTGTGCATATGTTCGAACTGAATGACACCAAATAGTGTGCAGATCAACAATAACAAATACTTCCTCTACTCAGCACCCATAACATAATATACAAAGGTATTACTGAGTCCAGGTAGAAGAAAATAGTTACCTAAAGTGCCGCTCATGGCATTATCCAATAGGATAATTATTTCTTTTCAATTCATAAGCCAAGATTTTAATTGTAATTGAGATTTTTTTTTTTTTTAAATATTAAGTTAATAATTTAAATTAATCTTCCTAGAAAAACTTTCTGCAATGAATTGCATGAAGAGGTGAAAAGTTAAAGTACTTAATTTATTAAAATGATTCAAGAAAACAATAGTATCAATAAACTTAAAAACTAAACTAAGGATAATATGAAAAAAAAGAAAAGAAAAAAAAGAGAAAAAAAAAAAGGCCACTAGTCTCCAGAATTGCCATGAAGAATCTTTGCAATTGAACCTGCCCTCCTCACTCTCCAAGTCACAAGGAAAAGTATAGAAATCGTGTCCTCGACAGCAAGGAAGCGGCAGGCATTTTTGTGGGACTCAATTGCAAAAGTTTGGGGTTTACCAAGGCAAAATTGTTACGTTTGATTACAAGGCCAATATCAGCCCTGCAATACTGTGAGGGGGAGAAATAAGTGCTTATTAACAACAACACTGATATATTGAGAGAATATATGGGGGAGAGGGGGGAAAAGAGGAATCAAAAAAAGATTAAAAAAATGTAGGAAAAGGAAAAAAAGCAAAGAATTTCCTAAGCAACACTTACTTCGTTACGTACAGCCATTGCCACTTGTCATACTGGCTCCCAAGAACAGTTTCGGGGGGACTTGAGTCCAAAAATCACCAAGAAGAGTCCTAGGAGTTGATAGTGACTGGAAACAGCAGGCCACATAGATCTGGGCTGGCAGTTACTAGGGAGTTGCTACCAGATGAACCACAACACTGCCTCTCTCACATACAAGAAGACACAGAGCCTGTTGAATTCTAGAGTTTAAGCTTGGAGGAGGAAATGCCGCTCAATGATTGGAGACTTGAGAATTCCAAACGCGTTAGTCCAACACGTCTGGCTTGCTTCAAATTAAAATTACTTGAAAACTAAAAAATAGGTAAATCCTCATAGCTCATTGAAATAGAAAAAAAAATCATCCAGGCACTTATATAAAGATTAATTTAGATATATTAATACAGCAGCTGGCAGAAACTTAGCCAAGCCACCATTACCAAGAGTGTAGGTGGACTCAAAACAAAATTGCACATGTGGGCAGAGCTATGAAAAACGCACTCAAAAACATTTCATGTGAATTTGCTACCAAAAACTAGTTTTCAATATTCTAGATTTACATATACCAATAAAGAATATTAACATTTCTCAATGAGTATCATTTTGAAAAACAAAAGCCAAAAAGGACAAAATAAGGATTAATGGTATAAGTATTAGTGATTTGATTGGATAAATGTTACAGAGATTTTTTTCAATTATGTATATCAAGGAATAAAGAGAAAAAAATAAGTTTAACTTTTTAATAGTGCTTCAGATTTGGGGATGCAGATATACAAGCTCAAAAAAAAAAAAAGGTATTCTTCATAGAAGTCTGAGTAGACTTAGGGTTAATTTCTATAAAGTGCTGGGGTCTTATCCATTGGTATTTTCATATCAATCCAAATAACCAACGACATGAACAAAGTATGAATAGTAATCAAATCAATTATGTATACATGCATGTGAGGATTTCATTCATATATACACTACTCCTTCCCAGACATGCAAGCATATAGACATACACATACATACACACACACACATACAACAGTGCAAAAGTAATCAAGAGCTTAATCCCTGAATTCAACAAAAAATAAGGAGCAGCACTGCCAGAATAAAGTCAAAGTGCAAGCATTATCCAGAAACAACCAAGTCAGTCCTGTTAAATTGAAACTTCTTTATTTTGTACTAGAAGGTACAAAGTACTTATACAGGTATTGCAAAGACTTTTTTCAAATTATTTTGCTGATAGTAGGCCAGCCATACATACAAGGAAGAACATGCTACAATTTCTAGCATTCTTTTAGGATGATTTTTTAAACCAAAAAATCTAACACAAAGTTTTATTTGTTAAAAAAACATTTTTAACAACAAAAAACAAAAAAAAAATAAAATAAAAGTTATAAAAATTGATAAAATTCAAAGCACCAACTACAACTGAGAGCTAAAAGAAATTAGTGAGGAAAAAAGGTTGTTGGCTGGCTGGCTATGGAAGGTAGCACAAAACCCAGAAATATACACAAACAATTATTCATGACACACAGCCTGGATCCAGTTTGGAGACTAGGCAACATTGGGATGATTACCACCATTTCACAAAAAACATTTGTTTTTCTGGGATAAATACAATTGAATCATGTTCAAGAGATCAGGATGAACAAATACGAACAATAAACCATCAATACATGGAAGTTTCCCCAAGATTACAGGGTGGACCAAACGTGAGGAGACCAGATTCTATTTTGTTACATTGGAAATTTAAAGAGATTCAATACATCAAGATATTATATTTACCTTCTTTTTTTTTTTTTTTTTTTTTTTCCAAACAAAAATAAAAAAAATTTCAATTTTAAAAATACAATTTTTTCATTTGGTGTTCGATAATTACTTTTAGTTGAATTTTTTTTCAAAGAAAAAATTTGAATACTGTATCTGAGGTTTGCTGGTTAAAACAACAATTGATACGAACAATTGTCGCTCAAACCTAATAGGAGAGATAACAGTGATAAACAAGTTACTGGGTAATTGTTCAGGACAAAGTTAGTCAATGATTAATTCTAAATAAAAAGATATAAAATGTATCAAATCGTCTGTTCATAAATTCACTACAAGCTAGAAGGGAAAAGGAAAATATAACCTAGTTCTGGAATCGGGCTCAACAAACCTTGAAGCACCCTGTAAATGAAAACATTGAATGGGGAAAAGAAAAATGTTCAAATTGGAGGGCCTTGACCTTCCAGATATGAAGAGTAAAGACAGCAGGCAAAAATTACAGATTTGAAAATTTTCGCTTCTTTCTTTTATAATACATTGATTTTATTAGTTCTCATCACATCACTTTGCAAAGCTCATAAAGAAAAAGGAAAAAAAAAAAAAAACATGAGCTCAAAAAGATGTTATAAAAATCAGTGAGAGAACCAAAAGGTACAATCATTAATATCTCATGTTCCAAAGACCAAAGTACTTGGATAATATCATCAGAAGTAACAAGCCAAATTGTCATCAGTGGTAGCTACCCAACATCAACCCACCCTCCCCTTAGATGTCCCAGGAGTATGAAGGAGTCACTGCTTGCTTCACAACATTGAAACTTGTGGGTATGGCACTAGTGGCTGAATAATTACTAAGTAATAATCACTTGTATGACGTAATAATGAAAATGGTTAAGTGACTTGATGGAAATAAATATCAAAATGAAAAAAAACCCTCAAGAAACTGAAGTAATTGATGATAAATGAAGAGATGTTATTAATGCACATAGATATTATCTGTTAAGACATAATGCAACATTGCACAGTTGATGTAGTCTCCTCATCCTCTTAAGGGGGACGACGACAACTCACCAGTCGTGCTAATGGATGATCGGAGAGAGAAGACAATGCCAGAATAACCAATCTGCAAAGCAAGCTAAGCAAGACTAACAATAACTACAAGATTTATTTTGCCCACCCACCCTAGTTAATCGAGGGGGGTGAGAGGTATTTGAAAAAATAATTTCTTCTTACAGAATCGAAAAATAACTTGCTATGATTAATCAAAACCAATGATGGCTCCAAAGTTGGTTCCCCTAGCTTCTTGGTTTTGATAATTCTTCAGCAGCAAGATTTATTGAAATCAACTAAGATTTTAGATTAGGATGGAGGCAAAAAACATTGTCTTTTTCAAAAACATAAGCTGGAGATTGGATTTTTCCTCCAAAAATGAATTTTCAGAATATATATATATGGATAGCTGTGAAAAAAGTTCAATAAAAGCTAACTATTTCATTGTAAATTTTGCATGAAGTACTACTGCTTTAAAGAATGGTTCCAGTAAAAGTTTTTATGAATGACTCAATGAATTATTTTATTACATGATCAAAATTTGTTCCTTTGGCTTATTCTTCCCCCCGATTGAAGAAAAAATTCAGTCATAATTAAAGATGTTGATTTCAAAGAGAAAATTCAAGTACAGAAATATACAGAAGTGATTTTTTGTTATTTTTTTGGTGGGAAGGGGGGGTCCTGTTCTCTTACTGACAACATGCCCTGTGTTATATATGAAGGAGAAAATGGAGATTTGTAACTCATTTTTACAATAATGCCTTGGCGTTTAGTGAAATTCTTCGGTCAGAAATATACACACGATGGCTACCGAATTCAATTCACAGAATGAAAAAAGAGAAAAAAAGAAAAATAGTACGACAACCTTGTGTAACAGCCAATGCTTTCCACCCCAGAATCTAGCAACAGGGAAGGGAAAAAAAAACAAAAAAAAAAGTTGGATCACTTCTGAACCCCACCACCAGTCTGGGGGCAGGGGGGGTATCACCAAATTTGTGAGGCTATAACAGGCGTACTTCATAACATTGGGGAACATCAACAGTGCCTGGTGTTGATATGCAATAAATATTTGCAATGCATACAAAATTTTAAAATATATAAAAAGAGAAATACACAATTTGTCAAGTAATGATACCTTCATTAGGAAAATAATCCTAAAAATCAAGATAATGCAGGCACTGTTGATTCTTTTGGCACATTTGCTTCCAAGAGAAAAAAGAAAAAGAAAAAAAGGAAATGCTATGCTGACCGTGACCTACACTGAGAACCAACAAGGGAGTTGTAGCTATGTGCTCTATATTTTAAAATTCATTAAGATTTTTCAAATTTAAAAAAAAAAAAAAAAAAAAAACTCAATTTTATTAGCATTATCTTCTACCTACAACCAGTCTCCTTGGAGTGCTTTAAAGCACCAATTTTTCTAGTGTCAGAATCATAACTTGTACATTGGGCCACATTCAAGATGGAATTTTTCGACTTACAGAAAGCAAGATTTCAATGTCCCTTCTCATTCATATCAATTAACCTTTCTTGATTTAGTTCTAAACTATGAATCTAAATTTCAGGATGAACTCTCACTGATTTTCATTGAATCATACAAACAAAAGAAATAACTAAAATACACATTTGCAAAATGAGTAGAAATATGTTTTTGTAGGTGTCAGATGCCAACATCCACTAACATTGGAAGTTTAGAGTTATATAGCTTTTATTATACCAGAATGCAGAAGTATCGAGTAATGATGATGGAGTGACATTAAATATATCGTAATATCCTAACATTGAAAATAAGCAGGATCAAGTGTACTGTACAAGTGAAAAAATGAAAAAGATGTTGCTGAATCAACATAAAATGAAGCATTAAAAGAGAAAAGTTTAAATGGAATTTTTTTCCTCTTAATGATGAGGGGATTTTAGTTTGGTAACAAAGCTTTTTTTTATGAGATGAAAGATTTCATTTTGAAGAGAAGTTATCTACAATTTGAATAATGATGTATTTGGTCCACATTAAGTGATGAGAAAGTTTAGAGGCAGTGGAAAGTTTTGACTTTTTCTCATTGTGTGAGAGCTGTTGACTACTTGCTAACCATTTTTCAACTGATTGTTTTTTCTTCATGTGGATAAAAGAAAGAATACTAATTCAAAGAAAATCCTTTCCACAAAAAAAAAAAAAAAAAAAAGCAACAACATCCAATAGGTCAACTTGAAAAAATAGTAAAGTAAATCGAAATTGCACAGAAAAATAATGGTGAAATTTATGCTCAAATGATAAACTGGAATAAGGAGAGGCAGGTTTACTTGGTCAAAAATAGAAAAAAAATTGGGGGGACTCTAAGCTATAAAATTTCATAAAAAATGTTTTTTTTTTAAATCTATTAAAAGATGCCTGTTAGTGTCAATGGCATCAGACCAACTCAAGATACAAGAATTTTCTTCTAAGTAGAATCAAAATCAATATCAAACTATAATTGAGGAATCATTTTAAACAGTGTCTTAGGCAAATATTGGCAGTAATAATTCTTCATAACATTTTCAAATAATTAGTGATATGATGAAGAGGTCTGTTTACAGACAAGAACTATCCAATGATGAAAATAATAATAGGGCAGCATAGGAAACCATATTTACCTAAAAATGGGAAAATATTGGATAAAACAAAAGCATCTATTAGGTTTTCAATCTAACAATATTCAAATTCTATCAAGTAAAACCTGACATAATACTCAGAGGTTTTATGCAAAGTACGTTTCTACACTTTCTACAAAATGTATTCAATCAAAATAACCTTATTCAGTTTTAGGGTAGGAGTAACTGCTGGTGAAAGGTTAGCCACATCTTTAAAAATGGGGGGGGGGGGCTAACAGAAAATCTAGAAAAGATCATCATGCGGAAACAAGGGTTTCTTTTTGAAAAGTAAAAAAATAACAAAACTAGTATGATTTGTCAAATAGGTAGGAGGTTGTTCAAAGTCATCAGCTGCAATCGAGAAACTGGGGAAGAGAGCAATGGCCAGCAAGATAGACACAGGGTAAGAAGAGGGGGTCAACAGAAAATGGGGGGGGGATAAAATAACCAAAGTACTCAACCAGCCTTCACTTTCACCATTATTTATATGAGGGGGTAACCATAAATAACCGGAATTATAGACTCATTTGCAAATAAACAGGGCGTCATTTCAAACTTATTCCCTCAAATCGTGACATAGTCAAACGATTTTGTTTTTTTTGGCCCCTTAGTAAGTTAAGGGACAAATTAAGCAACAACGCATTCCATTTACAAATCTTCAGTTAACATTCGCTGGCATGAACTCCAAGACAAACCAGTCACCTTAGATATTTCGCCTATAGTCCGATGATGATTTTCAATGATAGCGTGGCGAACTTTATCAAGATTCTTGTCATTTCGGCTTGTTGAGGGTCGGCCAGAACGTGGTTGGTCTTCAAGTGACATTTCACCACGTTTAAAACGCAAATACCACTCATACACTCGTGTTTTACCTAAAGCTTCTTCTTTAAAAGCTTTTTGAAGCATTACAACAGTTTCAGCTGCAGTTTTCCCCAAAAGAAAACAAAACTTCACGCACACTCTTTGTTCTTTTTTCTCAGCCATTGTGAAAATCGCCAAAGGTGCTTGCAAACACCTGAAAAAAAATCCACAGGAAATAAATCAGTCAATCCAGAACCACGCCACATGGCAGACTGGCTCAGAAGAGTATCGACTCATGACACCACCAGCACAATGTGCAACTATGTCCAGTTTGTATGTCACATTGAAATTCCGGTTTTTTGGAGGGTACCCCCTCATATATTGAGATTTTCAAAAAGGTTTGGTATTTTATTTTTTTTTTTTTATGTGTGTGTAGGTAGGAAAAAGAAAAGCATTTACCAAAAAC
Source organism: Thysanoteuthis rhombus (assembly GCA_963457665.1). Lineage (NCBI taxonomy): Eukaryota > Metazoa > Mollusca > Cephalopoda > Oegopsida > Thysanoteuthidae > Thysanoteuthis > Thysanoteuthis major. The sequence continues at coordinate 17,983,948 of OY735238.1, read as the reverse complement.
ATTTCCCTGCAAAATGGACGCCAAAATGTGTGCTGAAGGAATAGACATCTCAAAGTATTAAGATGATTGTCAGTGCAAGGAAGCTTTTTTCTTTTTAATCATAAGGTTGTCTCTTAATGGTTTATATTTTCAAAAATGAAAAACAGCAAAAAAAAATTTTTCTTTAAATTTAAAAAAAAAAACAACTTCCCTAAATAATACCCAACTACAGATAACTGAAAATACTTGACTTTTCTTTTTACAGCTAGAAAAATCCCTTTTCTTCCACTCAGTAAATAGTTTTATAGAAAATCTAGGTGAGTAACAACTCGTTAAGAAAAATAAAATCTCAATTCATAGGTTTTATAGTCCAATTAAATATGTCTATGCTAAATATTTATTGTATTTCTGTGTATAACATGAAAAATTTCATATCCAAATCCAAGTGAAAATAGAAAATTCCATTCCCCTGTGTACATTCTAGTATAGCATGACTATACCAGTGTACACAAGAAAATATTTGTACGTTATCAAACTCGACAATTTCATCCCTAGTTTTAACATTTCAACCTGTAAGCCTGATATTTCAGCCAGACTGCAATTTAATTATATACTGTAAGTCAGTGATTCCTATACTTTTTCCAAATCCCTACAAAGGATTTTTCCAAGGCACACTCAAAATAATGAACAATTGCATATACATTCCTGGAGGGAGGGGGGGTAATTTGAATTCATAAATTTGCTCTCTAAATAATCATAATTACTTATACTGAAAGGAATGTTACACGGGCAAAATCAGTAATTTCTTACACCTGAATAACTCAATTAACTAGTAAATACACCTCCATACAAACTAATAAATGTCAAGTGTTTGTCTATGCAACATACTTTTCAGTGTAGTGGGATGGGTGAGTCTGTTCACCAGTCTCACAAATCAAACTGGAGTCATCCTTGTTACCACTCTGCATAGATTTTTGTGAGATAATTTTGCTCATCACACTTTAATCAACACTAAATGGATAATGTGATCAGCCATGTGCCAGCTAGATAGATGTTGCTTCCCATATCATGACCATGCATCAGCACATTGAATTACAATTGCCTACTATTACTAAAACTCAGATATCCCACAGCAACCTTGGGAGCTTACTGCAGCACACACTTAGGGAATCACTGCCATAAGCCCATTCTATAACAAAGGTGTCGCTACTCCCACCCCAGCAAGAAGTATATTTGACTTACACCATAAACTGTAAAAATGAAATGAATTAGACAAAAACATTCCAGTTGTCAATCAACAAAACTTCTAGTTCACAGGACACAAATTTGGAACATGAAGCAGAAAAACCACGAACTGCTGAAAGTAGAGCCAAATCGAGTACCCATGTCATACCAAAGGCTACAATTTTATGCCGAGTTTTCACCTCAAAGTCTATTACTCGCATAGCAAAAGAATCATGTTATACACAAAGAAATACAATAGTCAATATGTAATAATAGTACTAATATTTTTAGGAGATTAAATTCATCTGCCCGGCTGAGAAAAAAGAAGTTTGTCTAGCAGAATAAATTGTGATTTTGTTAGAAACAAAGCAAGTATTGGGAAAGAAATAAAAACAATCTGCATATCTTTAGGATGATGCAGACAATTTGAATTAAAACTAAAAGCTACTTATACGTAGGAAGTAAGACTTGAAAAAAATGTTGGGGTTTTTTTTTTTCAAATTTTATATATGCTTTCCATCACTTGGGATCATGTCACACTTATTGCATAGTACATTTTAATTGCATTCAAGCTAAACCAAACGGACTATCTTGGTCCTCAAGAGAAAAATAAAATCCTCCAATAATGTTAATAAATAGAGATACTAATGGACAGTTTGTTTTTTAAATTTTGAAGACATGTTGAAGATTTTCTGAATAATCCCAAGAGATAACAGCAGCCAGTGGCGTCAAATTTAGATCTAATATCTTAGAACAGAGAAAAACCTTAGAATGATTATATTTATCATTTGAACAATTTAGAAGAGACAAACCTTTGGGTCATGAAGTAGTCAAATGAAGCCACTTTTACCTGATAGATACCCAAGTATTTCACCCCCCAATTTTATGCAGTTAAGACTTGGAGAGAAAAAAATTCCAACAGATCAATAATTAAGCTATTTTTTCTTTTTTTTTTTACTTTGAATAATAATTAAGCTGAGAATAAGAGAACATTCCAACAAGTCTCATTGAATGATAGTGTTAACTTGGTAGAAATCTTATAAAAAGCCCAACAACAAGGAAAGAGGATAAATTGCATGGGGAAGTGATATGAACTCAATAAAAAATAGTAGTGATGAGTGAAGGCCTAGGAAAATGAGGAGGAGGAGGAAAATACTTACGAGCTAGAACTGGATCGAGAATGTGACCTTGAACTTGAGCTAAGAGAACGTGACCAAGATTCTTTTCTCTTTTTTTTATCATTTTTTGGACACGTTTCTTCAGCTCTATCTTTTCTCTTCTTGTCATCTGAAAGAGAAGGAAGGCTTTGAGAAAACAGCAACACACAGCAGAGGCAATAAATAAAACACACAGCCTACTTTGGAAGAAATAAAGGATATTCAGCATCAAGTGTAAGGTATTCTCAACCTTTTGCATTGAAGTTCAGTTATTTCATACATTATTCTTACCATTGGTGATTCTATCAGAAAAGTTTCTTCAGCCAGAGAATACAGCAAGCAAAATGTTATGATCCATACAAATATTTCATGGAATAAGAGACCCCACGTCGTTTTTTCAAGAATGATAAAAAGATGAAATCTCATCCAGTAAGTGTGTTCAATATCTTTTGGAATATAGACTTTTGGTCGGTCAATCAGCCATGTCACTAATAAACATTAAAAACTATCCTATTCATTACCCTCACAATCCTGAAAAATACTAGACCAATTTCAATGAATTACATAACTCAAGGGATTTCTAGTAAAACATAACATTTTGTATGCAGTAATACCTTGATCAGTATAGTCAGTTCATTCCAAAATGTTCTCTACTTTTCATAATATCATTGTAATTGGTTGTATTCCTTTTTCAACTTACAAATCAAAATGACGCTACATAATGCGGTATACCATTGTCAAGTTTTCAAATAGGTTCAAAACTTAATTCACATGGTGTCATATCTAATCTCATTATTGTAAAAACACAGAATACATGACTCAAAACTATATTAACCAGACAATCATTTCATCCATAAAAATTTGTTTTTTTCAAATCATTCAGATCAAATTTTCATCCCATCTCCCACCCAAGCTTAATATCAGGCTGGAACAAAATAAATGGCAGTTTCAAATCATCAACTTTGAAGTGTCATAAGTCAGCTCAAACACAACCCGTTAGAATCAAAACAATCTTGCCAACGATCTGGCAGTTATTTCATTATAGAACAATAAAAACTGCAGTCACTCAAGTTAACAAACTGCAGGAAGGCATTCAGTGACCCAGTCCACATTGGTGAAAAGTATAAGCATCTAATGCTTGGAAAAAGGGGGTAATCAGCTGAGGACATGGATGCCCAAATGCATCAGCTTTTGCCAGTTGGTTTGTGAAGTACGAGATCTTGCAGTTTCTGGCAGCAAGACAGGCCCTTTCTTTCCAACCCTGCAGGTCAAAATATTTCCAACTATTGTCTCATCAGTTCCAGATTTAGACAATAGGACTGCTGTGGTCTGACCAGACTGCAAGAGGCTGTAATTGTTTTACAGCACCACAAAAAAGTTGGGAGGATCTTTCATAGTTGAAAATTTAGTTTTGGGATGATCAGAAGGGGAGCAAGTCTGTCAATCCAAAGAAAGCCACATTCTGGATTATCACACAGAAACCACTTTCCACCAACAGCAAAAAAAATTATTCTTCTTTCAAACATACAAATTGTAGCAAATGTCAAATGGTGCAATATGCTGATCAGTCAAATCATAGGATTGTGCCAGATGTCTTCTCAGTATTGCAATCAATTGCTCAGTGTTTGTTTCTAAAGGAGTCTTCACACATGCCCTCAATTTTTGATTAACAATTAACAACTTGCAACCACGACAAAGCTCATCTTGGAGGTCCAAATCACCAGAAATGGACTTATCAAACCAACAACAGAGAGAGAGTCCCTTTTCAAACTGACACTGCCCCCCTCCCAGCCGCCAGCGCTCTTCATATTGTGGGTGGCTCTTGCAGCACAATGACCAGGTTTGAACTCATAGAACATTACAACAAAAATTATGTTCAATAATCTTTGCCATAAAAAAAACAAGAATTGAAGTAATCCAAAAGTTCAAACGCCACCAAGAGGAAACTCAGATTTAAATTGATACATGGGAAAAAATCACTTATATGCAACACAACAACAGCCATTCATCTTGTTCCAATTTAATACCAAGTTTTGAAATCCCAATAATTGAATCCATAAAAATACAACTTTGTCCACTAATACAGCTCACCAGTTGATGTGTGGTTCATCAGCTGGTAATAATACCATACGTAGATAATATTTCTATCACACACTTGACTCAAAGATATGCCCATATGGTGAACATTTGGTTTTCACACAAAGCAGGCAGTGAAAAACTATGTTCTGAGCAACCTCTTAAAGAGTGTGTAAATATTTCATCAGTGTAAACTTCAAGATCAGTTAAATCTAATAAAATCAACTAATTTGTTTGCCTGAGATGATTTATTATTGATGAGCATGAAGCAAACTATTTCTAATATTTGTGTCACTTTTCAACACTTACTTTTACAGAATTCCAACAAGACACTTCATATATAAGCCTTTTCTTTCTCATTAGATATCAAAATTCTCAATATGAGCAAAACTTTTTACTAATTTGCAATATACAATCAGAATCAAAAGGAAGAGCATAGGACACACCTGATACATTATTAAATACAATCTATTGTTTGATAAGATTCTTATAAGTTGCACAGTCCTCAGATGTTAACTTTATAGAAAACCCATTTAGAGTCGTTTTATCAACAAGTTTTTAGTGATTCCTAGAAAAAATGCATCTTTGCTTCCTTTCTGCATGACAATCAATGTCTGGTCACTTAGCTTGAGCACAACAGTCAACCAAAATCTCTCGAGCATTCAAGTCTCATATTTAGTAACAGACAAGCAGGAAGTGGAGAGCCCAAGAAGGTGTGAGATAATCGTGTCATAGCCGAGACACAAGGACCAGCAGGGTTAGAAGCTATCCCACAACCTGTCCATGGCAAGGAGAGATGCCATCTAATCCTGGAGGAACAGACGAGCAAGATGGTGGGTATGGGGTAGCATAGACAAGGTGGGAAGGTATGCTGGAGAGGAAGATGTCCTTGACTGATATTTGGCAGGCAAAATCCTAAGAGATCAAGTTCAGGGTGAAAGCTGTGCATGATATCCTACCTAACCAAGCAATTATGTATGCCTTGGGAAAGTTATTATTCAACACGTCCTGTTCCCCAAGATAAGTTCACTTAAGCACATCCTAAACAGCTGCTCAACAGCCCAAGGAGTGTGCACAGCACAACTAGGTGCCAAAGGCGGTTGCAGAAACCTTCTCTAAAACCATGATCAGAGGAGCATTGCCTTTGACAGGGACTGGAGGGCAACCTTAGCCCAGTTCCGGAGCCATCAGCAGCCTCTCAAAAGTTGCTGCTCCTTATAGAACTGACCGTTCACTTGTACGACTGTATGGAAGAGGCAAATGAGCAGAAGTGGTCCAAGTATTAAAAGCTGATGGATGAATACTAGAAATGGGATGGAGGGCTCACCGTGAGCCCTTTGGAGTGAAATGTAGATACTTTGCTTTGCAGAGATGGCCTCTAAATGCCTTTCTATCAGGACTGATCTATACGTTGATGCTGCTAGAACATAAACCTGGGTCTGATCAACCCTGACTGGGTTGCCTGAGCAAGAGTATATGACGTCTGAAGACTCGTAACAACTGACAAACTCAGGATGTGTCTAAAATGTATCTCTGAATCAAAGATTTTGAATATACTGGTTCAAGAGACAAAGAAAGTTTTCAAAAATGGTCACACTTCCAATGAGTTTCAGTCAAAAATATCCTAATCTCTCTATTAAGTATCAAAATAGAAAAAATATTGTTACAATCTCTTGTAATAATTTTTTCGAATATCACAAGAAAATCATCTCATCAATAATTACAACTTTAGTACTGAAATATGAAGCTTTTTTTATACATTTGAATATTCGAAAATTCGACATTGTCCACTGATACAGCTAACCAGTTGATAGATAGTTCATCAGCTGGCAGTTTTTCACCATATGTAGATAATATTCATATCACACACTTGACTCAAAGATATGCTCATATGGTGAACATTTGGTTTTTTCACACTAAGTAGGCAGTGAAAAAAAAACTGTTCGGAGCAACCCCTTAAAGAGTGTGTAAATATTTTGTCAGTACACTTCTAGATCAATTAAAATTAGTTTGCCTGAGATGATTCATTATTGATTAGCGTAAAGTAAACAATAGTTATCTCAAACATCAGTTAGTGTTATTTTCTAACATTTTCAAGTCATTGAACACAAAATAATATTTTATAAGATTTCCTTCAAATCTACGTTTCATGAAAACCCGCCTGAAATAGTTATATCTAAAAGGTTTTTTCATAAAGAATCACAATTTGCATCTCTGCCTCCAAGACAAGTCATTATGCTCTCACAACAAACCAAAAACTCAAACATTCAAGTCTCATTGTTTTGGGTTTCCTACGGCAATCATAGGAAACCAGAATTGTTTTCAAACAATGACAACACATATTTCACAACTTTTTAGCCAGCTTTAAATAAACTTCTGCATAAAATTGAATAAAAAAATGTATACTGATGAACTTGTCCATATCACATGGTGTGTGATGTTTCGACAAAGAATATAAGAAGACGATATATCCAAAGTTTTAGATAGTCCTGAACTAACATTTGAATTACACTAAACTCCAAAACCAAAACTAATCTCTTGTGACAAAGCAAGAAAAGGGAGGTTACTCACCTAAATTTATGTCATCATTCTCATGTTCTTCCTGATCAGCTATTTTCTCTTTATTTTCTATTTCTTTCTCTACATTATTTTCATTAGCCACTTTCGCTTTTTTCTTAGCCATTTTGTTATTGTTAGACAAACTTATGGGACTAGACTGTTCTCTAATCTTAGGATCAACTATGGGAGATACGTTCTCTTCAATTGTGGTTTGCTGTATATCTTTATCTACCAAAACCTCTTTAACTCTATCTGTATTTTCAGACGATTCTTGTGAACTTTCATCAAGGGACTGCTCACTCTCTCGCTGTTTCCTTTGTAATTCTTCTTCTGCAAATAGAAAAGAGGAAAAAAAAGAAAAGAAAAATCGTTACTTTAATGTTGGCCACAACAAATTTACAACTAAACATCCAATTCTTTTAACAGACAAGATCTCTGAATACTTGGCAGATACTCTCTAACATTTCATCTGGAGAATAAAAACACATTCACCAGAACAGATTATCTAACTGCTCTTCCTGAAACCAACAAGTGAAGTGTTAAACTTCCCTCTCCCAGGCTGTAACAGACATTGTAGTGAAGAATCACATGCTCCGAAGAAATAAACAAGAGCACATACGAGACTACAATCCAATTTCTGATATTCATCAACCTTCCTATTTTCCTAACCAGTAAGCCAAATGCAAGTATACAACTGAACTGTATTAACGAAAAGAACCAAACCTTCAATTTTCACTCAGTTTATGACTATTTAAGAAATATTTAACTATTTCTGTGCCAATATGAAGTGTTGGAATCAAATCAGACACAAATGTATCCGGCAAGCAAACTACTCAATCCAGTCAGTACAAGTCCAAGTTGACACTATCAATGAAATCAAACGTGTCGATTTTATAGATAAGTGTAAGATAAAAATTTCAGGAAATTTATAGAGAAATGCTCAATCACTGTTATCATTACTATACAACTTTTTCTAAGAATTTTATGATACTAACAATTGCCTACCCAACAGAATATGATGCAGGGGAAAGATAATTTCTTTTTAATCTGGTTGACAGAAAGTCATGCTTGCGTAGATTCGCTTCAGAAGTTAACTTATCCTTTTCTTAAGACAAGATTTTTACTTTTCAATCAGGTGCCTTAAATTAATAAAATATTAATGATTGAGCAATGATTTTTTTTTTCAAGCAATAAAAACAAATACATTCAACTCATTTAATGCTCTTTCATTTAATATTGCTCCATTGACAAAGAAGAAAATTAACCACATTCCAACTCAATATCTTGGAAGATTTCTGTTCGTCAGAAAAAGCATGATATACATCCTTAATGAGTAGATATCATGCTTCAAGAAGAAAGTATTTCAATAATAATTTAAAATATGGGGGAAATCTAATACAATTTTCATCCACCATGCCAAAGACTCAATTCAACAAAAAGAATTACACCAATTAGATATTTGCATAAGAACTCAATTTTGACCAACACTTTCGGATATTCTGTACATGAGCCTTCTTTCAATTACTTTGTAGAAACGTAAAAGAGACCAACCAGTTTATGGTTAATGTTCTGATAACAAGCTCATCCTTTTCATTTAAAAAATATAAAGCCCAATAGAAAATTTCTATAAATTGTTTAGAACCACTTCCAAGCAGAGCAAAAATTCTGAAAATTCTCATAATTCAAATATACTTGAATGAATTTCAAAATTATTCAAGCTAAAGCCCAATCATTTCCTTAAAATAAGATAGCTATTTGACAGTTTCATAGACATTCATTTTAGACTAAATACAAAATTTAGGAGATGAATGTCTTAAAATTAAAAGTGAAGCAGCAAATAAAAAATAGAGATAAGAGTCTTCAGTTTTGTCTCCACATCCTTCATTTTCAATTTATCATTTAGACTACTTATACTATATGTCCTTCACAGATCGTGAATACGCAGAAGAAATATTAGACCAAATATGTTTAATGGGGTCCGGACAAAATTCCCTCGATTAAATCAAGATGTGACAGTATTTTTCATATTCCCTTATTCTTACTCAAGGAAAAAAAAAGCTTTCACCTGGCCTCGTACTCCAATCGCACATATCTTCCAAGGTATGGGATTAAGATTAGGGTTGTTCAACTACAAATAATGACAATTCAGTGGATTTATTTTTTCCCAAAGAGGATTTCGTCCTCGACCATATTTGATATGGAAATGTTAGTTGCTCAGAGGATTACAAGGCGATAATATATCTTGGTTCACTTAAGATTAAGTAAAAGCGAAAGTTTAAAAGATCCTAATTCAACCGAAATTCATTATAGAAAGTTCAATTCGAGATGGAAGTCAAATCAGGGTCTTTTGACCGAGGTGTCCATTGATAAATTATAAATAATACACCTCGACTTTCCAATTGCTGAAGGCTTTGATTCAAATTATATATTCTAAAAGCCAAGTTAGAGAAACAAAAAACGATTATAGAAGGAGTAGGCATCCTTACAAATTAAATCAAATCCCTGTTCATGACACCAGTTCAGCTTAGTGATTGTCACTGTGGTTGTCATCTAACAAAATAGACCCGAAAATGCTAATTAGAAAAAAAATGACAAAATTGATGCAATAAGTTCGAAAACCACAATATTTTTTCTCAAATGGCGGTGTCAGTCAGAAACCTTTTTTTTTTTTTTCATTTAAAAAACCCTTCAAATTAAACGAAATAAAAAATTTTAAAAAGCTGCACTCTTGTGAAAAATTCAATGGCAGAGACGGGGCAAAAAGATAGAAGACTAAGACAGCAACGTTGTTATTGTTGGGACTAACAAATGAAAAAAAATAAAAGAAATTTTTTTCATCTTCGCATTTTACATGAGAAAAGGGAAAGGGATAATTTTGTGTCCAAATCATTTGGGGGTAGAATTCAGGAGCGGAATTCATAACAAAGAAATCTAAAAAATAAAACTTACAACCGTTTTATTTAACTCTCTTTGGACCATTTTGTTCATTTAAAATGCGACCATAGAAATGAATAATAAGCGACGAGGCAGCAATTATCGAACAAGAAATAAAACAAAAAGCAACAAAAAAAAATTGGACATTTTTTTAAATCTCAAAAGGAACGGGGAAAATTTTGATATTGGGAAGAAAGAGAAAGAGAACCTGTTTAGATGGAATGAGAGGAAAAAAAAGGGAAATTAGTTCAGAGGGGAAAATGTTCGAGGAAGAACGAATAATTGTCGAAATAAATAAAGAAACGAAGAAGAAATGTTGGTTGCATCGACATTTTCTTTACTGCCGACCTCTTTGCAAATGTCGGAAGAAGAAACGAAATAGTTGTCCGATCAATCCCAGAAGATTGATTCAAGAATATTTTCATTATTCATTGAAAATAATACGAATAGTAGTAGTGATAATGCAGTTTCTTTAATCAACAAAAAAATTAATGTTTTTTCATGTCATAACAGAGAAATGGGGTCATCATCATCATCATCATTGTTATTCATTGTTTAATAAAGAGGCGGCGGTGGTGGTGGAGGCCGCCATCAGAGTTGCCAATTTAGATGTTTTTCATCTAAATCTAGATGTTTTCGGTTGCATCTAGATGTCAGTAATTGTAATATAGGTGATTAAAAAATAAAATAAGCAATATTTTTATTAAATTCATAGCATTAAAATAAGCACTATTCCAATGTAATAGTTGTTGAAGATTAAAGCAACATCCAATTTATCTATTTTACTCGGAATTTAGATTGAATCTGGAGAATCTAGATATTTTAAACTTAATTTTAGATGTAAATCGGAAAATAACACTGGCCGCCATCGCCATGTCTGGCGGATCCAATAAGGAAGGAAGGAGAAAAGACAACAGAAATAATAAAACAATAAGAAATATCTACTGTAACACGTATCAAATATTCAGACAAGAAGCCATAATATCTGAAAAAGTCACAGAAAATACGGGCGAAATAATTCACTACCTTGAGAATGTATAGACAAGGCCATTATTCACTATTTCTGTGACTCAAGAGTTAACTACAAAAATAACCACATGGAAAGAACCTAGAATTGGTTTAACGAGGGAATTATAGAGTTGATTTCTCCACTTAATATTTTGATAACAAGAGGCTAAACAATTGTAAGTGATTAAATAAAAAAGGCAAAAAGATAGAACTGAATAGAGAGTGGGATGATATTTCGGGGAGAGAGACAAGCCTTACTATTTCAACTAAACATGTCCCCCATTTTTACCAACAGATTAAAGCGACCATTATCTAGTAGAAAAATATTTGATCTTTTCAATTTTTTTCTCGATGGTAATCGACACAAAATATATAAACAATCTACACAAAAATAAATCTCAGAAAAAAAATAAATGATAACTATTGAACAATGGATTCTACAAAACTAAAAAAAAAATTACCCAGGGCAATCAAGTGTAGCAGTAGCTCGATGGCTATAAAGAGGGAGATCAATGTATAACATCTCAACAATTACAAAACGATCCCCCATTTCTTTTCAGCGCACCAAATTGACAACTGAGCCCTCACTTCATGGCCACGTAGTATTACGACGTCAACTAGAATAGATATAGAGTTCATTTTTCTCGTTACATCGTGGTAAATTTTTATGAATGTCTGACGAGCATATTTTCTTTAATAAAATAATCAGACATTTGTGTTTCGATTATGCTAGAGAAAAAAAAATGGGGAAAAAAAAAGGTTGGCGCCGATCTTTTCAGTTGGTTTCAAACAAAAGACAAGAGAGTAAATCTCTCACAAATAGGATTTATTCATTTTTATTTGATATTTGATATGATTAAATATTACGCATTATTCATTATTGTTCTTGAAGAACAAAGATAACAATGTATTTGTGGCGAGAGCAATTCAAGGGTGCACATAAAAAGTCAGAAACGAACCGGCCGGCCTCAGAAGACATTTACATTTTTTTAAATAATGAATGTCAATGCACACTTCTAATTAAAATGAAATACGATTGGAACAAAGATATTTTTCTTCTCGAAAACTGAAAAAAAAATTAAAAGAAAAGAAGAAAAAAAAAGGTTTCGCCTAATTTCATCTGGCGGACATAACAGAAACGATTGGAAGTGAAAAAAAAACGCTCCTAAAAAAGTGTAGTGTTCTAAAGATGATAATGCAGTTTTGCTTTTAATTTGTAATCGAGCAAATGTTATTATGATTAATGTTAACAAGACAGTTACAAATGCAAGACGAAGAAAGAAGAGAGATATATATACGTCTAATACTTACATTCGTTTCTTCAAAATGTTGAGAGCAGGAGGGGAGAGTAAGCAAGGTCACATGTTCAGTTTAATACATTCTCTTATTCTAGAACAGATGACCGATGGAATAAGAATGATTAGTCGCAGTGCGAGAAAATGGGGCAGGTTTTCCGTTACTGTCAATTCCGTTATTCCGCGGAATGGAATAGGAATACAAGCAGTCACAGTAGATGCACGACCACGCGTTCGAAATAGCATATTCTCTTATTCCGAAACTCGACATTTAGGCGAACAAGGATAGAATATCAGAATAAGCAATTTTGATTATCACAAGAATTCTAATCGAAATGGAAATTCAATAATGATTTCGAAGATCGTTTTCCCAATTTGATAGAAATATCAAAAGTTCCAACTAGTACTATGTTTATGTATATTGAACGGAAAGTAACTGATCAGTTTAGCGTTATAGTTACATTGTAAATTAAACCCTTTAACAATCTCAAAACTTGACTTTGAAACATTCCCCTAAGTCCATTGAATATGTATACTAACTTGGTCAGCAACAAACAGGGACAGTCATTTTATAAAATAAAAAAGATGAGTAAAATCTTGGAAAAAATTTTTTTTTAATATTAAAAAAAATCAGGTGTTATATTTCTGAATGGGTGAAAAACAGTCAAGTTTCATCAAAAAATGTTTGTTAAATGAAAACTGAAATTTAATTCAGATTCTAATCAGTACAATGTATCAGTAATGAAAATGCAACTAGCTGTATCCGGTTATAGATTACTAGTGAGACCCATGGAAATTCAACATTTTTTTTTTAAATCATAAGATATAAAATATGCAGGAGAAAACAGTTATGTGAAGAAGGAGAAAAGCTACATTGTTCATCATGTGGATAGAAAATCATTTTGCAACAACCACAGGTGATGCTTAGGCAATTTGATATAAGTTATTTTGAAATGAATCCGAGTCATAATTGCTAAAAAAATTTTTTTTTAAAAAGGCCTTGCTCAAGTAATAACTAATACACCTGAATATATTTTATTTTTAATAGTCATTTAAGATTTGATCTTTGGTATGACTCAAGAAATGCCCATTTTGTTATTCAAAATTGTACTATGAAAATCAAGATTAGAGAAAAATGTAATTTGTATGCAAACAAAAAAGTTATTGATAAAAATCTATATCCTACACCTTTATATAATACTAAAAGTCTGATTTTGTTCATCTGAGTCTTAACTGAGCTTAGCCAGAGGTATTGAATTAAAAATTAAAATATATTGGATTTGCAACTGAAAAATTACACCCCTATCTATATTATAATGACCAATTTGTTAAGAGAGATAACTATTGAATGCTAATCATAAAGTACAGTAGAGTTTATGTACATATTTCTGAGGCTTTTCGCTTCACTGAGTCGGATTTCTTGTATGATAATTCTTGTTTTCAAAAGTGATGAAACTAGTCTTCATTTGAGTTTCTCATTTAGCCTGCTCAATTGTAATATCATCCAATAGCTTTGCAATGTTTATCCATGGGTCTTAGTAATAGCTGGCTTGAGAAATAGAGAGAAAAAAAAAAAAAAACTCAGCTTGGTCAAATTTACATTCAGGCCAAACATGAACAACATAATCCAGATATTAAGTATCCAAAAATCTTGTAATGGTTGACTCTCAAAAATTCTCACTTAATCTAAATTTTCAAGGCCTAAAGATTTTCTTTTACAAAAACTACCATTTATGAGGAAAATTTTTTTAAGATTAAAAAAATATAAATAAATGAATAAAAAATGAACCAAAATAATTCTACCTCTGTAATTTTTTGTTCGGTAGGCGTCCTGCATTGCATATGTCAACCTTGATCTCACACAGGATTCTAAATTTCTAGTTGAAAGGTGCATTTCTTTGTCATGAAGAATGCTACCTAATTCATCAAATTTAGCTGTTTATTCGCAAATGCGTGAAAAATCTGGATGCATTCCAGTCACACGAGATTGCACTAAATTTCTCTTGAAGGATGACTCAACAAATCACCAGGTTGTCAAGTATCTACTAAATTGTTAATTTAGTTTTGAAACCAACCATGGATAGAGTGATAAGTGACAAGCACTGACAAGATAAAAGACGGTATAATCGTGATTCTCTAGTCCCACTTGAAAAGCAGCTTCTCTGCCTTTTGGCAAGTTAAATATCTGTTCCATCAGGTCTTATAGCTTAGAAGTTCAGATAAGTACCACCCAGGATTCATGCGAGGACCCCAAATCCAGCTACCGCAGGATTCATCCAGAGACAGAGTCCAGCCTTACCTAGTGTCCTCGTGATATCAAGGGGGGGGGTCAGGAAATCTTAACCTCTGCCTGCACATATGCAAGCAGGACCCCTACTCTGAACTCAATTTGTACCTTGACCAAGTGTCATATTAACAGTTGTGGGGCAGGCAAATAAATAGACCCAGCCATTTGGCTAAGAGCTAAATGCAGTATCTTAGCTTAATATTAGATACATCCCTGATGTTCAAAAGCTAAGACCTCTGTTGCTGTGTCCAGAAAAAACAATTTATTTCAAGTCAAAGAAGAAACAAATTAAATTCATTATGAAGGTTAAGAACCTGAACCCACATTTAATTAGATACTAATTCATTATTACAGTTCTAACCTGAACATAGAAATGACAATCAGTTTAATATATAAATTCCCACAGAATTACTATTGTACCTAATAGTTATTAGCAACTCATCATTAGTGCTTGAAAGATTCAAAATTGTTATGTATTCTTGACACACAAAGTTGAAACCAATTCTGAGGTATTAAAATAGTTGTTAAATGACAAAACTGAGTATGGGAATAAAATTTCTTACAAAATTTATTTGCATAAACAAAAAGAACAAGAAAAAAAATGTCCATAGATTCACAAAATATATGCAGACAACACCTGGTGAGTCATATTGTTGGTCATTCAATATGACATGACTGATTTCCATTAGTCTCTTACAAACATACAATACAAATTTGAACCACCAAGTTAAATTGAAAAATATTCCCCCTAGTACTTCAACTAATCATCAACGATTCGAGATCCACTGCTGGACAAGACATTTCCCAACTTGTCCCCCATGATGATTGCATGACCATGTTAGGTCTGGGAAGGTAGAGGTTAATGGAGCTCACCGATCGCCACTATTTTCTAGTGATCTGGTTTTGAATTCAGAGTTATCCTCCACTAGTGGTTTCTCAATGCTACAGAGCTATTTCACCCATCCCCGGAGGAGAAGAGATGAATTCATGCCTTTTTTAAGAGCGAAGTGATTGCAAATAAACTCAGCCAGACCTTGGTGATACCATTGTCAATGCAAATGACTGTTATCATTACTAATGAATGTTATGTAATGGCTTTATACCATGCTGGGGTTAGTTTTATGTTTTACTTGGATTTTTTTCTTTTGAATTCTATATGAAACATACCAGAAATGAAAAACTGTCAAAAAGGGCAGAGAGAATGTGTGTTCACACAAAAAAGTCAAAACTTTCACACCTATTTCAGACAAAAAAATTCCACAAAAATGTTTTTAAATAATGATTCTTTATTTCAAATCTATAATTAATCACCCAACAGAATTATATGAAGAAATCAAAACATATTAATACAATCGTAATCCTGTGGTTCCTATTCAAAATGCGACTTTCCGGCCTTTTAGCAAAGAGGTAAGCATAGTATCTATTCTTATTAGCTTGATATCAAATAAAATTTGCTTTTGCTGAAAATGATTGGATTTTTGGTTGGCGAGAGTAAAAAAACAATCACTCCAAAAACAACTTATTGAAATTTTCGCGAGAAGAAAGGCAATTTAATATAAATTGACAGTTCTAAGAACTCTTCATATTAAGACCAGATTTAAATAGGGTAAGGGCATTTTTAGGAATTAAGTAGCATGGGGAAAGAGAGCAAGCTGGGTTAAAGAGAGATTTACAGCATTCATAATAAAGAAAGAAAGCTGTTATCTTGATGAGGGAGGATAAAAGAGAAAGCATTGGTAAGGATAGAAAGATATGATATAGAGAGTGGGCAGATGGTTGGGTTTCCTCCACTACATCATTATTCAAAAAAAAAAAAACGGTAAGAGATGAAAAAAAAATTTAAAACGAGAGTAAAAGCAGACTACAATGTTTGCACTTCATATATGAATAACTTTTCCATTTTCCAATGAATTATTTTGCATTTTGGACGATATTTTTCATTCTATTTTTGATACAATGATTTAATCTGATGAGGATTAATTCTAAAACTCAATTGGAAGGAAAGTTTTATTATGGAAATAAATGTTGACAAACGTCAGAAATTGTACCAAGTATTGCCATAAACACTGTTACAAATTCATGTGCTATGTTTTTTGTTTTCATTCAATTGGTATTTTACCACTAAAAAAAGGTTGGTAACTCATTTTCAGTTACATGATTTAACAAATATAATGGTCAACTATGGAATGAGGTGAAAGAAAACAAAACCACAGAGATCATCCTTCATAAGGCTTGTCAGGAATCTTCTACTTCCCCAAATGCTCAAACCACTTGGATCAGTAGGGTTTTTGTGTGGCATACAATGAGGAGATTCACTGAACATCAAACTGTCATGGACGCAAAACCAGGCTATTCTCGAACAGTAAAAACCTCAAATGTCATCAAAATCACAAACAGAATCCAGAAAATTCCTTTGAGAAAGCAGAAAACCATGGAGAGATAGAGATGAATATTTCACCCAGATCAGTGTTCCAGCTGATCAAAAGTGATCCTGAATAACATGCCTCTCATTGCCTTCAGCTCTGATGAAAATCAGAGATCAAAATTGTTTTCATGGTATACGGGTAATGGTAACAGAGGAATCTTTTTCACTGAGGAGAAGATTTTCAAAGTTGAAGAGTGTTCTGAATCGCTAAGATAATAGAGTCTATGCTAATAATTTCCAGGAAGCTTCCAAGGTCACTCACAAAGGGCAGCAAGGCCGCCATGCTTGTTCAGTCATGTGGTGGGGAGTGAGTTATGTAGATGTTACTCAGCTTCATTTTGGAGAGAACAGAGTCAAAACAACTGCTCGTATGTACTTCAATGATATTCTCCAGGGTAAAGTTAGACATCATAGTGTTCCAGAGGGAATTAGACATTCCAACAGAACTTCTTTCACTCTAACTCACAATGCAAGAGTGACTCAACATCAGCTCAGAACCAACGTTCCACAATTTGTCTGAGCATTGGACCTCTGGAAGTCCTAATTTCAATCCTCTGGAACACAAATTGTGGTCAGAACTGCAGGGGATTGCTTGTAGAAAAAGAGACCACAACAATTAGGGAAGTCTTAAACGTTCTCTGGTGAAAGCTGCCATCAATTTTCTAATCAAAATCATGCAGACTGAACTTGATAAATGGACTGATCATCTGAAGCTGCTTTTTCAAGCATAATAGAAAGAATTTTGAATAACTAGTTGATTTTTGTAATACTTAAAGCATAGTCAGTAAATACACCAAATCTAACTTTGTTTCACTACTTACTTTTCCTCTAATCCACGGATGCAGCAGTAAGAGTATTTATGGCAGTACTAGGCAAGTACAACATCAGTTTTTGAACAGAGTCTGGTCTTTTTCTTGTTACTACTGCCAAAACAACTTATTGAAATGTAGAAAATAAGATTACAAGAACTTTGGACAAATGGTTACAGAAGCCAAAGCTTTAGCATCATTTTTTATTTCAAAATTATTTTTCACTTGTACTCAAGATGTTGTTGGGGAGTAGCAATCGTGTTTTTTTTAAAATTTTGTTCTCTTATAATCAACTTCCAGCTTACTAAGCCAATAATAGCTTCACCCGAGTTCTTTTAACCTTACATTTTTGAAAAACATTCCCTGCTGTCTGCCTCTTACAATGCTGAACTGAGGGGTTGGACTTTCTCCAGTTTGGAATCGGATCTGTCTGTCTCTTGGTCTGGTTGCCAACTAAGACAGAAAAGCCCAGTCTGCCCTATTGGTCAATTTTTTTTTTTTTTTTTTTTTTTTTTGAAAGAGGATGAAATGCTTCATTAAGCAAAATTATAAAGGATATGAAAAAAAAAATACACCAGCACGAGATTTAAGCTTTGTTTATCCTAAAATGACCATTAGAAAATAAATTTTTAAAAAATGAAATAGAAAAAATTTTTTAAAAGCACTTTTTCGAAGGAGGAGGAGGGAACGGGGGGGAGAGCATTCTCAGATGGTACCTAGTGGTGTACTCATGCAAATTTTCAAGGTTGTGAGCCCTAAAAATAACACACTGACACTCAAAGGAGGAGGATCTGTAGACCACTTGGCTAGTTGGTCGAGCTATTTGTGGGGCTGCAGTGTTTCAATATCCAATTATTTCTAACTTTGTACACAGACACATGTGTGCATAATGCAAAAGGGAAAATTGAGGTTCTTTGAGTTACAGTACCTGTAGAGTATCAATTTGACTGAAGGTGGGGTCAAGTTTGCATACATCGAGAGATATATTAAAACAATTATAAATCATTATTATACACAGATTTACTCAAACCAATGTCATCAACTTAATTGTTGTAGTCATTTCAGTTGTTGTATCCCCCAGCCTTCAGGAAATTTCAAACTGAACTCTTGATTCAATCCATGGATGTAGATGGTTCTCATTTGGCTGTCCATGACCAGAGAGATATTTCATATAAGTCACTTCTTCCAACTTAATTTGTCCGTGCGAGGTCACTTGTCTGCCTCTTCCACTAAATCAGAGTATGAGATTGTTTTGTATTTTTTTACACTTCTTGACCAAGAGATTCAACTCTCAACCACCAGACGGGTTACTAGATATGCTTAAACAATGCTTTCACCCATTAAGCCATGATTTGGTTAAAAATTCTATGAAAATTACCAATTATGACTGATACCTTAAGGCTAGGGCATACAACGGCTGGAACATTGCGACGAATGGGTGTTGCATATATTTTACTTGAAAACCTAGGTTCATGGCGAATGCATGCCAAATTTGGTTAGACGAATCAGACGTAGCATCATGTAGAAATAGATGGAAATCAGGTTATCATTAGGGTGAGAGCATACAAAGACAACAATTTTTTTCCAAAAAGGAAACCCAAGTGTGAATTCGGTATACATCTACAGCCTATTTGGAGCCAACTGAAACCGTTTTAGGAACTGGATAAGAGTTCAAAAGTTCAAAAACGAACTGAAAATCAACCATAAAAAAAAAATGAAATATTAGATTATTAAAGGAAATAGCATCAATCATTTGTTCATCCCTACTCACACCATCTGTCAGATCATATCTTCAACGTAAGTATTTGTTGAAGTCATGCCCCAGAAACAATAATAACTTCACAAATCCTAACTTAGCAGCAAACTATGAGGTTCAATCAAAAAGTTCTGAGACTATGGAAAGCTTTACTTATATTTTTTTTTTCAATTTCAAAGCAATCACCTTGTGATACACTGCTCCAAGCACTTCTGCCCCGCTTGGAACGCTCTCAGAAAGTTCCGCTCTCTAAGCGTTTAGAGCACTGGATCTCCTCAAAAACAGCAACCCTTCATCTTGAATTTTTTCTTGGGGAAGAGGAAGAAATTGCAGAGAGTCAAATCTGGCAAGCAGAGCAGGTGTGGAGTGACAATCGTGTTGGTGCAGCACAAAAACAACACACTATGAGCTGGCACAGTGTCATACTGGAACACCCAATTCCCATCGCACCGTAATTTAGGTTGTTGGCACCAATTGTTCACTTCTCAGGATTGATCCAGATGATACAATATCTCAGCAACTTTATTGATGGTAATCCCATAATTATGATTCATAATCCGTCCAATTTCTTGGATAATTTCATGGGTAGAGCTTGTTGACAGTTGCCCTAACTGCATCACACACCAGTGATGTTCTATCTCTTTAAATGCAAGTGCCACTTAAAACAAGCTCATAGCTTCAGGCCTGTTTCAACAGTCTCTTTACAATTTCCAAGTTGGAAGTACATCCTGAACTTGCGAATGAGCGAGTGAATATGGTCACAAAAACATACGCAACATGTCCACAGAATGACACCACATGGCATACTAACTCTACAACGATAACTGTGCACAACAGAGGCAGTCTTGGAACTTTTCGATCACACCAGGTATAGTTTGAAGTTCTGTAAAGAAGATCAGAACTCAATATCTCCAAATCGGAAAATGCACATTGGACTTCAAAGAATAAAACTCTAAATGGAACAAATAAAATGCTGCACAAAGAAAAAATGCTGGAAGATATCTTCTTAAAGACAAATCAAATACACACTCATTCATTTTCTAAAAATGATCAATTCCCAACATTAGTGTAAGGGGGTTGATGGTTGCAGAGAAAGTTAGGAAATCATCAAGAAAAGAAAAATTTAAATCAAAAAGCAACAGGTTTGCAGATTAACCTTGAAGGGTTTCTCAAAAGTAATCAAAAGCGCTTTCTGTCAAACACCCTCCCCTGACCCAACACATTAAATTACATTAGTTTAAGAATGTGTGCAAGCACAGCAGAAATTTATTAAATAATTTGTAGTGTTATTCTTTACTATCTTATTCTTCCAAAAGTTTCACCCTATCAGACAAATAAAGCTACTGAAAGTATTTTTTTAATGATTCAACATTTGAGACAAGCACAATGGGAACTAGGAAACACAAAGTGCATATCTCAGTCTCAACAAAAACTGAATGAAAATCAGTTCATATATGGCTATGATGCCAGGAAGGGGATGAAAAAATTCCTAAATATTCAAATCAATACAAGTTCATTTGTGCAGTCTCTTCAGTGAAAACTGGAAAGTACTCAGAGCCTACCTCAGCCAATTCCAGTATCACTAAAAACTGAATGAAAATCAGTTCATGTATAACACCAATGCAGGGTAAGTAAAGTAAAAAAAATTCCTGGATCCACCTTAAAATTTAGTCAATTCTTTCTTGGCCCATGGTCTGCCCTTCCGCAAACATGAGTGAATATATACACCACTTCCAACTTCATAAGCAGAAGTAAATTATGAACAAATATTATAGATAGATTGTTTATAAAATGAGATATGTTTGTCAAACAAGGTAAAGATATAACAAAAGAATGTATCAGTTTTTTTGGATCATTAAGTTGCCATTGACAAGATTTAATGCATTCAATAAGATATTTGCAACATTGAACAGAACTCAAAAGGCACACTCAAAAGAGATAACAATCTAGCAAGTCATGAAGCTTCAAATGCATAACAAATTCACAATGGCATTAGACAAATAAGGAAGCAAATGAGAAAAGAAACAACACAGAAGTGGTTGAAAATTGTTTTAATAAGCTGTAAAAAAAATTAATTTTTAAAAAATAATAAAATATATATAATTCAAATAAAAAAATTAAAAAAAGTTCCACCCACTATTTTTTTTTCAAATCTAAAAACAGGCAGATTATATTTTCATCTATCAGCATTTGTAAGTACTTCAACCTTTTCAAATGATTCAATCCCACTCAAATTCTCAACTTCACGCCCCCCCCATACTGAAGATTCATACTAGCGACAGAGCATGAAGAAAATTGTCTACAAACCTAATTTTTTCATCAAGTGTTCGTTTTTGTATTTCTAAAATGGCACACCCACATAAGCCATACATCATGTGGGCCAAATAGTTAAAGAAATACCAACAAATTTTTTTTTTTTTCTTTCAAATGTTATCAATGTATTCCATTCCATGATGAAATTATGCAAATTAATATTTTTAGAACTAACCTAACTGAATTGTAATCTAAGATTAATAAAATCAAGAGTTGAATCTTGATGAATAAGTCACCCACACACACAACTCCATCAGTTGTAATCTATACTAATGGTGTCATATTTTACAGTGGAGTCAAACCTGCTTTTTTTTCCTAAACCTAATTTTGTGCAAGACAGCCAATTGAAAAGGATCCCTTCAAGGAGAAAAAAGAAAAAAAATTGTCCAGAAATGATCTGAAATATATATTTTATATATATATATATAAAATCAAAAATACCAGAATCACACCACAATTTCTCAAATCCCTAAAAATAAGGGACACCATATATGAGTTTTGAACACATATACAGCATATTTGAGGCCTACTGGAATCATTTTAGGCACTGGATAAAATCAAAGTTATAAAAAGATTGAAAAAATAAATTTTAAATAATTTTCTTTAAATGGTTCAACTGAAAATCAACCATTGTAAAATGATACATCATATCTTGCTTGGTGGCTAATATAGTTGCAGATTTTCCACGGGCATTAATGGTCAGGGATCAAGCCCCAGCAAAGCCAGAATAATAAAGCCCAATTTTCCTATTCCTATTCTTTTGACTTGGGACTGATTAAGTTGAGCTCAGTAAATATCTAGACATTATATCCAACAGTATCCCCAGAAGTTGAACTCCCTACCTGAAATGAAATTCAAAACCTCCACATTAAAAAAGATAAAATAAAATAAAAATCAAAAAAATCACTGAGCACTTTTATCCCTACTGCCAGAAGGAGTGGTTCTCGAATTCTTATTTTCAATATCAAAAAATATTGATCATTCATTTTTTTCTCTTTGGATTAGTCACATGACCCAGACTACAGAATATGTTAATATGGCAGATACAGTCAATACTGCCAAGAAAGGAAAAATAGAAAGGAAAAATAGAAAGGAAAAATAGAAAGGAAAAATAGAAAGGAAAAATAGAAAGGAAAAATAGAAAGGAAAAATAGAAAGGAAAAATAGAAAGGAAAAATAGAAAGGAAAAATAGAAAGGAAAAATAGAAAGGAAAAACAGAAAAAAAAGGGCCAAAATGTTCACACACACTTCCATACTAATTTGGCCAAATTTTTTATTTGCAACAGATAAAATTCCATCTGCTCACAGATTCAACTTCTATCTTAGTAGGTTCTTTATTTTTTCATCAGTCAGCTGGTCTCTTCATCTTTTCAATACCTTTATCAAAATGTACATAATGCATTTGATGTTTTTGTGGAAAGATGAAAAGTCTATGCATATTGAATTGAAGAAAAAATCACAAATATTCAATAGTCCTTTCTGTAGCGAGCAGAAAAAATAGTAGGGGATTATCATTTGCTATGGTGTCCGTCATTTTTTTTATTCCTCAACATATACTTCAACGAAATTTTTCATCCAAACTTGGAGATTTTCTACAAGGATGGGCTGGGATTTATGGTCAATCCAATTGTTTGTTTACATTTTATAAGCAGAACATTTTCATTTACAATTGCGAAAACTTTTCAAATCGTAACTGATTTTGCTGAAATTTGGCTGTAATGTTGACAATACCCAGACAATTGGGAAAAAATGGTGAGTTACAGTCAATCCAATTGTTTGTTTACATTTTGAAGAAGTAAATAAGAATATGTCAACATGCAAAAAATAATAGACTTTGGAACTGCTGAACAGACTAGAACGAAAATTGTTAAACGGGATATTAGGCACCTAATAACTGAAAATATGATATTTTAGGAATTTTATGGTTTGAATAAATATAAAAATCCGGTATCTCAGAGTTAACAGTCCTGACAAACAACTAATTTCCAAGCGCTTTCTATTTCATCTACTTTCTGCTAAGGACCTTTATACTTTCAAGATTCATTTTTCATGAAAAAACCTTGAGAGTAAATATTCTTTATTATGATTTGGGTAATCCTTGTCTGTGCACAGAGATGACTTGAAAACTGGTCACTGAATGAAATTGATATTTGCCAGTTATGTTGGTTCATGGACAAGACAATACAGTAAAGGTCATTTGGTTTTACAGTTCTCGATTTATACTGAAAATTAATCATGAAATGAATATGTTTTTGTTTTTTTTTCTTCCCAAATACATCAGAAGCACATGTTGAGAAAATATAGGGATTTTTTTTTTTTCTAACGAATGTTTCTGTAGAACCAAATCAAATTTAAATTTTAGTTAAATGACTTGACAGCATTTTAAAAAATTTGTTTTGATTATCCCTGCAACAACATTAAAATAAATTCTTTTGTTTTCCTGATTTCATCAAACCAAAATCATGGAATTATATTCTATTTTATACTTATTCACAATTTGTTTTTTTTTATTGGAAAAGAAAGAAAAAAATTTTCATTATAGAGGAATAAATAAGAGTATGTTTTCTCACTTTTTATTTATAGACCCAAATTTAGATGTAATGTATCTTAATTGACAACATTGAAGAGAAGTAAATGAAATTTTTCCAAGCAGTAAGTTTCATACTACAGATGGAAAATCATTTTATATGACAATTATGGTAGGCTGCTCCACACACCATAAAGTACAGATCCTTCCAAACATGCACATTTTGAATGGGCATGTCAAAGTATTTGTAAAACAATTTTTTTTTATTTCTTATTTTTTTATTTTTTTTTTTTAAGAACAAAGTGTTGACAGGAGCCAACACTTTCAAGATAATGTTACCGTATCGATTGATAGTTTTTTTGTTTGTTTTTTTTTGTCATAAGTGAAATCTGAAACATTGCATTTGTTGTTTCCATGATGGCCAAGTTGTCTACTCTTTGGATCCATTTCATAAAGGAAATGGATTTGGGTTTTTTTTTTTAGTTTTTTTAATGAGGAATGAACTTTATTTCTTTCCAATTCCAATTTCCAATTCTATCTTCGTCCTTCGGAGTTTTATTCTACATTACAATATTTCCTTAAAGAGAAACAAATAAAGATACCATCTGAAGGTGGCCAGTAAAGTGATTGGAAGAAATATTGTAAGTACAAAACTATTTATCCACCAAGAATAGGACCAGGTGACCTGAATTTCCAGACCAAGGCTTAGATTATACTTAGAGCATAAAATAAACAATGAAAAGTAAAGTAAAGGACAAAACTATATTTAACACTTAAAACACAGAAAATAAAATATATGATGTAAAATGAAGAAAAGTAAAGAATTAAACTGTTAATAACATTGGTATAGTACCTGTCCCCAAGGTGCATGTTTGGAACGGACCTTACTTTATGATGTGTAGAGCAGCCTGCCATAATTGCCATGTAGCAATTATTAATAATTAGTAGTAAGTAACAATCGATGCAAAATTTATTCTAAAGAGCTGAAGTCAAGTGAGATAATTTAAAGAAAGTGTGAAAAAAGTAATGGCAATATTGTTGCCAGGGGAGAGTGAAAAAATTCAGCATTTTTCTGTCCCGTGCTAAGTGGACAGATAGGGGTGAAGTTGTACACCCCTGATCAGGTTAGGCTTGTCGAGCACTAATAGAATCAGCGCATCCTTATGTTTTCATTTAATGTCCGACTGGAAGCTGGCGTTTAAGAGATGTGTTACAGCAATAACGCTAGGAGAAGCAGAGCAACCTTGCGTTTTTGTTGACAGACCAACATGAAGCTCGCATATCATAGACTTATTGCAGCTGTGACACTGAGAGAAGCCGACCATATTGTGGTTGTTTAAATGGCCTACATGAAGCTAGCTTTATAAAAGATATTTCTATCAGCCTTCAAGAACTGCTGATCCAAAGAACCTCGACATTGCACTGCCTTGAGTGCCAACTTTGAACAATGACCAGTTGTAGAGTACACTCAGAGATTTCTCCAATTGTTAAGAGATTCACCATTTGATCCACTTCAAAAACAATGTTTAATCAATATTAATCCAATAATTTTCAAATTCAACCATGCCACAAAAATTGAAACAAAGATCAACTGACTACTATACAGCCTGCCAGATTCAAAACCAGTTTTCTTGTAGCCAGATAAATAGTCCAGTATTTCACTTACGAATGAAGATAAGTGGCACAAAAACTTACAAAAGAAATAAGTGGAGTCATTTTTTGCAGATCATCTTACAAAAGGGACTATTTGCTCATCAGTTGCAAACGGATTTCAATAGCTGATAAGGAAATTAAAAATCCAATGTTTTCCCATTGGTTCAATGAGACCTGTGTTTGACTTCAACTCGATCATTTTTGTCTTCCATGTTTTTTTGATTTTACAAGAAACAATTGGAAGAAAAACAGACATACATCAAGAAAAGATTCTTATCAGACAATTCTTACCTTCCACTCGTTTCTTTACTTCTCTTTGCATTTCAAAAAGCTTCTTTTGTTGTTCAAGATATTGTTTGATGAATTCACTCTGTCCTGTAACTTCATCATTCTGCAGCTAAAAAGATACAAAGAAAAGAGAAAAAAAAAACACGTCCAACAGCTCAATTATTTAAAATAAAAAAATAAAAATGTCAACCACAATTAATGTTATACATTTGCTTCCATTTATATTTATTGCAGGTTCTGTTTATTTTTATGTCTATCTTTGTAGGAATTTTTTCAAAATAAATATGAACCATAAAAGTTTTCCATTTTATTTCTGAAATGGATGCTTCTAAAAGTGGCCAAATTTCATTTCATTATGTACTTAGGTGACGTAACTTGCAAGTACATTGTTTTAACAATAAAGAAAATACAACGGTTCCAGTTTCTGCCTCTTCAAGAAATCCATAAATCAAAAATAAGCAGCAAGATCCCATCGTGACTGTTTTGATTTATATAAAATAATTACTCTGGTGTGAATACATTCATTTTTCATTATATTTTATGTAAAAAGTAAGTAATATTTTATGATAAATCAGTAATCGTTCTAGTAACTAATTCTCATAATAAAATAATCGTCATCATGATAATCTATTTGGAATAATTTTTATCTTAGATTTCAAATTTTTCTGTCAACAGTTAAATTCTGGGAAATGGCAGATTTGATATTTCTGATGAAAAAAAAAATTCACTTTTTTTTTCTTTAAAAACAGTCTAAAATATGTTTCGGGGGGGGGGGGCTGAAATTAAAACTTAAAGGATATTTCCATTTTTTCAGTGTTTTTTTCATCACATATGGCTTTCTCCGGAAGTAGCTATAAAAAAAAATAGATTTGACGGTTTCTATTGAGCCAACTAATGTCTTTTGGTAGTAAGCTGTGATCAATCATAAAATTACCTTCACTGCTGGAAGGAAGTCAAAATTGGTATCCAACTGCCTTAAGGGAGCTCTACTCCCTAGTTTGGAATCAGGGTTGTCCATCTCCTAAGCTGATTGCCAACCATGGCAAGAGCCCAGTTTGCTCTGCTATTTACCTAAAGCTGGGGGAAAATAAATAGCTTCATACTCTTTCCAAGGGCATTAGTGTGAAGAGAACACAAACTGTCTCAGCTGGAGTTTGAACTGTTCTCAGATTAATAGACCCTCCCACACACCGCCATAATCTATGCAGATCGATAATGATCAGACCTACCTCATACTATTAGAATGGGAAATTTTTGATCTTCCAAACCATTAAGAGCGAGTTTACATCTCATTGACACATACCAGGCCTAACCTGAGTAAATAAACTCAATATACTTGAGATTTTCAGTCTGTGAACTAAGCAAATTTACCAGAGTAAGTCCTTCTAATGTCCTATTTATGTCAGTGTTGTGGCTGAAGGTTTAAATTACATTTATTCAACATTCAAAAAAAAAAAAAAAACATCATAAAATAATTTAGCAATTAAGTAGGCTTTCATTCCTTTCAGCAGAATTACTTTATTCAATTACCATCTGTTAAGTCCGGAAATCAAAATAAAATAGAAAAATGCTTGACAGCTAATTTTACAGTAACAAAGATCACATATGATGTCATTTATAACTACAGAAGTTAATACTGTATAGTTGCCAAGGAGTAAGGCAAGGTCCCAAATATTGATGGCCACCTATTATCTATTCTCTATAAATTCTGTGAAAATACCTAGATCAAATTAATTGAAAATAGACTAAAATAGAATAAGCCTCATTACAATACTTTCACCAACATAATATACCTTTCATTTGAATATCTCGGACTTGTAAAATCTACATTGTGAGAATTTTTCAAAAATTTGAATGAATGCTGAATTATGAAATTTTGTTTTTTTTTTTCAATATCAAGTATTGTGCCAACACTACTTCCCGAGTTTGTTCGCAGTTACTTCCCTTTAGAATTTCATTTATGCTGACATATTTCATGTTCAAACATTCAGACTTCAAACACATGAATATTATTTGAACAACAGTCCTAATGTTATCAAAACCTATTTAAATTTAAACTATAAGCAGAATAAACAAGATTTACACAGAGGAATTATAAACAATAGGTAAATGAAACATCAGTCAAATATTAAAATACAATATTGTTCGATCGAAATTACTGTGAACCCTCATTAAAACAGAAGGGAAAGGTGTCCGTTTTAGCCAATTGTCCAAGTTAACTGATGGTAAAAGTTAAAACTGTATGCATATACAATATTGGAAAGTTTGTACACTAGCAACAATTTTTATGCGCTTTTAAAGCTAATAATACAATATCTTTGAAAGTTTGATTTTGGTTATAACTACAAAAAAACAGCGTAGCATTAAGTCAGCCATGATAAGAAAATAGAATGATTTAATTGGAAAAAAATACTCTTTATTGACACAGTGCTTTTTGTCAAAACTCCATGCTACTATATTATGTATCAAGTACAGTGTATAACAAAATTATTTAACATAATGAGGTCAATTAGTTCAGGTCTAATCAGATTGGTCTCCTCTGAAAATCTATAAACCGTTAGAAGTCTATTTACTTCTAAATGTGCAGAAGTAATTGTAATAGTAATTTTGAAATGATGGAGAAGATCTTTCCTGTTATCCTTTCAACTTAGATTTTGTCCATTTTATCCAGTGATTGGCTCAACAGGGTCCGTCTTAACAGAGGTTCACTGTATTAGGATAAATATCTTCTTAAATGGTCATGAGGCAATTAATGAATGAACTCATTTTCAATGATGAAAAAAAAAAAAAAGAAGTAAACAAATTAAAACGTGAAAGCCAAGTTTGTGGTGATAGAAGTGATGTTGGCACCTCAACTTTCTTGACAGCAGGATAATTTCATTTCTGACTAACAGATATTAAAGCAATGTACATGTAAAGATATGAAGGCTGAAAGTCTTTATATAACACACTTTGTTCAATACTTCCAGTTATTCTAGTGTTGAAAAATGAATCAAATGGAAAAATTTTAAAAAGAATAAAAGAGACCCTTGAGCAGTGTTCCTCAAAGGGGTACACCAAAGGGTATTTTTTGCATTCCAGGAGCTACACAAGATGTTTTTCTAAATGTTAATTTAAAAAGATATTTGTCATGCATAATACCTAAAATACACCAATGATTTTTCCCAAGTTTATTCTTGGATGAAATATCGCAACAACTAATTTTGACTAGTTTTTACCTTCATCCTAACTTTCAGTCACTTTTCATCAGGTTTTCTAATTGTGCTGTTAAATCATTGCCATAGGATTACAGTCCAATTTAAAGATGAGATAAAAAGCAACTGAAAGTTAGGATGAAGGTAAAACTAATCAAAACAATTATATACCAATAAGGTCAAACTACATTTTATATCAAATCTGCCCATATTCCTCACCTAGTTGTAAGTGCAATTTAACAAAAACATTTTGTTCTCTTGGTGTTAAAAAAATTATGTAGTACAGCTAGGCAACTTCAACAAAAAGACTGAACACCGATATACAGTATAGTTAAAGCCACATGAGATTTTTAAAGACTTTTATGAAAAACAGACGGATCAAAATTACAATAAATAAAATAAATTTAAAAAAATAAGTACAACTCTGAGAATGCTGCTTTTTAACTATAGGAACACAGAATACTCTGGCTATAAGAAACTAAAACTAAAATGTAAATACAATAAAAAATATAGTTTTCTAGTGAGGTTGATAGCGGAAGAAACTGAAAGAGTGAGTTTGGCATGTACACGCAGAAGGAGAGTGGAATTGTGTGGACTAACTAAATCGGCATCATTGTGGCTATGATGCAAGTGTAAAGGCATTTGAAAATATACCATTATATAAGTCGATATACCACACAGCCCTAGTATGAAGTGTTAAAAAAAAAAAAAAAAAAAAAATAGTTTGCCATGAACTTCATGATTCTGTACATTCAAAATGCAGTTATCGTTTTCAGTTACAAATTAATGGTTTAATAAATCAGACACTTCTGATGCAGCCCTGTATCGTATCTTCTGACTCAGTTTTACGCTGGTCCGAGTATACTTGGCTGAAAAATATTTCAAAAGTGGATCCACAATTTAAAGATAATTTGAGGGTCACTGCCTTAGAGTAGCAGAACCATTTTAAAGCTTAAAATATAAACATGGATGTATGAAATAATCAACAATAGGTATCCATATTGATATGGAATTTCTCAATGAAAACATAACCATTGGTGAGACCCCAAATTTGTAACTGAAACTTAGTCCTGAACCAACAACTATTTAGCTAAAGCAACCATTGCAATTAATATAACAATACATTTCCCATTAGAATATTTTTTTCTCTTCAACTAGTAAGCATAATAAATACTTGTACAAAGTCTTTAAATCGATGTGTAAAAAAAAAATAAAATAAATATTTAAAATAGACCCATTAGCTGGGCACGTATAAAGTAGTCAACTTGCACCATAAAAATCATAAGTTCCAATAGATTAACTCGTGTGTCAATATCACGATACAATGGAAACAATATTTAGAGAATTTGATTTAGCTATGGCTGTGATGGAAAGTAGTGATACAGCAGGTTCTTAAGTGACACGCAATGGACTTGGAAGGAAATATTTTTCAATTCCATTATCTTAGGTATATTTTCCAATTTCCAATAATATTTCATTTAACTCCTAGTTTTAGAGGTATATTAGAAAAATAAGCTATTCATCTTTAACTATTTACCTAAAACTAAAATACATGAGTAAAATGACACTATCATTAAAAAAGAAAAAAAAAATTGAAACTCCAATATGCCTGGCTAAAAAGGTTCACATCACTGAGTTATGATAAAAACACTATTTCAAATGATTATAGGGGAAAAAGACATTATAAAAATAAGTAAAATTTCAACCGACTTTTTTTCTAGCAACAACTTTTTTTTCCAATCACCATTTTAGATGTATAATGGTAAAATATAATTAATCAAATTTTCTGACCCAACAAAAGATAAAATCCTTTCAAATTCCTTACACTAAAATTCTTCTCAGACACTGCAGATATGATGGCAGTATGTAAATGAACAAATACATCATGGAAAAAGGTGAAAAAGTTATGAGAATTACAATAAATTTAGAAGATTTTTTCAATAACAACCAATAAAACTGAAACTTTAAAAATAACTAAGGTTTCATAGCATCTAAAATGTTAATGTTCACTTTACATGAGGCCAAATAGAATTTGATAAACCAGTTCTGCCATTGTGCCCTTCAGCTTTCTTCATGGGTTTTTTGTATAAAGAAACACTTTCAGAATCTTAAGTCCACCATTCAATCTGCTGAGGTAAACTGTTTTCATTTCAACCACTTTGCCCTGAGCAGTAGTTTTCAATGGTGGACACTAGTGCCCCCCCCCCCGGGGGGGGCATTTGTTTCTTTCAAAGGAATGTTGAGAATACTAATGATCACAACAGAGCATTTGAACTTCTAGGAGACATTGTGGAAGTTCCATAAGCATCTAAAATTCAAATTTACAAAAAGCTGCTCAGAATTCATTGATATACTAACGAAAACATTTTCCTCAATACAACCTTTCAACTGAATATTGATGTTTTTCTTTATAATGTCAAGCCACCATAGGTCTGTAAAAAATCTATAACAAGTATTTTTCATATTTAAGGAAGATTGGGGGTGGCATTGCTGTTGTGGTGGGGAAGGCTTCAGCTGGCCCAAAGGCATCTTGCAGAAGATCAACTTGTTTTAATGCTTTTTTTTTTTTAAAGCTAACGGATTATTTCACAAGACAATTTTAGAAGAATTTGAGAACTTAGCCAACAGTCTTAATCTGATTACTTTGAACTAATATGGAAAACATCTAGTATCCACCATAGCAATTCAAGAATTATTGACAAAGATCTAAACCAAGTTTTTTGAAATGTCATGAAAAATCTGTTTTAATGATATGAGAATCAAAATAGGTAAGAGTTTTGTCAGTCTACTATCATCCACTATACTTTATGCAAGAAAGACAGGGAGCTCTACTGATATTATGATACAAGTTTAAAAGTTGTTGAAGAATAAAAGCTACAATAATTATACCTTTTCAGCATTTCTACAGAAGACTGGTCACTTGTTACTTCAGATAAATCCTTACTACATGGTAATTACTGACTATTAAAAATCTCAGGTGACAAAACTGAATACACACACACCCACACAGTGCAGTTGATGGCTAAAATGCTGTGTCAGGCATCCAAAAGAAATTTACTAAATTTTTCCATCTGAGGGATCCTATCATTCACAAACTGGTCTAGTAAGCCGTTCGCAGTAAGTTCAATTATCACTATGAATGCTGCAATGATGGTCTTGTGCCAGATCAATCGAACTTGGTAAATATCTTCTTTTTTTTTTTTTTTACTCAAATGGTTTTTCTACTTCAAAAAAAAAAAATTTAGATTGTTTTGAATTCTAGCATCATGATTTAAGAAATTCATTTACTATTTCTAAAATGACTTCAATTCATTATCTGCACATGGTACTGAAGTTTTCATAACTCAAACCGTTATACATACAAGCAGTGAATACTAAATCAAAGTAAAACATTACTTACTTTTAAATTGGGGACTGTTTCTGGAAGTAAAAAAGGAAAAAAAAAAAAAGGAAAGTAGATATATGAAAAACAACACATCAAAATACATTATATAGTTGAGTAGGAGTTGGTTCTATATAAAAAGCACGAGACATTTTAATGTAAAGTTGTACATTTGACAGATTTTTGAATTTGCGTCCTCAAAGATGATGTACATTTATTGAAAATTATCAAAAACACGGCAATGACATCCCTCCACAAAAGACAACAACTACAACAGTTGAAAGAAAACAATGCTAGGGAAGAATGAATATAAGTTTGTTTTGGGTTTTTTTTCCAAGTAGAGCTTTAACCTTGACAGATATATCAAAATCAAGATAAAAATAATTTGAGATAGTTGCCACCTCTAGACCTTGCAATTGACATGAACACGTCTGTATTTGGTATGGTGAATAGACTAAACTAAGGGACCAATTTAGCATGAGCTTATATTGTAAATTGAACCCACAGTTGTAAGGACAGAAGAGGTGGCAACAATCCAAAATTATCTATCTCAATTTTGACATTAGACTTTAAACTTTCCATCCTAAACTGACAATAGTTCTTGCGCATGACAAATGTCTGCCAGTTCATCAACACAAAATATTTATTTTACTGAAGTCACATATTGAGTGTGGTGAATAAGAAAATGAAAAGCAAGTGGAATATCTATCAAAAGTGTAGACTAATATTATCCAAGTTCTTTTCTACTAATGCAATGCTAATTTTGATTCACTTAAATTTCAGTTTCTCAAATGTAGTGTCCATGTTGCCCCCACCACCAAGTTTAAAATATAAGGGCACACACACACATATATACATATATATATATAGCAAACCTGTTATAACACAGAAGTCTGGGTCCTTAATGGTTTTTTGTTTTTTTTAATCATGTTATAACAAATTTTCCATTTTTACGAACCTCAAATCCAGACATCCCTTCAAAATAAACCCAAATGACTTGTGTAAAAATGAAGAGAAGACCATGGGGGTAGGGTAGGGTAAGGCTAGTCTGGTAGGAAACAAATATAAAAACGTTTTAATACCGTGACACCCCACCAGAAATTAGGGCTGGGGGGAATAAATCAAATTCAAGTTATTGTTGGTGGAGAGTGACGTCAACAGCTGCTGTTGACTACATCCAAGGATGAAAGAAACAGAAGTTTCATTTTCTTCCGTTAAGATTTTTACTTTGACTTGGAATTGAAAAAGTGATAAAAATACTGCAATATGATCACTGAAATATTTTTTTCTACTTTTTTAGTAGGTGTAAACTAAATAGAAATATTTTGAGATGTCAAATTCAGCATTTTGAAAATTGGGATCCATGGTCAAAACTAATTAGAAGCTGTTTCATGTTAGAGCAAGCACACACACAAGAAAGCTTTACAGCTTTAAACATTAGAAAAAATAAAAATAAAAATAATATATATATATATATATATATATATATATATATATATATATATGTATATATAATCTTTTTTCAAAAAATGTGCAATTTCAGTCAATTAGTTCCCAATATCTGTTGATGAAATTTACATGATCTTTTCAGTGGATTTTATGTTTTGCATAGAATTTCATATTATGACATAATGTGTGGATTTTTCTTGTTGGGATCATCAGTTGTTTACCATGTAACCGTTTTGGGGATTTAAAAAAAAAAACAAAAAAAAAACAAAGCAGTTATATTAACATGGCTCTCCAGCAGAGTTGAACATCTGATGGCATGTATACATTATACATACGAGTAGATAAAGCATACTGAATAGAAAAACATTTCAGATCTTGAAATAATGCACATATTGAATTGAAAAATCATCCTCAAAAGAATCAATGGCAGCCCTTTAGGAAAATTGAAAGATCAATATTCTCTACATCACTACAACAAAGCAGCCAAATATGAATCGCTTCATTTACTTTTTTTCTGCTAACAAGACAGAGTAAAATTGGGGGGGGGGTAGATCAAGGAACTTTCTTTTGATTGATATTTTTTCTATTTTATTTATTTAATTTCATTTATATGCATGCTTGTGACTGTCCATATGATATCTCCACAAGTTCTCAATGAATTTCAAGGATATTTGGGAGAAGGTTGACAAGAGAATACAGAAGGAACTATTAATTTCTGGAGCAGATCCTTGCTCAATTATCTCCCCTACATTGTAGTTGTATATCCAAACCAAAGACTTTTTCCTATACCTACAAGATATGGGAAGTTATCAATTTCCATCAGACTTTGTGGAATGGTGGACAATGAGCATATCTCCGCACAATTACTTCCCCTACATCACAATTATAAGTCCAAACCACATAAAGTTGCCGAAAATTTCATTTTCTGTTCACACAATATCACCAAAAGTTCTGAATGAATTTCAATGATATTTTGTAGAAGGATGGACAGAAAGCTCTGGAAGAAGTTATTGAAATTTGAGGTGTATCCAAGTACAATTACTCCTCCTGACAATGGTGTTGGCAAAGGTATAGGCTACAAGTGCTTACTAATTCTAGTTTAGTGCTTAACTGGATTTTACTACATCTCTTGACAACATGCCATGTTTTTTCTAGACATAAGCTCCATTAGTGCAGCCTGTAAATGTCATAGGCACACAGTCAGCTAGCCAGACCGACTTAAAAACTGAGGAAAATCTTAAAGAGTTTCGGTTCAGTTTTTTAGAAAAAAATCTTTTTAAAAGAAGCACTTGTGTACACTGGATCTCTTCAAACAAAAGAATTTTTTTAGAAAATGGAATTCTTGTGAATTGAATGAAGAATTTTTCAAGTGTGGAAGGGAAGTAACTCCAATTGGAAGTTACTCGACTTGAATTACTATTTGAATTCCTTAAAGCTAAGCTTAGGTCACACAACAATCTGATCAAATTATCACTGATTGAATTGCATGTTGAACTCCAGTCAGTTTTAAATTAAACTTCATTGTTTTAAAGAAAAAAAAAAAAAAGCATCAAAACTTGTGCTTTTTTATATGAATTGTATACTTTTCTTTCACACTAAAATAAATGTTTCAAACTTCCTCGTAATGATACAAAAAAGTCACCATTTTTATTTTATTTTTATTTAGCTGAAAAGGAAGTAGCACAAAATACTTTCTCCCCTTCTGATTGGCTATGATATCCAACTCGATCGTAGGAAATAAAACCTGTCCTATCACTATGATTGGATGGCACACGTTTTTTTACGGTCGTAAGAAAACTTGTATCAAAATTTGATAGTCAATATATTCATTGCGAATGGGACTCAAAGAATTGGCGATATGATGAAATCAAAACAGCAACCGATTGTAAGAGCAACCAAAGCTTAGCTTTATAGTTAAAGCACTGTGGGATAGACCTCAGCTTCATTTAACATGCACCGTGAAACCTTATGTTCGAGATGATGTTCTGTCATAATTTTTGAAAATCTCAACTTGTACACTGATTTACTCAGACTAACAAACTTATCTTGGTTGTTATAGCCATAGAAGAAGCCTCCACAGATACTGAACAAGGATCACTTCACAATGAATACTGGCAGTTGGATCAACATTACAGTAAGTACAGTGTATAGTCTCCCCAAAACTCACAAAGACAGAATTTAACTCAGGCTTATAGTCAACTGTCAAGGCTAAGGACTGCTAAAAAAAAAAAAAAATAAATGAATAAAAATAAAAAAAAAACACACAACAACAGAACAACAACTCCATTCATTTATCAATGAATTCTCAGACCACACAGATTTAGTTTTGCCTCTTCCATAAAAATGAAATAAAATCTAAGATTTGGAAGCTGTTAATGATTGGCTTAAAGCTTCTGTTGCATGGCAGTTGCTCTCCTAAAGTCTAAAGCTGGGTTTCTCAACCTTGGAGATATCGGGGTGATTTCGACTCTTGGATCGGCAGTGAGCAACTGTCAAGAAAATGGTGGGCATTTTAGATGTACGTATAGGATTTTGAGTATTAAAGTCAGTAACAAGGAAAAGAAAATTTTCAATTATTAATTTTCCAAGCAGCACTATGATATGGCACCTCATGTAAACCCAAAGTGTTTGTAATAGCAGCATCTTACCAGACACAGATGATATCTTGAAACGGTATGTGTGTGCCAAACATTTGATGCTACTACTTTACATTACTTTCATTAGAGAAACAGCAAAAACAGTTCATTTTTTTCCATGTGGGGAGGGGGGGTGAAAAAAATTTGTATCTCTTGGAATATTTACCACACAGCAGGGTGGTGGGAAGAAAAAAAAAGGGGAAAGTGGGCAGTGAAACCAAAAAGGTCAAGAACAAATAAAAGTTTATTTTTATCATTAACATAGCTATTATTGATAGTCACTGATTAATCATTCAACTCAATTTAACGAGTCGCATCTATTGACAATGTGTGGAACTTTTCCATGAATTAAGGAGATTTAAAAAATTTACCCAAAAAGGTGTTAGGGAAATAATTTCAATCAACTCCACTAAATAACATACCATTTTTATATAAATTTAAGAGTTATAATGAGGGGGAAAAAATCCTCCTATTTCGAAAGGAAACCAGAAAAAAAGTTGTTTTTAGTAAAATTTGTTCAATTTTTTTTTCTTTTTTCTTTTTTCAAATCTTGTAACTTGAATTCCCCTCCGAGAAACTTATTGGGAACCCCTCCCAATAAATGTTTAGAAGGGGGGGATAAACAATTTCCAGAGTTTTCTCTACACATAACTGGTTTAGTTTTCCAGTCCTCAAGCAACATTGATGTGGTCTGTACACATGAGCCAGCCAATCAGGTAGTGAAAAATCAGAAAAAATAATCCACAAGACCAACTCACAATCTTTCAAATTAAAAGCCCTTCTCTTTCTCAAAATCACACTGTTAGCTCTATTTGATCAAAGAGTATATCAATCCAGAATTTTGTAACAAGATGGAGTATAACTAGTTATATATCCATATAAAAGCTATATATGCAAATTAGTATGTTTATTTGTAACTTATTTGCATTCAGTTTCTAGTGACATTTACGTTGGTAGAGGTAAAAGCACTGCGTGTTCTGTCCGATTCTAATCATAACCAACAACTTATGGATTGGTCCATGAGAAATAGGTTACCAATCTTTTTTTGAAGCTTAAATAAAATTTTCAAATATAATTCATAGGGTTGTAATAAAATGAGATGAGCTGTTTTGGCAATGAAGAATATGTTATAGAACTGCTGGTTATTTGCAACTAAAATAATTTCAAAATTAAAGTTTTAAAAAACTGACAAAAAACACTCTAAATTAGGTAATTCATGTCTAATAATTCAAGTATCCTAATAAAGTAGCTTTAAGCTCATTTGTGCCAATCTATCCATAAATAACCAAGTCATTTTTTACAGGTATGAGCTAGTTATATAATAATGAAAATTCTTCAAGATACCTATTACGAGATAGCAAAGGAAAGATAGCATGAAGAATCAGAGAGTAAGGGGGTGGCATAATGACAACAGATGGTGCTCCTGTGGCTGACGTGGTTATGACCTCATCTATGTAAGGCTTATTAGTGTAGGATGCAAGCTTAAGTCTCATCATAAGCTATCTTTTTTTAATTTTCCGATTTCACGCAGTTTTCTCTTGTTATCAAAAAGAAACTACCTAGACTGTTCGAATAAAAAGCAAAAATAATTAAATGGAATAGAACTATAAATAATTTAATAGTAACAATGAGGAATGCATCGATCCAAAGTGTTAGGATAAAAAGCAACAATAATAAGATGGGGTTAAACTAGTAACAACATAAAGTTAGTAGAAATTGAAAAGCATTTGAAAATGAGTTAGAGTGTGAAAATTATTACTTTGCCATGCAACAGAGAAAAAAAAAATACCGTGACTGGGACCAGTAATTTCATATGCGAATGTGCATGTCCAATAGACAATAGAAGAGTTTGACAGCTCTAGACTACATTTGGCAACATTTCACAAGACTTAAAAGTGAAAAAATTTAGTGACTTTTCTTCTATCATTTGCACTAAATAAATCTCATTTGAATTTCCTTGTAAATGATGCAATACAATGATGAGCAGTAACAATGTGCACACATGTCTCACAGAGTTTGAATTAGCTCAGAAGAAATGTTTACCTTGTGATTTTTTTTTTTAAATCAATATAGCTCGGAGGGAAAATTGACTGAGTAAGAGCTAGTGTGGCCAACATCAAATCACTTATTTGCTTGTAGGATGAAATAGACTTATTTAATCGGACAGGGTTTTAGAGTCTATCAAGTGGCAATTTTATTGTTGCCTGTACACATTCATGTATGTACAGATGCGAAAATATTGAGAGCGATGGCAAAATAATTCAATACTCAAAGAGAAAAAAAAAACTAGCATTCCGAGGGAAATAATGAATATCCCAAACCCAGCTACAGTCATTAAACTGGTCTGTTATTGGGAGGGGGGGTTTACACATGAAATCTCAGTTCTCAGTGTGGGCTGATTTACGAGAATTTTTCAGGAATCCTTAATACAAGTACTTTGAAGAAAAAAAAGAAAAAAAAATTTTCAAAAAAATGTCGCCAATTTTTTTCTACGGCACAGAGCATATAATTTTCAAGTTGACACCCAAGACGATACTAATAATGCCCATTACTCATTCACTCTACACAAGTTTTCAGCATTTTTTTTTTTTTTTACAGAATCAGCTGAGCTAGATATGTCAAAATTCAATCATAGTCTGTCCACTGGAAAGGTATATTTCCAAGATGGCAAACAAATTGATTGCCAAATTACTTGACTTTATGAACCCCACTCCCCCCAATCACAACAGCAGTTCTTAGCAGTATCAGGTATACTCAGTGACGTACTAAAAGTTATAATTTCCAAGATGAGTACAAAAGCCTTATTACAGACATTTCAACAAAATTTCATTAAAATTCATCAAGAACTTTTGGAAGATATTGTGTGGACAAACTGGATTGAATACAGAAATGCAAGAAAAGAAAAGGGGGGAGTGAGAGGTGGTAGGTGCATAAATCTCTCAATCAGAAACAAATCAATCAATAATCAATAAACCTGCCTAGGAGTACACAGAAACAAATCCCGCCAAAAATTCAATCACTTCACACAATATGCCTCACCTTTCCACCAAACTTCATAGACATTCTAGGGACAGAAAGTTTAAAGATGGAAAGACTGGAGCAAAATGCAGAAAAGTTTGGATGGGAGGAGGTGCTGAAACCAGCCATCACCAGACAAAATGAGAATTCCTTGTAATCTTTTAAAAAAGATACAATAATTTAAAATCTCAAGAGGTAAGGGGGAAAAAAAAAAAAGAAAAAAAGTAAAAAAATATCTAATTCCCACACAAATTCTTAGATCCACCCCAAAATTGAATCACACCTTTGACTAGTGCTTCACCCTTATACAATATGACATTACAAATCATTGGGAACTTCAGGAGATACAGTGCATAGATAGGAGCAAATGCAGAAATGTATGAAGAACTAAAAAGGAAAAGGATCTTCAAGAAAAACAAATTCCAGAATTCAGTTACTTTTTTTTATTATTATTATTATTATATACCCCATGCTTTAATCTTCGACAAAATTTCAATGAAGTTTTGGAGATAATGTTTGGACAGACAGCAGTAAATACAGGAATGTATTCAAAACAAATTCCCCCACCCAATACATTTCTGTATTCGATCAGGTCTGTCCACACAATATAGTTCTCAATGATTTCCAATGAAATCGCGTGGAAAGGTGGATTTCAGGTAAGAACGAAGTGATTGAATTTTGGGATGAACCTAGGACTTTATCAATATAATGTGTATTGCTATGTGGAAACATCTAACTCATTAAGAGTCTTTAACAAGGTCTTCATGCTCCATCTTAATTGTGGTCAGACTATGGTAGACTGTCATTGAGCACACCTAATACAACATACACACAAAAAAGAAACCTTTTGCGATGGGGGGGGGGTCATGAAGCCAACTAATAGGGCAGTCAATTTGTGTGCAATCTTAAAAATATACCTTTCCAGGGGTCGGACTGTAGTAGGATTTTGATAAGTCATCAAGAACATATAATAATCCTGATAAAACTAGATAGAATAATTAACGAGTCCTGGGCAGTACTAGCATTTGGTGGCCATTTTCGTAGCCATCTTGAAATTTATACACTCCGTACCATAGAAAAAAATTGCCCCCCCCCCCCACTTTAAATACTCATATTGAAGAGTCATAAAAACCTTACTTCATGCTTCTAATAAAAGTTCCAACAGGACCCCAGTAGAGCTACATTCAATTATTTCAAATCTTCAAAAATTCACAAAAGAAAATGATCTTTTGTGAAAACTTTTCTGCATTTACTGGCTTGCCATACATTTCTGATCAACTATTTGAATTCATATTCTGCAATACTTTGTAAAAAGGAAACAAAGTTGTCTACAGCTAAATTCAAGTTGAGCATGCATACTTCAATCTTGACACATTTGGCCGTGGGCTTATTTCTATTGTCATCTAATGACAGTATTTTCATCTTAGAATTGAACTTTGAAGATGGGTACTGAAATTCAGTGAACAAGTAGCAGGAAATCTTATGACAGAACAGGTGTAACATTTTGGAGAAGTATAGGAGTCTAAATTGAGTGATATATTAACAGTGTAATGATAGGAGATCATTTCAAATAACTTATGTAATATAACGCAATTTATAATTCATTCTGCTGGACCAAATACATCCATTCATTAATATATATCATATATATAGTCTAGAAAGCTTTACAGCTTTAAATACCGAACATTAAACTTTTTCAAAAGATTTGTGTCACTTCAGTCACTTATTTCCCAATATTTGTCAATGCAATTTATATAATTTTTTTCTTTTGCCCCCCTCCCCAGTTTCACATGTACTTTGTTATGGTACAATGTATGAATTGTCACCAGTTGGGATCATCAAGTATTTACCATGTAACTGTTTCAACTGTTTCTGGGATTTTAAAAACCAAGTTGTATGACTCGCTCTTTGTGTCATTTCTACTGAATGTTAACCCACATGAAGGGTGGCCAAAAAGTTGATTAAGTTTCGGTCATTATATGATACAGTAGTCCCAACTTTACAGATTTGATTACTCAGGTTTTTCTCGTATCAGTAAAAGGAAGCTCCTCTCAGATTTGGGGTTGGGGGGGAACAAAACATTTTGATAAGAATCGTTGTTTTAGATGATAAGTCAAATAGTAAAATTAAATATTCTAATGAAGTTAGACAGACAAAATATATAAATCTCATACAAAAAGAATTCATTCATTATCAAAATGATTCAAACTAACGTCGAAAAAAATTATATCAAACTAACATAGAAAATGTAAATAAGGTTGGAGAAGTTGAAAAGGAGCTAAGAGCTAATTAGACACAAAGTAAATGCACCAAAAACTGTTCTGTAGCAGACAGTTTTTTTAACACAGTATACAAGAGGGAAGGTTGCCAAAGCAGCCATTTTTCGGCTAGATGTAGCCAATTTTTTCCAATACAGTCGATAACGATTACAGACTACATAAATAACTAGTACTAATTTTTGCTATTGATTTCTTCTATTTTCCTAGTCCACTAAATATGATTAATTGATCGCCATCCCATGCTTGGG
This sequence comes from Thysanoteuthis rhombus, assembly GCA_963457665.1. Taxonomy (NCBI): domain Eukaryota; kingdom Metazoa; phylum Mollusca; class Cephalopoda; order Oegopsida; family Thysanoteuthidae; genus Thysanoteuthis; species Thysanoteuthis major. The sequence goes on along the minus strand of OY735238.1, from coordinate 17,941,451 downwards.
TCCAATTGTATGCAACTTTAATAATAATACGGTATGTCAGTTAGGTTGGAGGGGGGGTCAAAAGTTATTAGCAGAATTTCAATTTTGCAAGGAATCTGCACCAAGACACCCCTCCGCTGTGAAATTCAAGGGACTACTGTATCAAAAGCTTTTACTTTGGATAAACTTCATTCAAAAAATATCAATTGTATTGTAACAGATGCCATATCAGTAAATAATTTTTTTTTTTTAATTTTGCACAAAGGAACGTGGACTTCTGATATTTGGTTTGAACCACTAATTTTTTTCCTTTAGCAATGAAAAAAATTCTGAGAAACTTACCTTCTTCATCCACTGGTAAGCTTTGCAATTTTTCTAATAGGAGTTGCTGCAATTAAAAAAAAATAAATTAAATTAAATAAAAAAAATAAAAATTAAATGATCAAATTAATGTTTGTGTTCACAAATAGTAATATGCATATTTTGTACATTTATCTACGGGCCATCGGTCACACTTTTTAAAACACCACATGACAACGCAACAGAATTATTTTATATCATGTTGTAAAAACTTGGGATGAGCTTGAACAAAACATTTCTTTAATCTGAGATAGATAGATTATATATATACATAAAATGGAGTAAGGATTCGCTACACAAACGCATTTATGTTTCTGCCTAGTTTGGGTTTCCTCAGGCAGATGATTTTGTTAATTTTAGATTCCTATTCAGTACTTGGTGGGGTGACCATTTTCCTAGGGGGTAGGATCTTCCTTTTATTCTATTTATTTATATTTTTATTTAGTGGGGATGCTATGCTTGTTGGTAGTTATAAATTAGGAGGGTATGGTGTTGGCATTTTTGTTATCAGTATGTAGTTGAGCTATCAGATCTTTTGTGGTAAGTTTCCTCTCCGAGAGTATTTTATTCTCACTTAAATCTGTTTCCTCAATATTGAAGCTCCCTTTTATATAACCTTAGTAGTTAATTTGATCATCTTGGGTTTGGTCTGTTTCAACAAAAGTCTACGATAATTATAGTGACTGGGTTATTCTTTAAGGTGGCTATGTGGATAAGATATCTATGTTGGTTATGTTTATATATCTATATGTAGGTTATTGAGTTATGTTTCTAAATTAAGATTCAAGCAACAGCAGTATTTTAATGCTATTTCATTTTTTCTGTTTAATAATTCCATTTTTTTGTCCTATTGGCGAAAGTGAGGATTTCAATATTTCTGCACATGTATGTTTGTTTTAATATTTTCCATTTTCCTGTAGGTTTGAATATCAATCAGACTCCAATAATAGGCTGACAGTGAGATACAAGAAAGACACATTTGGTCCAACAGAATGAATTATAAATTGCATTATATCAAATAGGAACTTATTTTTTTAAAATCATCTACCATCATTATACTTATTACATCATTCAATTTGTTTATTCAATTTACATGGTCTAATTGAATGATATACGACATATCTATATAATACAATACAATTTATTATATACCTCCACACAATGAGATAATCAGTATTGGACACTTCCAATTTTTTCATATTTTCAATTCTATCCCAAGTTCAGTTCAATATTCAGGAAAATACTGAGCATAGAAGAAAAAAAATTCTTTGCAATATCATGTTTGATATTTTATAAATACAATGCTATTGCAAAATAATACAAATATTGCTGTCCTTTGACATCAAGAGAGAAACTAATATATTTATAAAACAATAGACACATGGTCAAACCGATAAATGGACAGAAAAATCATAACCACATATAAGCAGCTTCAGGTCAAGTGAAAAATAATTTGGCCATATCAAGTGGTATACATCAGAGGCAGATCCAGGATTTTGAGCAGAGATTGGCCAGGTGAGTTTTTTTTTTTTTTTTTTTTTTTTTTTTTTTTTAAACAACACCCTCTGTCTAATCAAACAAGGGATATAATAAATATTTGTTTTTTAAAGGTTAATTTATGATTACTTGGGATTATTCGGGTTGTTTCATCTATAGAATTTCCCAATCTTAATATTCAAAACTCAGTGTTTGTGCCTGCATAATTAACAGAGAACTAGGTTCACATCGTGAAAGATGATATAATTATCTCTACCAAGTCTGGACATGATTGTTTTCATCTATCTTGCAAAAGAAAAACTAGTACATACAATGTTTTGTTTTGTTTTTTTTAACAAAGCCAATATAACGCTGCATCCAACGTTCCAACTACAGGGCTGTCTAACAAAGCTTGATATGGATAGTTACAGGGCTTGGATGAGTTGCAGTGAGCAGTAGTCCTACAAGCAACCTTGTGAAAGGGATTAATGAAGTTTAATAAGAGGCTTGGAAAGGAGACAGGTTGATGGCAGCTTCAGATACTGTGTGACTGACATTGCGCATTATCCATAAATATGGATAGACAAACTTTGACAAATTTCTGTGCTCCTTCAATCACAATACATGACAGTTCTAGGAAGAAAATGGTAACAGGGAAAAGGCATGCAGCTTTAACATTCAGACTTGATAATACATTCATTAATTCAAAACATCAGCACGTGAAAACAGTACTGCAAATAACCCAACACTTGGTTTAGGGATTGAAACAGCCAAGTGGTCTAAGGTACCAACTTCTGCAAGTTTAGTGACATTCATCACTCACTTACCAAAAATCAAAATTTCTTGAAAATTTCAAATTTCTACAGATAGCAAAATTGGTTACTAAAATATGAACTCCATTTCCCAAGATCTAAAAATAATTTTTCCTTTCTTCATCTGCTAGCAGACGAAATACAAAGGTTTTCTTCTTATCAACCCGATTCCCCAAGGTTGAACTTCATGTTGCAAGTTTTAACTTCATTCTCACCATCTATTTTTTTTTAATCAACTGTTAAAAAGACAAGCAAAATGAAAACCTACATTTTAAACCGGGCAACACCTGGTCTCCTTACTAGCACAGAAAAAAAAGTTTATTTCCTCTTGCTAAGACACACACTGAATGAAGTGGCACTTGATAAAAAGTTTGAAAAATGAGGGGACAGATAATAAAGACCTTGTGAAACAGACTTGTGATAAGTGACTATCATGAAAATACCATTTCTTATGACTAAGCCTTTTGCAGATAAGAAAATAAACACATCCGGACACAGAAGAGGTATAGACCAGAGGCTAAAGAGGGCAATTTATAGGACAATGTTTTTCAGACAAATTTGCAATGCAGTAGAAGTCATTCTTGGATCCAAGGAGAAAAAAAAAATTTACTTCATTTCAAATCATCATCAGTCTTTTGACATCCATCATTAGACATAGACCTTCCCCAGGATTCGTCACATTTCTCTATCGTGGGTATCATGGAGCCAGTATTTTTTAAGTTCATCTCTCTCTATCTTATATTCTGTTGGCCTTGGTTTCGCATATGATTTCTGGGGATCCATGTTGTGAGTCGTGATGTCTATCATTCTTGCAATATAGCCTGCCCATTGCCATTTAAGTTTTCTAGATTCTATGTCTCCGACTCCCATTTTCTTCCTTATATACTGTGCTGTCTTTTGATCTCTCCATGCGAGGTTGAGCATGATTCTCTCATGCACACGTTGCATGCTTCTCAGTTTGCGAGACTGTCTCTTGGTTAGGTTCCATGTTTCAGCCCCATAAGTGACTATTGGGAGGATGCATCGGTTGTATACTCTTCTTTTTAGGATTATTGGGATTAACTTGTTTTTGACGGTTGAGCTTGCTCTGCCGAAGGCTTGCCATCCTAGGGTGATTCTTTGCTTGATCTCTTCCTTTTTAGAGATGGTCAAATGGGACACCTTTCCAAAATTGGTTCACTTGAGATGGAAGGTCCCCTCAGACCCCTATAACTTGGCAACACCCCCATCACCCATCCCCCATCCAAAAATATCAGAGAGACATTGTCCCATAAATTGTTCAAGTGGAAATGCTTCCCCCCTTCAGCCACTGGTTCAGTAACTCTCCTGAAAACCACTATTGTCATGACAAGGAGCTACAGCAGTTACCAACATGGAAAATAGAATCAGGCGACAAGCCTCGGATGAGGCAGCCTTACATTCACTTTATGCGACCCTAGGAAAGGCATGTATCCAACGTGGACACATAGCAGGGCTGTTAGATGGACTGCCTTACAGGATCTTAGAGAAAAGGAGGAGGGGGGGTAGCAACTCCACTCAGTTAAACCTACTTGCTACTAAAACCACAGCAACATTACAGCGCAGTTTCTTAGATAAAAAAATTATTTTATCCAATAAACTTACAAATAACATTCAATTTTCCATTGAATATTTGAAGCCTTTTGAAGATTAAAAAAAATCAAACTAGCAGCCCTATGCTCCACAAATTCTACAGCAGTGGTTTCAAACCTTCGAAAACTCAAAGACCCCTTCTATATAGGAAAATATTATGGTGGACCACTATATTCAATATTTAGTTTCTGGATAAAAAAATTAAAATAAAATGAATAAATAAATTTTTTTTTAAAAATGACATTTTGGACCTTTAACAAAAATCACGTTTGAATTCTAATATGATATAGGGCCATGTACAATTGTTTTTTGATAGCTGTGCAATGGACGTTCCCAGTCACAAAAATTGCAATGATAATTTTTTAAAATCCTGGATCAAAATATAATCAGTTCTTCAGCCCATGATCCAGCCCTTCACAAAGGGGTCATAAATTCGTAGAGAACCGAGATATTGTGTGGACCAAAACAAGCGTGAATACATATACCGCTTACAAGTTTGAAAAAAAAAAATTTACAAAATACAAGAGATGATTAGGGAAGTTACTTTGTGAAAAACGTCACCAGATGACCTCAACATAAAACAGGATACCTCTTTAAAGAAACTAAAGCCCAGTTTAAAATATGAGGACTCTTGTTATTCTCATTTCAATGATCCAATACTTTAAAACATGAAATTAAAACGATACAAAACCAGTTTCAAAACCAAAGATTATTATGCTTTTTCTTTATTTTTTCCACAATATCATTTGTAAGAGACACACCAACATTCACTTCACCCTACAATGAACCATTGAAATCTTTCATAACAGATTTTGTTATTAAATAAAAAAACAAAATGGCCATTTTCTGCATCAATAACCTCTGACAAAAATAAAACTATTTTTCCACCAATAAGCAGGCATATATTTGATTGTTTGCATCCTTTTCACAACAAAGTCCAAGGGAAGTCCATCTGAAAGAAGGTTTCATAGAAAAGAAAAAAAGCACTACAGCTTGTGCATGGAGCTAGCAATTCCTACCCATAAAACCTATTTGCCACTGAAAACTAAGAAGCAGCTCTATGCCAAACAATTGGGGGTTGTTATCAAGGACCACTGGACCAACTTTGCAAACTAGTCACTCAGATTCAATAGAAATACTGCAATCATAAAATTTACTTGCTGGGTTTGTTCACTGAAGTAATATTCAAAGTTGCAGCACAAAAATTTTTTTTTTTAAATAAAAAAAAAAAAATAATAAATATATATATATATGGGGGGGGGGGACAATAAATATGTAAGCCATCTTATGATTTTAAGAGTTTACCAGGGAGAACTCTGCCAATTTTTTGCTCACTGGGTTTTGGATAAAAGCCAAAGTTTTTTTTTTGGGGGGGGGGGTCAAATCTCTTCCAGAAAGATTGAGAGAAAAAGAAAGCCAAGTTACATAAAACAACTTTTCATTTATTTTGGAGAAGGTAAATATCACACACACACTTCCCAAAATCAAAATAGCTTTATTATTTCAGAAAAGGCTTCAGATTAAGCAAAGAAAACATTTATATATTCATCAATTCAAGGAAGTGGATATAAGCTACATTATTACGTCACTACATCAAAAAAAATAATACATCACACCCAGGTATGCAACATATTTATAAATGTATGGCATTTTGTCCTAACAATAGCTCAAACAGACATTTTGGAGGGAGGAGTTCTTTTTCAGTTAAATATTGAACTGAATAGAATTCAGATCCTTATAAATATGAGGTTATGCAGAGTTTTGTCAGTCAGAGGCAAAGAAAATGATTGTATATCTCACTAATATAAGTTACATACCCCATTTTATTTTAAAAACATTTGCACAGTCCTTTTCAATATTTGATTTACCATGTTGAAAATGGAGGAGACAAAATAGAGTAAGAGAAATACTTATGATCAAACGCAAGTTATTTATTTTAAATTATCAGGTGGGTTTTGCACAAATCAATATCTCTAAAAAGATTTTTTCATTCCAAATTTTAAAAAATAAATTAAAATACAGAAAGAAAGCCACAGAAAATTAAGCAGCATTTTTTCTCCTTTACGAGATTCAACTTTCCATGAGTTTTCCTCCATATTCTAGTGCAGGGGAAAAAAAAGAAAAAAAAAAAAGAGAAAAGGCCTTGAACATAACTTGGCTAATGTTCATTGTGGTTTTCCATTATTTTGACTCTCATGATCAATTCATCTACAATGGAAATAGTTGTTTAGTGTAGCAATGCGATGCAGTCCCATTGATGCCGAAATTCAAATCACAAGAAAGGGAAGTAACTCGTGCATTCTGACATGATTTGATAAGGCATTTTTCCTTCCTCTGCATTGGCGTTTTTTCCCCTTCCTTTCACAAATAAAAGAAAAAAAAATCAATCAAGGATTCTAAATATTTGGCATGAAATCAACCCAAAATTGATTTGGAGCAACTGAACTGTTCATGCCACATTAGTCTGAGTTCAGAAAAGGTCAAAATTCATGAAGCGCTGTAATCCCCAAATCAAATTTAGACATTCAGGATTTGATTTTTAAAATAAAGAAAGTCCAGTTACGAGAGAAAATGTAATAATTGAAAAAGAGGGCCTTAAAAGCTGCGTAGAAAAGGTCTCGGGTAGTTCAGTTTGCCCTCCACATTTAAATGAATAAGTTTGAGATTATATATATATATGACACACTTTTAGAAACAAAAGAAAAAATTGCAAAAAGAAAAAATTGCAAAAAAAAAAAAAACAAAAAACATAAAATTTGACTAGTTTTTACCTTCATCTTGATATCAGTTTCTTTTTTCTTTTTTTTTTTTTTTTTAACAACTTGTAAAAACTAGTCAAATAATAAAGATTAAGATTAAATGTAAGAAGCTATGCATGTGCAAAAAAATATTATCCACTATAAAAATAAAGACAGTAATATCTGTAATAACTAATCATATTTTCCAATATCAACCATTCATAATATGTAATGGTCTTTAATTCTATTTCAAGTACACCAATATTACACAATGTGAATCATCCCAACATTTTTAACAAGTAATGTGCTGGTAAGTAAAAGCTTACACAACCAACTTGAAAATCATTATTTGTAATCCATCCAAATGGTTTGCATATTTTAACCTCAAATATGGAGCCAAAAAGGATTAGTTTGCCAGATTCAGAAATAAGTTTTATAGAGGCAACATCAAAAACATCAGTCTAGGAAAGTCCATAAGATTTGTCTTAGCTAAACTAAAATACATCATATTTCATTGGTATTCTCCATGAACATTTCCTGTTACAATCATAATTCTGTAGTCCCATTTGATATGAAGCTTCAACGTTTTGATTAAGAACAAAGTGTAGTATCCATTCTTAGCTCAATATCTGATACATCCTCAATGTGTGGACTTCAACATAAAAGTAATTGGCACTATAGTAGACTGGTACCTAACCTTAATCCCCTTGGTGGTGTTGGGTTAGAAATGAATAAATGAATTAGGATCAATTTGAGTGCAGGTTGGGGTTCTTAACTTTACAACAGATTGAATTATTTCTTCTTTGATTTGAAATAAATTTTTTCTTTACATGACTGTAGTTCAAGTCATTAATCATCGGGGGACATATATTAGCTGAGAGATTTTCTGGAAGAGTTTTTAGGTTAAATTCTCCTCTCCGGATTCCTACAATTATTTTAGATTTTCCTATAACCTCCAAATGTTAGTGGATTTGTAGTTTACACCATTTCATTAAGTAGACTATTCTATACAAACATTGAAAAAAAAAAAAAATCATACACACTCACACACTTTGTATATATATATATATATATATATATATATATATATATATATATATATATATATATATATATATATATATAGGCTATCTGTAGGTACATTTTCTGGTTGTTCCTGGTTCCAGTTCTTGATGTATTTTCTTCCTACTTTCTTATGCAGCTACCAACCCTTTTGTCATAATTTCCGTTCATGATCATATTTCCTCTTACTCTTCTGTAGCTAAGAAGTTGGTGACTTTAGTCTTCAGCGGTGCCCTTCATAAGTTAGATTTGCCATTCCAAGCACTAGCTTCATTACTTTCCTATTAACTCAATGTGTTTTCTAGTCCACATGATGGTATTTATCATTGAACAGACTTTTTTCAAAAATGTTTGTCAAATCTGAGTTCATGGTTTATAATCATTCCTATATCCCTTTCTTCCTTCATTTTTAACTCCTTCCTCATTATAAAACTTTCATGTGAAGTGTTAACTGTAAACATCAATTATAAATTGGTTTTCAATTAAACAGAAGAGAAGTTACTTTGGCGTTCACTTGAAATCATTCTAAAAATCATAGACTTTTCCACAGAAATTCTATGAATCTAATAGCACAGCGTAAAATTGTTTTTTAACCAGTTGGTTTTACAAAGAAGAATATTGAAGGAAAGAAATATTGATGTTAAAATTGAAAATTGTGAAGTTGGAAACACTGAAACAAGACGTATTTGAAATGACAACTAAAAAGACTAACACAAGATAAGGCCTTTGTTCACTCTCGATCTAATGTAATCATCAGAAGAACAAACACTGATATTGTTAAAAGAACATCTCTGCAATTTCCTTTCCAATTGGTGTAGTCTCCTCTTCCGACCGAAATATCCCCAGTACATCATACAATAAAAAGAATACTAGGAACTCCAATATAAGTGCTATGACTATGAAATCATAGGCAGAAAAACAAGATCACTTTTCAAATTGTGAAAGTAGAAGACGGGATTTGCATAAAATGCGCAAACAAAATTTTTGAAGAGTACAGTGGATGATGGCAGGTGGTTAGTCATTCATGGCACGGAGGGGACCAGACAAATCTTTTTTTTTTTCAATATAATGCAAGGGGTGAGTAGACAGGGATGAAAACTGATGAGGAATCAAACTATAAAGAGCTTCACAGGCTGAGAAATAGAAAGACGGGTTGTATTAAAAACTATGAGAGGAAGGATTGGGAGAAAAAAAAAAAAAGGAAAAAAAAAAGGAGAAGAAATCATATCACACTAGAAGGATAAAAATTAAGTTCTCACTTTCACAACCACCACCAACATCATGTAAGGAGTTGGGATAATGATCAGCCCCCAGGCTCAGCTCTTAGCTGCAGACAGACTCCTCATCTTACAGAAGCATTTTTCCTCATTTATCACACAAGGTTATCTGGTAGGAAGAGTTAACACCCAATTGGTCGTTTAGGGTTAAGAGTTTATTGTAAAACCTTTCAAAGTAAATTTAAAGCTTGTATGTGTAGATACATAGGTAGATGTACACAGTTTAAGTGTAGAATGTTGTTGAAATATGATAAAGCTTGTACATGAACATTCAGTAATGATACAAATATCTATTAAGTACCACAAATATTTGCTTTGAGAGTGAGTATTAAATATTAGGGTCTAGTTTCAAAAGCTTGATAGGTTGTTTTGAATTTGAATGTTTTTGTACAAATTTAAGATGAATAATCAAGAACAAAAACAAAATCCAAAACATAGATGGTACAAATGAGGGGAGGTGTTAATTTTTTTTTAAATTTAAAAAACAAACAGGTGTGGCTGCTTCAGAGTCAAACTTCATTCTGACAGAAGCTTATAAGTTGTAAAAATATTTTGGACTATTCTAAAAACATTTTTCGTTTGAAAAAAGATCTTTAAATTTGGCTATAGAAGGGGACTAAATAAAATAGTACATAGATATTTTTCATGACACACAACATGAAAATCTAATAAAATCAGAGGCAATTTAGATATCAACTGAAAACTATCGTCCATAGCTTTCCATTTTCTCGATTGCTGACGTAGGAATAGAATCTGTCTCTTTTCCCCCCTCTCTCTTCCCATAATTTGAAACTTTTCACTTTATAGTCTGAACCAGAAGTCTGAAATTGTCACTGTTAGGAGGAAAAGTAAAAACTCAGGAGAGTGACAATAAAAAAAAAAAATCAATTTATCAGGGATTCAGAACAGCAACCAAGACTTGATGAATCATGGCAGCTGTCATTCATTTAGATATGAAATTAATCCTCTCTAGGGATTGATTGTGGTGAGTATGGGACAAAAACCCATCAGATGAGATCCCCCTCACTCGATGTGCAAAGGAGGATAAAACCCAAGGTTGAATTAAAACATGACTGAAATTCAAGTCATTGATGACAGTATCAATACATTCAAATATCACAAGGAAAGAAAGAACTTGGGGTACAAAATTATTCAGTGTGCATTTCACGATATGAGGCTAAGCAATGAATGATCCCACTCATATTAAACATGACAACAATGGACACCATCTTAGATTTTGATGAAATTTCAGTAGTTGACACAATTTTTAAAGAGAATTCAACCCTGAAAATGTCAGCTCAATTGAACAAATGATGCAGATGTTATGACAAATTGAAATTTACATGCAAGCCACAAGCATTATTTTGACAAATTTGGCACTTTATAACAATTCTATTTAAGATATCCAACTGAAATTTGGTACCCCTGTGGATTTTCCCTCAAATAAGCCATTTCTGGCTTCATTTTATCACTCTTGTGTGGTTTGGAAGTCATAATACATCCTTCAAAATAAGGGAAAATGGCTTACAGATGGTCTGCTAATTTTAGAGCCAGCCAAAGAAACTAAGGGTGTTAAAATTTTAAAAAAATTCACCAAATTATTTTTATTTTGATGTATTACCTTGTGTAAAACTCTGAAACAGTTTAAAAGCGTTAAATACATTCCTGTTAATCAAAACATCAGACTATTTGAATAATTCACCAAAATGTCCATCCGTCTGTATGTGATAGCTTACCACAAAAACTACTCGACATAATCACATTAAATTTTCTGGGAGCCCTATGCAAATTTTCACCAAATTACTTCCTGAAAATCAAATGCCAAAATGTTTGTTTAAGACTGTATTTGATTTACAATGTAAAATGCAAATTTAAGCACATTTCAATTTTTCATAATTTCTGAACAAATGGTTCAATAAACCTGAAATGTTCAGAGTTGATTTGTCAGATTTTAAGGGTTAGGCTTTAAATCCAATTTTTTTAGGAATGAAAGAGGATAGACTGAACAATAATTCAGCAAATTCAAACCAGTTTCTCAACAAAGTGACTCTTCATGCTTTAAAATAAAATAAAGATAACCAAAAATAAAAATGCATTTTGGTTTTTACTGTAATGGTCCGGTTTTGATCAACAAAAAAAGTATTTAATGCTTTTGAACTATATTTCAAGGTTTTACACAAGGTATAATGAATAAAATCCAGTGGAATTTTTATTGGTCATTAGTTTTGTTTCTGCGGCTGGCCAAGAGTTTAGCTACTTGCCTAAAAGGCTATTTTTCTCCATTTTGAAGGACCCAAAACTTCCGAACGTATAAGATAAAGGTAAAATGAAGCCAGAAATAGCTTGGGTGAAAACCTACAGGAGTACGTAATATCTGCTAAATATCTTAAATAGTAGTTCTGAAGAGCCAAAATTTGTTAAAATCATGCTTGCAGCTCATACGCAAGTTTAAACAAGTTTCAGTTAGTCATAACTTCTGATTTGTTCAATCAAGCTGAGATTTTCAGGGTTGAATTCTCCCTACAAATGGTAATATCGAAATTTAGGATGGTGCAATTGAAATCTTTAGATGAGTGGACTTTGAATGATCCACGTTTTAATTTTGTATAATACAAAAAAAAAAAAAGGGAAAAAACAACTAACTTTACACTTTTTTTTCTCTAACTTGATTATTCAGTAAAAGGAAATATATTTTTAAAAATTAATGCTAAACGATCTGTCTAAACCTCTCACCAACAGTTTGCTATCAATTATATTGTTCTCCTTGAGGTCACCAGTTTAAGAAATAAATTCAGATGGGTTTGAAGAGCTGTCCAAAGAAATATAACCCAACAAAAGTAATAGTTAATGTTTATAAATAATTGATGATGCAGTACACACCAAAAATGAGAATTCATTAAAAGTAAAACAACTAAGCGAAAACCGTGCTAAAGATATCTATAATCAAATGCTTTCCAGAAAGTGCCAAAATATGAAAAATATTACTGCCAAAGAAAATAATTTGAGGCCTTGTACTTTTCAGAAAGGACAGATTTATCAAATTTGGCCATAATATGGTTAAAAAGGCACAGAAAGTACTGCCCAATTGAAAGATAAAAACTGAAGTTATAACATAAGAATGAATTCATTCTAAGAACAAAAGATCAAGTATTGCACAGAAGTCGTAGGTAGAGTTCAAAGGTTGATTGAAAGTTCTGGTTGTAGATAAAAGTATAGTAAAGACTAGATTAAAGGATGACAAGAAACGATTACTCAAAAAGAGGTGTGTATGTACATGAGACAGTAGGTTGTGTTAAGGTAGGGATTAGGACCTGTTTATTTCCTTAGGTGAAGGAAAGTTTAGGTTGTGGTGGTAGAGCATCCATACTATCATATAATGGATTTATCTTATCAGAACTGGAGTCTTTTTTACGAACGGGATCAGTTGGCATATTCATGACGAGTGATTGCAGCCGTGAATTGACTTTCATCCCTGTAGATTAATTTCACAATATGAGTAAGGTAAGGTGATACCAGCTACCTAAACTCTTTACAGCCTGCCGAAACCTGGACTGGGAGAATAAAGGAATCGAAATAGACGGCGAATATCTGAGCAACCTCAGATTTGCAAACAACATCATCCTTTTCGCAGAGAACCTACACGACACGAAGAAAGCAAAAAAGTTGGCCTAAACATGAACTTCAGCAAAACAAAAATCATGTGAGAATGAGGACATCACTGTCAAGAATGAAGACACAAAATTGATGAAAGTAGACCACTTCATCTACTTCGGACAACGAATCTCCATGAGACCCTTGAAAGAAGATGAAATTCAGTTAAGAATCACTCTAGGATGGCAAGCCTTTGGCAGAGCAAGTTCAACTTTCAAAAACCAGACAATTCCAATAATCCTAAAAAGAAGAGTATACAACAAATGCATCCTCCCTAGAGTCACTTATGGAGCTGAAACCTAACCCAGAGACAGACCTGCAAACTGAAAAGCATGCAACACTTGCATGAGAGACTCATACTCAATCTTACATGGAGAGACCACGAGACATCACAATATATCAGGAAGAAAACACGAGTCGAGGACATCATAGACACTATTAAAAAACTTAAATGGCAGTGGACAGGCCATATGGCGAGAATGACAGACAACCAGTGGACATCACAACTCACAACATGGATCCCCACAGATCACATGCGAAACTGAGGCCGACAAAATACAAGATGGAGAGATGAACTAAACAAATTCAGAAAATACTGGCTCTGCGACGCCCATGATAGAGAATTGTGGCAAATCCTGGGGAAGGTCTATGTCCAACAACGCATGTTAAAAGACTGAAGATGATGATTGTTGGTTATATCAAAATTCTTCATATTTCGGTGGGAAAACTTGATTCTAGAAGTCAGTCTCAAATAAAAGTTTGGGTTTTAGGTTTTTGGGGGGTTTCTTAATTATCAATTGGCAACCCTGGACTATTTAAAACATGACTAATAAAAGAGAAAAAAAAAAATTGAATCAAATTAAATCAAAAAACACCTAAATATTCTCATTGGACTCACAAATTAAAAACATCTAAATTGGCAACCCTAGACAAAACCTCTAGTTACTCAAGCATTCATAAAATACAAGACCTGAGAGACATAATGAACAGAACAAAATCTTCACATTACTGATCTTGACTTCTGGCAGGGGGGGGAGGGCAGTCAAAAGAAATTACAGGGGTACCACATATACAAAGTTTGTAAAACACTGGAATTTTTCAAGTAATCACAACCGACTAAACACAACATGCACCTCGTAAACCAACCTAACATAAATCAAAAAGATCAATCTGTAAAAATCAAAATCTCTGGTTTGTAAGTACATCTATGCCCATTCATCTTCCTTACATGCTTTTGATGTAGGTTTTTCTTTTTTACTATAAACCAAATTTCATGCAAGGCTGTCAACTGAAATTGACACACGTCTCTCTAAAACTGTGTGATGAATTATTCATTGGAAACAGCTAAGCTCATCAATCTCATTGAAAAATGTAACATTAAATTAAATGATATCACAAACAGATACTAAGTGTCTATTGCCTGTTCTATGGTATCCAAGAGTTCAAGAACCCCTTCCTTTGACAGGTGATGAATATATTATAGAAACTTTCAAACCAAGAATTCAAACACAGTCAACTACCCAAATTTAACCACTATATTTGATTAATAGAAACTCAAAACAAATTGTACAAGACCAAGTGAAACTGAACATTAAATTTAAAGTAGATATTCATTCTCCTTCAGTACCATCCAAGGCTTCAGGTACGAGGCTAGAAATTTATGATACCCGGTTCAACACTCAGCCACTATGCCATCATCCAGACGCTGCCAGGCAAACTTAACAAGTCAATATGCTTCTTCATGAATGTTCATGTCAGCATGTTTACCCAAACAGGTGTCCTCCAGGCTGAGTCATTTTAGCTGCTTTGGGATCTTTAACCTACCAAATGCAGAAATTTTTTTTCAACCAGTCTGTTGATGCCCATAGTCTGACATGGCCCATCAACAACCGCCCCCTCCCCTGGTGTATTTACAAGCTTAAACAAAAGTACAAAGTGCAGTACACCTCAACTGACACATGAAATTGCAAATGTTGGATGAAAATTTCAAGAAATATAGGTTTGCACTGGATTGGCATTTGAGCTTGCATAAAAATGGACCACCACAAGAAAAACTACAGCATCACTTTAACATGTGACAAGCTATTAACAGGTGTCTCCACCAAAAGCTAATATCCATAATTTTAAAGTATGGAAGACTAAAAAAGAAAAACAAAAAAAAACAAAAAACAAACAAACTAAAACTGCATTTCTTTTTCTCCCCCCACCAAAAAAGACCAAAAATGCTGGGTCTCGTTAGGAAACAATAACCCTCACTAACACTAACCCCGAGGAAGGCTGAAACAGACCAAGATTTCAATATGATATACATCTTGCCAAGTTTAGAATTTAGTTTTAACAGATCAAATTTCTCAAAACAATTTTGATGGAGAATATAAAAAATACCTATCATATCAATATCTACATGGAATATTGAACAATTTCTTCTAACAGTGACCAACTTGATTTTTTTTTTTGTCACTCATCTACATGGAAAACATGATTTCATTTGATTAATCAGGAATATCCTTAAGTTCACATCTATAATATAAAGTTCAATCCAAACAGACAATAAGATTAGAAAGTACTCAGAGAGCATAGATCACTGCCAACTCCATACACTGATTGAAAACTGACTGAAAAGGAGTTCAGATATATACGATGCAGGGGAAATAATTGTGCAAGTTTTGATTTTCTATATTTTGGATTATTGTCTCAATATACCCCAAAAAATCTGGAGGGGTGGGTGATGGATCCTACCCCCAAATTAATCATCTCCTCCTTAGTCTAATCCTACCAGAAAATGTTATTACAATTCACTGAAGGTAGGTAGGTACTGAGAGAGGGGGGAGGGAAAAAATGGAAATGCTCAAGAAAATGATATAAAAAGTTAAAAACGAAATGTAAAAGATGAAATTTGAAAGGCCACCCTCTGAGAATTCATCAACACATTAAAATGTTGAAGTGCCATAACACAAGAACTGCTTATACAAAGCTGATAACACCAAAAATCAAAATAACCAAAGTCCAGTCAAATTTCACAGAAAAAAAAAAAAAAAAAGAAAAAATATGATGGTGGTCAGACCCAGAAGTTAATACACCATTAACAAATCAGATACCAAACAAAACACAATTTGAGATAGAACAACATGGGGAAAGTTTTTCTTTTTTAAGCATGTAAAGGGTGTTTTTTTTTTCTTGTTTGTTTTTTGGGGTTTTTTTAAATAAATGATTTCTAAACTACATTGTCATTCTGAATTTAGAATAATCAGCCACAAAGCTAAGAGTAGAGAAAAATGTGTGATGATCAATTTCATGGTAGATAATTCAAATAGCCTTTTGGGTGGCTATAATACGACTAAAATCAACTGTAAATGGCTATCCAATTGTTTGAGCAAACTGTATAACAACAAAAACATTTTAACAAATTTTTTTTTAAAAAGAAAGAAAAGAGAGAGACAGTATTGTTTGTATTTTACAGTATTTTTGCACTTTCATAGTAAATTAGCAAATTATTTGATAAGATACACAGAGTGCGCATAGCAATACTTAGTAGATAAAAAAGTCAATCTAGAGGTGAAGCTTTCAAAAGTGCTAATCGTATATCAGTTTCTGGCATATTTTCTGAGTTATAACTTTTTGGGGGTAGAATCTTGGCAACCAAGTTAAAGCCTATCTGAGGACGATCCCAATTAAGGAAAAATTCTTGCCAGTTTTTTTCTTTTTAAATGAACTTTGAGGGCAGCCTTTTCAAAATTCAAAATGGACAACTGAATGTACATATCTTCCAATTATGATCAAGTTATTGTTTGTATGGATCTGTCCCCAAATTTAATCACTTACCCTGGAGCCTATCACTCATACTTTGACAAAACTTCAGAGAGAACTTAGGGAGAAATACACACAAATGTACGGGGGGGGGGATAAAATTCCTGGATCCACACCAGAATTCTTTTCTTACAGTGTGGCTTACCTTTCCACCTTTCCATAAAAAAATCATTAAAATTCATTGAGAACTCAGAGATATGCAGGGTAATAGAGAAATTTATAGGGAAGGGGAAAGAAAAAAAAAAAAAAAAAAATAGAGAGAGATATTTCTTGCTTGTTAGTCATATTTGCTCCTGTCTGCCTCTATGATATCCCCAAATTTCTCACCTCATTTTCATCAAAATGCATTAAAGGAGAAGTGATTAAATTCTTGATTGAGAGAGATTTTTCTGTTTTAAATGTTTTATACATTTGTATTTGCTTCAGACTCTCCAAATGGCATTTCCAAAAGTTATCAATGAATTTTGATGGAATTCGGTCAAGTTATGCCCCACATAGAAAAAATTGAAATTCAGGGAAAATCCAGGAATTTGTTCTTGATTGGAAGATATTTTTGTGTTATTTTTTTTTCAACATTTCTGTATTAGCCCATATGATATCTCCAAAATTTCTAAATAAAACTTGTTGAAATTTTGTGGAATAGTTCGCCACTTGGAAAGAAGAAGTCACCGAAATTTGGAACAGATCTAGGAATTCGTTTTTGATCAAGAGATTTTTTCCATTTAAATATTTTATTAATTTCTGTATTCACTCCTACAAGCGTTATCTCTGAGGTTCTCAACAAATTTAACAGAATTTTGTGGAAGAGTGTGCTACCTTGTCAAGAAGAATTGATTAAATTTAGGGGCAAAAGTAGGAATTAGTTCTTGATCGGAAGATATTTTGGCATTTTTTTTTTTTTTCGAATAGTCATCTGTCTATACAATATCTCCGAAAGTTTTTATTCAAGTTTATAAAATGGTAGGGCACTGGGTACGGAAGAAACTACTGAATTTTGGAGCAGATCGAAGAATTCGTTTTGGATTCTGAGATATTTTTC
The DNA here is from genome assembly GCA_963457665.1 of Thysanoteuthis rhombus. Lineage (NCBI taxonomy): Eukaryota > Metazoa > Mollusca > Cephalopoda > Oegopsida > Thysanoteuthidae > Thysanoteuthis > Thysanoteuthis major. The sequence goes on along the minus strand of OY735238.1, from coordinate 17,923,639 downwards.
TGTTTATTACAGGTCTATATTCACTCCTGTTTGTCCAAACAATATCTCTGAAACTTCAATAAATTTTAATGTAAGTTTATGAAAATGATAAATAATGGGGTGGGGGGAAGAGAGGAATGAATTTGGGGGTTGATCCAGGGATTCGTTTTTGATTGAAAGATATTTTTACATTTCAATGTTTAATCTTAATTTACTCTTGCCTGTCCACACTGTATCTCCAAAAGTTCAACGAATTCTAATGGAATTTTTTGCCTCATTGTAAAGAAGACTCGATCAAATTTGGGGGTAAAACAAGAATTGGTTAGATTTCAGGTTAGCAGGACTAATTGGAACCATCAACAAAGATTTAAAAGGAAAATTTGAGAAGATACAGGTATAGGGTATAAGAAGAGAAAAGGCATGAGACAATGGATAATCTTAGTTCTCAATGCCCATGGAATTTTCACAGCTATAGCTAATTTCATTTATGTCAAGTTGTTCATAATAATGAATTTATGACAATGATTTAAATCGTTCCAATTTTCATAGCCTTTGCTTAATGTTATCACCCAGTTATTTTATCTAGACACTCATTGTTTCAGAGTGATCCCAACAAGCAGCTTTCTCTGTACAACTATGCAAACCTTCCATGATGTAATAAAATCAAGTTCAAAATTTCTAAAGCCAAAAGGCCATAACTGACTGAAGATCATCAAATCAACAAAAATGAGGATATTAGTTAAGAAAAAAAAAATATAACTTGTATTTTTTACTTCTAACAAAACTGCAAGACAATATTTTGCAGATTCTCAGGAAAGAAAATTCAAAGAAATTTACTGAACTAGACGTTTACAGTTCAAAATAATCTGACCTCTTTAAAGGCTTCCAGATAATCAAGCAAATATGAAGTTTGCAAACAAGATTGTCCTTTGCTTTTTCTAAAGTATTAAAAGCAAAGAAAACAAGAACGCAGGATCTCAATCTTTCCCACAATCCTTTCCTAACAGCAACAGATGGAAGTTTATTGACAATGAAATGTTTGATATGCAAATTATGCCCTCAAGAAAGAGAGGGGGCACCATCAAATTCTGCTTAAGGCACCATAAATGATTGAGCCAGCCCAGCATTTAGGCATACCAAAAACCTACATTTGATTCATTCAAAGTGCATGTGGTCTCCATAAGCCAAAATAAAGACAAAATTGTTTGAGGTTAGTTGCAAAGTTTCAAATTACCAACAATAAAACCACAAAACCCGTTGTCCTGGGAAGGGGACAGGGACGGGGGCGCAACACGAACAAAAAGTAAATTTGTTCATTGTTATCAACTCAGACATGACTTTTCACCTGCAACAAAAGTCGACAGTTCTAGGAATGCCAAGAGGTTTTTCTTTCAGACCAAAATTGAATCTGTTCATAAGGAAGGACGTAGAGAGAGAGAGAGAGAGAGGGTGATGAAAGACAAATATTTTTCCTTTTTTCTTCAGATAAATTCTAGAGATTGAAAAAAAAAAAAAATAGCACTAGAAAGAAAGCAAGCAGACAAGACAGTATTTATAAGTAATGTATACACTTCATACATAACTTTCCTTTCCAAATTAATCACATTGCATTTCAGAAATTTTTTGTTTCATTTTTGATGCAATGATTATTTATGCTTGTTTCAGGCATTTTAACTGGAATTGAAAAAAAAATTCAATTGGAAATAAAAATTTAATGTTCTTAACACCGAAACAAATGTCAACAAATGCTGTCAAAAACTGTACATACAACATAAGGACACGAGTTCTTTCTTGTTTAAGACTTACTATTTAATTACAAGTGCGTTTTGAACAAATTATTCAACAAGTAGGAATTTATCTATTTGTAATAACCGTTTTATACAATAGAAAGTTACAGACGCAGCATAAATATTTTAGGGAGTTTTTTTTTTTTTAATGTTTAAATATGTTTTTTTTTCATCGTATGTGTTATAGTTGTACTATTTCTCCCATCTATACCTTTGTCTTTCACAACGTTTCAGCCGTGTGCCCTCTGGCCTTTTTCTGGCGTTCTCTCTCTCTCTCTCTCTCTCTCATACACATACGGTAGAAGTAAATTAAATATCAGAATTTTTATTTTCAAGCAATAAAGTGGTTGGTGGGACCATGGAATAGATTACCGTAATATGTAATGCTTCCAACAGATGTGAATTATTTTTTTTCAAGAATTGTGTTTATTGCACCACAGCAAATGTTTAAGGTTCTAGATATTGTGTAAATATGATTATGATAATGCAGACCAGGCTAAGTTTAAATTCTCAGGAGGGTGATTTCCTAAAAGAAAAGAAAAAAAAATCCCCATATGGTTGAGTAGGAGTGGGGATATTTTCATTTCTACAGCGGTAACACAGCTATTTTCCCCCCCATCAGAATATTAAAAAACCATCTTAATTTCAAGCTGCGAAATGCTGGAAACTTTTCTTTCGGGCATGTTTTTTCAATGCAACAGATTCGTACAAATTCATTACATGCGGGGCGAGACAGCACTTGGCTTCAAAAGACTTGGTAGGTCTGAATTTTTATAACCCTCCCCCTTCAAAACTAAAAATGAATGTTCCAATGTCGGGGAAAATCAGAGATAAAATTTTATGCATCTTTAGTAGTTGTTTTTTTTAACAAAATCGTAAAAAATGTAGTCAAGTCTTGCTAACCTAATATTAGAAATTTTTAAAAAATGAAATGAATTAATACAATTCACAGGACAAATTACTTGTTTTTACAGAAGAAAAAAAATGATATTTTTAAAAACGTCTTTTATTTCCTACAATTGTAAAAAATAATTTTCTTCAAATCACTAAATGTGGGGGTCAAGACAAGAGTGTAAGATTTTGAAAGAAAGTTGTTAAAAAAGGTTAATGTCACCCCTAGTCCCAATCGTGAGAGACTGAAAATTTTTAATTAAAAAAAAAATTAATTAATTAAAAAAAAAAAACAGTAGGGAAAAGGTGCTTAAGATTGCAAAGTTTCACACCCTCACACACTCGAGGTTTAAACAGCACACTGAGAAAAATTAAATTTACTAAAAGCAAAAAAAAAAAAAAAGTGATAGGCATTCCAGTGATATTTTTCTGTTTTTCAATTTCTTTTCAATTTGTGCGCCGTTCTTAACCTTGAGTTGCAGTAAGAGTGTGTGAATTTGACAAACGGGACCACCTTCCTTACGTTGTGCCAAAGTTAAAAACAGGAGTTTTTATCAAATTATATTTACATCCAATTACATATTCAACGTGAGGATAGGTATTCATCGCCGAAACAAAAAACATCAATAAAAATAGCGAAATACTAAAAAGCTAAAAGCATCAGCGAATTGCTTGTGTGCCAAAAGGAAGCTAAACATTTTCCCGCTTCTTAATCGACTAATGCTTTTAAAGAAGTGAGAGTGTGTGTGTGGAGGGGCAAAAAACTCATTTATTTACCATACCTTACATTAGGAGTAGACTTCATTACTAATTTAACTACTAGTTAATACGGGTTTTTAATTTTACTCTGATTAAGGTACAAGTTAAAAGATCCCGACTGGGGCTTGGAAATAGTTATACAGTGTGGTCAGTGTCTTTTATACGGATTTTCTTTTTCAAAAAAGACGAAAAATTTAGATTTGATGCAAAACAATTCAATTTATTCAAAATAACTATATAATGAATATATTTATAGTTACACATGCACACGACGGTATACCTTTGTCAAAGTGAATTTTTTTGGGACCACCATTGTATTGTGCCTCTAACAATGTAATAAGTCACTTCGCAACAATCTTTGTAGAACGAAAAAGAGAAAAAAAAGCTTGGGCATATTTTGTTTATTGCTTATGAGTCATAAGGGTGCTATACGTTCCCATGGGACCAGAGAGAGAAATGGTCAACATATCGCGTGCCTGCCATAGAACGATGATTAACGAGCAAGTCTCGAAGATCATCAACTTTCGAGTTCGATCCTAACTGGGAGCAAAACCATTTTTCGCTACCAGAGTATATTCATTTTTTTCCTTTCGAAATAACAGTAAAAACTAAAAACAACAAAAGCCCCCCACCCACCTTTAAGGTATTGAATTAACGTAACTTGAACCAAGTATAAGCTGGGGGAACAAATTAAATTATGATAGACCTTGAAATGCGGTTTTGGGAACAATTTAACCACATTAATCAAGGTATACACCTGTATAATACACACAAGTTCACAAGCAAGTAAAAAAATTTCGCAGCCTTCCCCACCTCTCCTTTCAATTAAATTGAGTATAATTTCTTTCCTAAAATAAATGAAAATATTTTTTTTAAATCTGAAATGATTGCTTGGTAGGCTTCACGTTTTAAAACTCAAGACTTTTTTTAATGTGCACTCAATATTTTCCTTCTTTGAATGATATTGTATGATTTTCGATTAATGTCAATGTCATGAATCACAACCATAATAAGGGAAATAGTTAAACTTCATGAAAATTTGAAATCACGGAAAAATACCTCATCTCGGCTATTCGTGTAAAAAACTTTGATGAATTATAAAAATTGGTTTAATACAAAAAAGCTCAAGACTTGAATACTACGATTTAGTCGGGGGTGTTTAAAGAAAGAGAAAAAAGTTTAAGGAATCTATAATGTACACTTGGAAAAAGTAACTTTTATTATTGATTCGATTCATTATGTCTACAAAATGGATGATAGTAATTCGACAACATTAATCTCTTAATTGGTACTTACTCAAATACTCCTGAGCTCAAGTTAGACAAGGTAGAAAGAGAATTGTATTTTTCAACTAATGTTGGGGTGGATTTGTTCATTAGGTTTAAAGAAAAATTCTTTGAATTCGGTTAATCGTTCAATACAGAATCGGAAAGCCTGAATGGTCAACATTGAACCACAGGAAACTAAATACCCGTCGAAAAAAAAAAAAAATACGGGATCATTTATATATGAATCGGAGCTTCCGTCTAGGATCAGAGTGTAGTCATGTTACAAAAAAAAAAAAAAAAATTCACATTAGTTTTTATTGTTTGATATTGAGCAATAAAAACTAAAGAATCAACAGAAGGTCCAGTAATTCAAACTTTAATTTTAAAATTTCGACAAAAAAAAAATAAAGAATTAAAATCCAAGTTTATTCACACAGTAAATTTGACTAATTAACAAATTGATTTTTGGTCTGGAAGACCATTCAAGTGTTCAAAATCTCTTTTACACCAGATTGAAAAAATAAAATTGAATTTTTCAAATATGTTTTTATAATTGCCTTTTGAAAATAGACACCAGTCGTGGTTTGAGGAGAGAAAGTTGTTTTTCTTTCTTTCAATAGATATTTGGAAAGAAGAAGAAAAAAAAGATACTTGGTACGGTAGCATCAAGTCGTACATAGAGTAGTTTTATTTTAATCTGGAATAGTTCAGATTTGCCGCGTGAGTAAAGTAGGAATTTTTAAATAAATATGAAGGGGAGGAGGGATGAACACCAGAGAATGTTCAAGACAATATGTAAACAATCAAACGAATTGTGATTAAAAGGCAAAATAGAGATTAAAAGACAAGACACCACCAATTGAAAAACAAAATGGAAATAGAAACACAGGGAACAATGTTAGACAGACAAGATCAATATGAAAAAAAAAAAAAATTTGAAAAACAGGCGAAGCATCCCGAAAACAGACAATATTAAAGTAAAAAACAAAAATAAGGACCCAGAAAAATGTTGGAGGTTTTGATGAAACAGAACATAAACCAAGAAAAATTCAGACTGTTTTATCAATGGATAGATTTTTAAATCGAGAGAGAAAATGAGGAAAGAGAAGAAAAAAAAATCAAAACAGAAAAGCTCAGCTTCTAAAAGAGGGAAAACAGGTTGATGACATGAAACAGACATTATAGATTTGCAATCAACAATGATTAATGGCCCTTTAGTGTTGCATAAGAGAACTTGAATTCAGAAAAGGGGCTTTTAAAATCAAATAAATTGAGAAAAATTAAAAGCTAAAAAGAAGCCGATTTCGTTCAATACAGGGGAAAAAAGCTTGGGTTGTTGAAAGGGAAAACAAACAGCTTGAAAAGCATAAAATGGACACATATTTACAATCGAAGAATATCTGGGTTTAATATCAAACAGAGACCTGAACCTTAGAATGAAATGTTTGTTTATTTGTTGTCTTTTAAACGACAGCAAATTGAATAACGGGAAAGAAGATAGCGATTTAATCAACACGGAGCGAAAAGCTTGACTTATTTCAAGGCTCTTAAAAAAGGGGAAAAACAGCTCAATACCATAAAACAGATCTGCAATCAACAAGGACTAATGGCTTTGATTGTTTACTAAGAGATCTGGACCTCATAAAAGGGCCTTTAATATTTTTCTTAATAAATTGTATATCTAAAATCATCCGGAAAGACAAGTTTGAGAGTTTAAATCCACAGAGTGAAAAGCTTATATCAATACGGTTTTCAAGTAATAGAAAAAACTAAAAAACATAAAGAAAAAAAAATAAATGGACAAATTTACAAATCAATAGGACTATAATATTACACGTAAGGAGACCACACCTCGGAAAAAATGAACTTAATTATCAAAAAAAATTAAAAATATATATAAGATATATATATAAAATAATCAGAAAAGAAAGCAACACAGGGCGAAATAGAGCGGTTAAACCACTCTATTTCGCCCCGTCTAGCGAGAGAAAAACAGCTAAAACACTGAAATAATAAATAAACAAAACAATCACTATTTGATGACTAATATTACACACCAAGAAACTTGGATCTCAAAAAAGTTCTTTTATAAAAAAATAAATAAATAAATGAATAAATTGGATACTTTAAATCAGAAGGCAAAAAGAAATCGCGGTTTTAATCAACACAGAAAAGCTTGGCTTATCGTGCGGCTTTTAAAAGAGGGAAAACTGCTCTTTCAAAAATTTTTTTTTAAAAATTGACAAATTATTTACAATCAACAATGACTAATATTACACACTATAAGACCCAGATCTTACAAAAGGGTATTTTGAATCAAAAAAATAAATAAATAAATCTGGTACTTGGAATAGGAAGGCAAAAAGGACAAGGGTTTAATCCGCACAGGGTGAAATTTTTGCGGTTAAAAGGGAAAACAATAAAAATAGCTTTAATAACAAAACAGAGAGATTTACAATCAACAAAGACTATAGCCTTAAAATTACTTATTAAGAGAGCTAGCCCCTTGAAAAGGGGTCTTTTAAATTAGAAAGAAAAAAAACGAGGAAGAGGAACAGGGCAACAATAATGCGGTTTAATCAACACAGGGCTCAAAAAGCTTGGCTTATTTAAGCTATAGTGGAATGCAACAAAAACAGCTAAATAACATAAAAAGGAGGCGTATTTACAATTAACAAGGACTATTATGGTATTAATTGTGCACAGAACAGGACTTGGGCCCCAGAAAAGGGTCTTTTGGGGGACAGTAAATAACTGGGTATTGAAAATAAACCAGGAAAGAAGGCAAATAGCGATTTTAAGGCTTATTATTGTGCGGTAAAAGGAAAGCAAAAACGAAAAAAAAACGGCTTTATAACATGATGCACAGACATTCACAATGAACAAGGACTATAATGGCTTTAATATTGCATAGTCAGAGACCTGAACCTTCCAAAAAATGTCTTTTGAATAAAAATAAATAAAAAATGACAAGGAAGAGTAACAAGACGACAAACATGGACAAGACTAGAGAGAGAAGGAGCAAAAGGTGTAGTCGTCGGTTTAATGACTGATTCATGGATGAAACATTAGTAAACAAAGAAGAAATCAACTTACTGCTTTCAGCCTGTCTACTAATTGTGGTTTACTGCCACTTTTAGAAAGGCCTCTTTTATCCAATTCTCTTTTTAAATCTATAACTCGCAAGTCATCAACTGGTTTCCCGTCCAAATGGATGTCTTCATCGTCCGCCATTTTTGTTTGATGTTCACTACTCGGTAATCTTCGGCAGCTTTCGTAACAGTGTTACCATTTTGGCCATTTTATGGCCGAATTCGACGAATCTGGCCTTTTTAAAAAGCAATTGGCCAGGAACTTTTTTGTTTGGCCATATTTAAAATTTTAGCCATTTTTAATTCATTGCTGTAGTATTTTTGATGAATTCTCTTATATGTATTGCAATGTTTCAAATAATTATTGATAATAATTTTCCTAAACTCTACTGTTTACCAACATATCAATTTTTCAGTTGCTGTTACCGTTAAGTTGCAGTAAGAAAAGCAAAAGAAAAATTAAGATGAAGGTCGATGGAAATGATTTACAAAACTTCATCAAATAAAAATAGATAATACGATAATTGCCTTTATAAACATTTTTTTTGATCTGGCAATTTTTGGCATTTTTGGCCAGAAACGTCTCCAACTATCTGGCAACCATGAACAGTAAGATCAACAACAAGCCAAAAACCGTTAAACCAAACATATTTCGGATTTTTGGTTATTTTTTCTCACTGCTTTTATGTTAAATATCTACAGAATAATCCTCAAATGAAAAGAAGCGACTTCTATTTATTTTGTTGCATCAAGTGAGAGGGGGGGCGTGAATGTTTTGATTCTGATCGTCTTAGCTTTGGATTTCCTTATTTTTGTTTTTATTATTATTATTATTTATTTCGGGTCTTTAATAGGACAGGGTGAATTGAAAACATGGAGTCGGCTTTAAAAAAGTGAAGCGAAACGAAACCAATTTTTCAAAAAACCAAACACTAAAAAATAAATATATAGTTTAACATTACTGCTGTTAAAAAGAGATATTTTCAATAAAAATTATTTCCTAATTGATTATTTTGAATCGTTAATTATACGAATTCCACTTTTTAAAAAAATTACTTCAAAATTTTCATATTCAATTAAAAAAAATAAAGTACAATTTTTTTAATTTAGATTAAAGTACTAAGATCTTTTGATTCAAGATTATTTAAGCACAAAGATCAATTCATGTGATTTCTTTTGGTTTAGGATTGACATTTGTTACTCATAAAAAATATGGGGTCCTTTTAAATGGGACAATTAAAACGTTAATACAGAGAGACCCTTTTTCAAGCTTCAAGTAAGTAGTATTAGGTTCAGCAGAGCACTCATAGCGAAAAAGAGGGTAGCGTAGAGGCTGATCTTCCACCGTATTCTGTATATCTCTTAGTAGACTCAGACTAGGGTCCCCAACCAGGGTACATGTGCACTTCTCAAAATAGGGTCCGGAGACTGAGAGTATAACCATGGTGCAGAATGCTCTGAACAATGTACAGAAAGCGTACCGAGAGGGGTGCAAGAGGAGGCATTCGCCCTCGGGCACAGGTATGAGAGGGCGCAAAATTTCCTCTGGTTTATAATGCTTGCTAATTAATTAATAAGCCCTCCCATAGTACATAGTGCAACTGCCTCCGTGCTTTCTTAGCCCCTGGGCACTGAGAATCCTCACTACACCCCTGATATGTAACAACCACAGATCAAATCTAAAACGCCTGAACTTGTCGTCGTGCAAAAAGTCGTGCTGAAGTTTTACTTCTTATCAATGAACTTATTGCCAAGAAAAAAAAAACAGGATCAATCATCTCATACACTAAGACTGGAATAGTCAAAGAATTGTTCTCTTCAACTAAAATAGGAACTGGGACGATATTTCCTGTACCTTTCACTAATAATCAAATGAGGATCTTAATTAATATTAGCATAATTTTCGGAATTTTTCTCATTAATTTTTGGGCTGTAATGGCCACTCAAACTCGGTTGAACAAAAAGAAAGGTCCCAAGAATTTCCCCTCCAAAATTGTAACATAAAGACGTCCAGAAATTGAATTAAAACGATACATTGGCCAATTAATGACCAATCACGGGCCAGCCTACAGCAAGCTAAACTGGTTTTTGCTGGGAGCCACTCTGTACTTGATAGAAGGAAATCGACACACGTAACACACAGATACTATCTTCGCTGCCTGCGGGGGGGGGGAATGTTGTATTGACTCACACATACATATGCATTCACCTGCACGCCAGTCAGAGACAAACGTCCGTGAGACATGTGGATAATTAGCATAAGAAATAAGTGGAAGTGAGCGATATTAGACCGTACACACCCATTAACGATTCAATTATAATCGCACGTATAAGGTGAATATCCCCATTCAACACGTATCTAAGCATACATCAATGCCCTGTGGGTCTCCCCCCTCACTAATATCTTCATTAGTTTCGAAACTTTGAACTATATTGCGACCACTGCACGTAATCTTACAACATTTCTAGGAGACTTACCTTCATGCACACACACACACACACACACAAAATTGACCTATAAATTCGTATGGTGTAGGCTGATTTATAACCTCGAGGGCACCTTTTATTGGAAACGTGAAGTAATTTTTTATGAATTTCCAATATAAGTACTTCCAAAAAAAATACATGGCCGATTATTCTATGGCCCGGTGTGTATTTGGCAGACCAGATTTGTAGAGGCCTGAAATATAGTAAAAATACCACAAAAACATAAAATTTGTCACGTGGTCAAGTGCATTTATTAAGATGTCTCAACGGGTTTTGTGGTATCAGGTGGACTCAGTAACATACTAAAAGTTTACCATAGTTTGATCACTGGAAAGGTATAATCTTCAAGATGTCCGCCAAGTCACTATACAGCACATTATTTGTTCATTATTCACCCTAGATAAGTTTTTTTGGAATACGAAGTGTGTTTAATAACATGCCAAAATTCTGCAAAAATATCCCTCAATCAAAAATGAGTTCCTGGATCCGCCCCAAACTCATTAATTCATTTCTTTACAATGTGGCCTATCCCTCCACAGGATTTTATCGAAATGCACTGAGAACTTTTGAAGATACCATGTAGATAGACAGGAGCGATTACTGAAATGCATAGGAAAAATCTCTACATCAAAACTTAATTCCTGGAACCACCCCCAAATAAAGGTGCTTCTTCCTTAGCATTGTGCTTTACCCCTTCCAAAATATATCATTGAAATAAATTCTGAACTTCTTGAGATATTGTATGAACAGACCGGAGCGAATAAAGAAACGTAGGAATAAAAAGAAAAAAACAAAAGCAAAAACATCTCATTCAAAAACAAACATCTGGACCCGCTCCAAAATTTAATCACTCCATTTTTATTTTCTACAAGATTTTATGGGAATTCATTGAAAACTTTCGGAGATACCGTGTAAGAAAACACGAGTGAATATGGAAATGTATGAAATATTGAATCAGAAAAGGATTTTTCAATCAAAGACAAATTCCTGGATCCGCCGCAAAATTTAATCATTCCTTCCTAACAATGATAAAAATTATCTTTCCACAAAATTTTGCTGAAATTCATTGAAAACTTTTAGAGATATTGCGTGGACAGACATGAACGAATACAGAAATATATAAAACAAACGGAAAAATAACTCTCAATCAAAAACAAATTCCTGGATCCATCCCAAAATGTAATCGCTTCTTTTTCACTCAAGACTCATTATACCTAATACCACGAAAAACCGTTGAGACCTATCTACATGAACATCTTCTGTAATTAGCAAGGGAAACGCGAATCGAATTGATGTTAAGCGGCATATAAATCATCAGGTCTGGACAAGAGTGCTACAACATTTGGTTTCCATGCATTTACTGGCAGTGGCCAGACAAGCAAGTTTACTGGTAAGTTTAAATTGGCATACTGGAAAGCGTCCATGACTGCAAATAATGATGTTATTCAGGCATTCCAAGTCCTTGGAGAACATGAAGATAAAGATAATTGGGTCAAAGGAGCCCTTGAACAGTTTGTGGTCAACTTCTAGATAAGGATAACTTGCTTAAGGTGGAACTTAAATTTCAAGATTCTGATAAGCTTCCTCCTACTCCTGCAGTCCTCAAATTCAAGATTCTCCGATGTCAGCTAATGTGCTTAATATGGAAACGTTCCCATCTTCAGAGGTCACAATCGTCTGATTCAACTGAGTATTAATGGGTAGAGTGATCACTTAGTTAAGTTAATTAAATTATTAGTATCTGACTCCAACCAAATACCTAACTATTTAACCAACTACTATTGAATTATAATCTTACTATTCTATATGAAGTGTAAAATCAGTAGTAGTAGTAGTAGTAGTAGTAGTAGTAGTAGTAGTAGTAGTTTCTATCACGGAAAAAGTAATTTTTCAAGGCTGGCTGCTGATGACGCTAAAAATATAGGTGAGATAAAGAAGAAAGATTAGACTCCTTCCTCTTATAGCTGCGAGCACAAACATAGGAAGGCAATAAATGCAAGTGTTAATGCATTGAGAAGGGTACAGATAAGATGTGCATGCAGTGGAATAAGACAAAGAATAAAGATTTTAGATAAAAAATGTATTTATTGAAATGTGTATAAAATGTTATGATTCGATTGTAATACCCAGAAGAAAAGAAGGTGCATTTAAAGTTGTTTTACTACTTGTAAGAATAATGTTGTTAATAGTTCAATGTAGATATAAGAATACAATATCCATATGTCATTAAGAAAGGTCCTATGTGTGAGCAGAAAGTAAAGAAACTAAAGTGTTTTGAATGTTAGCATGTGTATGAATGCGTATGTATGTAAATAAGTGAAATGGTTGTTGTGCAAAGTTTTCGGAACAGCGCACATTCTGCTAGGCACAGAATGAGAACTGAACGAAGATATGGTGGTGTGCACCTTTCTTATATAAGAGGGTAAAGGTAGGGGAGTGAGATGCAAAATTTCTTGTCCTCCAGGATGGTCGATATCAAGATCTTAACACTAATTATCTATGAAAAGAGAGTTGACCTTTTCCAGACTTCGTGTCTCGGATTAGGCTATTTTTAGAACAAATATCTGGACGTATTTGTTGCTCTAGATAAAGAGTTTAGGAATATCTAACTTGTGTGATTCAGCAAAATGTGTTATCTCCAGATGAAACATTTTCTCACCTATCTGAATTTCTTCAGCTTTGTACCTGACGGTATATTCATGTGATTTTCAATAAACTAATTAAGAAGGGAAATGTGTGGTCATGGTAATGTGCTATTGTTTTAAATGACCAGAGATATCAATCCGTTACATGGACAATTAATGATGATATCTTCGTACCATTCTTAACGAACAGACTCTGGGCCCCTGCGTTATTGTGCAGATTTTATGCATGTGCAAGAAGGGTGCAATACATAGAGGTGTAAATGTCGTAAGAATGGACTTCTGTTTACAGAAATGCGCCTTTGTGAGAACTGTGAAAACAAAGAAGACTTAGATGATTTGTTATTAGAGGAGCAAAATGAAGATATTGAATGACTTGGCATAGCGTTTCAGATACATGGAGAAGTCTGATGCGCCGTTTTTAACAGTGTGTTTAAAATTCATGAAATAAAAATAGAATTTGTTACACGAATAATACTGTTAATGCTTTGAATAAATCAAATTGTTTATATCTGCAAAAATAAATATTCAATCTGCCTAGGACGACGAATCTCCGTGAGACCCTCAAAAGAAGAAGAAATCAAGCGAAGAATCACAGCAGGATGGCAAGCCTTTGGCAGAGCTAGCTCAACCTTCAAAAATAAGAAGATCCCATTAATCCTAAAAAGAAGGGTGTATAACCAATGCATCCTCCCAATAGTCACTTATGGAGCTGAAACATGGAACCTGACCAAGAGACAGATCTGCAAATTGAGAACCATGCAACGTGCTCATGAAAGAATTATACTGGGCCTCACATGGAGAGACCACAAGACAGCAAAATACATCCGGGAGAAGACAGGAGTCAGGGACGTCATAGAATCCATTAAAAATCTCAAATGGCAGTGGGCCGGCAATGTTGCAAGAATGGCAGACAATTGATGTGACATTGCGACTCACGATATGGATCCTCCAAGATCATATGCGCAACCGTGGCCGGCAGAATATTAGATGGAGAGACGAGCTGGACAAATTCAGAAAGTACTGGCACCGCGATGCCCATGATAGAGAAGTGTGGCGAATCCTGGGTAAGGTCTATGCCCAATGACGGACATTGAAAGAATGATGATTATGATGATTTTGTGTGGGTCCCATGAAGTTTATAAGCACTAATTCTCCAATTGGAAATCTACTGTACGTTTACCTCACATATTTTGAATTGATCTGAACTATAAGTAGTTATTTTCGATCATTTTGTTGTGATACTTGTATGGGTTTTTTTGTGAAAGTTTTATTATATTTCTGTTCTGAAAAATACACACTGGGCGATAGAAAAAGAGAATTGTCGTTGGTGACGTATTTTTTTTTTTTTTTTTAATTACTTTTTTTTTCCAAGCACTTTTATTTAGAATTCATAAAAATCTTGCTTCATACCTCTAATGAAAAAAATTACCACGAGGCCCCAGTAGATTTACGTTTCAGCCCACAGTACTATATGAACATACGACAATCGGTTACGGACTTGGAAGAAACATTTGATCCATCCACAATAAGATACTGCCTTAGTTATTGTTCCTTGAATAAAATTAAAATATCAATATTGACCTCTTTGTCGAATGATTCATTGAATTTTGAACACACTTTGTATTATAAATATTTTACTGGTGCACGCAGCCTTACGGGCACCCCACAAGGGTACATGGGAACTTGTCAGAATGCCCAAAGGTACAAAAGAACAAAAAGGTTGGGAACCCTGGACTAAAAAAAAACCAGCTGTAGCATTAAGCTGATATTTTCTCCCGTGGCTATATTTACTTGATTCGAAATGAAAATTGATTTTTAGCGAATCAAACGCTTCAATAGGGAAGGAATCTCAAATTGACAACCAGACACGCTAACCATTAAGCTAAGCTTGCAAATTAATGGTGTATCACCTGTCAACAAGATACATTTACCTCTGTAAATAAATAAAAACAAATCTTGCCCGACTTTTTTGAGGCATCCCCACCTTTCCGTCGGTCGGTCCTCATATTGTTTCTCAGCTGTTTTAAGTCAGATTTGAAACTTGGTAGAAAGGTGTTCATTGATAGGATGCGTCAAACTTGATAAAAGATCTTTCAGTCAGGGTCACGTGATCTGGCAATGATGGCATTTAAACGTAGTGGACGCCGCGTTGAACTTTCGATTCTTGTTTTTCTCTTCGGCAGTTTTAAAAAGACTAGGCTAAATACTCGCCCTAACTGGCCGAGTAAATTGCTGCCAGAAGAAGCTATTGAGAAAATAGATGAATGGAAGTCAGGCAATTGCAACCTTTCCAGTTTCAAAATGGCTGACGCTCCAGCGTCCGAGTGATTCGAAGAAGCAAATGACAATTTCACCGTTTTTTTTTTAACCTTTTAACTTCAATGACTGAATTACGTGCTCATTTACCAGAGAGAAGAAATCCTATACCTAAACGTGATAGGCCTGCTGCACCTACATCTAAAGTTCCTTTGCAAGTAATAAGTTTGTTTTGTTTTTGTATTTTTTCATTAGAACTAACTCGAAATTACATTCGGGGGTAGAAACACAAACCCAACCTATCAACCCAAAACCTACCCACTAACTTCAACACTAAAAAAGTGCCGAACTGAGAAACCTTTTCTGCTTTGAATTCGCCATCAGCAGCTGCCACTCGACCACTGGGACGTTTGCTATTTTGAAACGGGAAAGGTAACAATAACCCAAAATCGGTGTTTAGTGTTATTTGTTTATAAACAGAGATTATTACAACTTTTTCTTTACACTGTTAAAAAAATGGGACCATCTCTAGCTACATACTTCGTTGTATCCAAATGTGCAGCTAATTGCATAAAATTGCGAGACTGCGATTCCGCAAAATTCTCTCTTCCTCACACACACTTTCATTCCCCAAACCACATTTACGGAAGCTAGCAAAAAACGTGTCAATTTTAAAATGGATCCACAATCTAAATCGAACAAAAATATATTGGGGGTGATTAAAAAAAAAAAGAGAAAAAAAAAAAAAAAAAAAAACCTTATCCGTGGTCATGAACGGACAAACAGAAAAAAATCATTGGGTTATGTAGTGTGGTTTCTGCGGTAGACTGTTACATACCGATAGACGGATGGACATTTGGTGAATTATGGGATATATTAGCAGTTGACGTTTTTATGCGTCTTGTTCCGAATTCGAATTTTAACCAGGTAGAGGCATCAAAACGCGCATATTTTGAACGACAAGTGCGCGTGTTGAAACACCACCTTTAGCTAAGCAGCCACATCTTTATCTATCACCACTCAAAATCTGCGCATTTTGACGACTCTGCCTGGTACGATTTATAGTAAATAAGTCAAACTCTCGTAAACACTACTTTAAACGTAAACGCTCTTTGTTAACAACACAGTGGGTGTAAACGATACATGTATTTTGGATAAGGTTGGATAAGCGTAAAATTGAAACTGTGCATGACTTTTCAATTATTCTAACTTCCATAAACATTACTTTTTTTTTTCCTATGAATGGACGAAATGCTATAAAAACAACGTCTGGATGAAGAGAAAAACGATTGGAAAAAAAAAAACGTATGGAAGAAGAAGAAACAACAATTCCATGCAAAACGCAAGCGTGAATTCTAATCCGTATAATTTATTGTACTAGGATGATATTTTTTAATGAAATAAGTAATATTTTTATTTACTTGAGTCATGGTAGAAAAAGTAATACAATTTCAGAAAAAAATATACTCTGGCTCGATAAACAGAACCATAACTTGTTACAAACTAATAATTCTGGATAATAGCAATGAAAGAAAGATAATCCATTTTTATCCTTTGCGTTATCCGTCACGAAATTCGACGCTCTTACATACTTGATGTCAACGAGACCAATATATAATGTTTAGGAAGATTTTTCTACGGAGTTCCACGCTCAATATATTGTTTATATTAATGTCCCCCAAAAGAGTGGGGCTTATGATTTCCACTTTTCGATAGACTATCAGGGTATGTGTGTGAGCGGGGGGGGGGAGGCGTGGCATCAAGGTTAAATTATACCTAAAAACGATCCAGATTAGGAAAAATAATTTTTTCAGTTTTTCTATGATGTTTAAGGACAGCCATTTTTTAATTCAAAATGAATGACTGTAAATGTATATTTCTTCCAATTATGACTTACTCATCATACATGGACCTGTTCCAAAATTTAATCACTTTTTTCCGTAGCCTACCGTTCACCCTCCCTTTCAGTGGAATCCACTGAAAACTTTTTGAGATATAGTGTGGACAGACAGGAGCGAATACAGATATTCATAAAAAAAAGAAGATATTTTTGCGTTTTTTTTTTCCATAATCGCCCCTGTTTGTCTATGTCCGCGCATTTTTTTCTTTTAAATACATTTCTGTATTAGATTCTGTCAACATGTTATCCCTGGAAGTTCTCGATGAATTTCAGTGGAATTCTGTAGGACGGTAAGATGTGAGGTAGATATGATTTAACTTAGTTGCTATGACCCCCCCCCCTAAATGATAACTGGAAAAATGTCCCAGAAATCGCTATACTATTGTTCTGGATAGGAAGAATATTGTTAAAAAAACTTTACTTGAAGGGTTCCACTGTCCTGTTGTAG
The DNA here is from genome assembly GCA_963457665.1 of Thysanoteuthis rhombus. Taxonomy (NCBI): domain Eukaryota; kingdom Metazoa; phylum Mollusca; class Cephalopoda; order Oegopsida; family Thysanoteuthidae; genus Thysanoteuthis; species Thysanoteuthis major. The sequence goes on along the minus strand of OY735238.1, from coordinate 17,906,127 downwards.
AATGGGGATGAAACCACAAGATACAAGCTTCAACTAAAAAAGATTTTTTATGTGACAGTTCAGGGCAGTAAAAAAAATTAGTAAATTCTCTTCAAGCATGGCACTGGAAATGTAAGGAAAAGTGCAAGTGGCAACTTTGTCATAAAGCGTACTTGGAAAAAATAACCTGCGGTCTGTATTTCCTAGATGTTTTTCATCGTCGGAATTCATTATAAAGTGGTTACTTTATTTATATATTTATTTTGTATAAGTATTGCAGTTCCCAAAACGAAGTGAGGTTCCTCCTTCAGCGTTAGTAGTATCGCTTCATTTTCGCATCTCGCACTCATACCAGAACCCTAGTCATCCGTGTCTGGGTACTACAAGTATGATGTCTAGTCCCAGGAAGAGGGGGGCATCTCCTCTTCACTCAATGGGGTAGGGGGATGTTTATTCGCTGTCCCACTACAGCAAAATATGACACAAAGTCGAGCTTAACGTGGGAAGAATAGGAAACCATCCGTCCAAAAATGGCTCGAACCGATGCGGTTTCGGTTTGCTAAGCAACCAAAACAACCTCCGCCACGAAAGCGCCCAGTTGGGGACCTGCTCCGTTAAGTGCAATGGAGCAGTGCTGATCCGGGGCATCTATTTAATCACTGTCCCACCACAACAATATTTGACACAAGGTCGGGCTTAACGTGGGGAAAATAGGATCAACCCTTCCAAAAATGGCTCCAGCCGACGTGACTTCGATTACCAAGCGACCGTAGAAGCTAAAGGAACCTTCGTCACGAAAACGTCCACTAGGGGACCTGCTCCTTTAAGTTCAATGGAGCAGTGCTGCTCCAGGGAAACTGACCCCCCGTAGCTGGGCTGAGAACTGAGAAAGGCACCCCGACGTGCGTAGCAAAGCGCAGCCTCAGTAAAACCTCATTGGCTGACGCACTGCACCGGTGCACTTGGTCTTGACGCCATCCACAACATCCAATATCCGGCCCATTCTGCCGTGGAACAGATACTACACTTATATCCTGAAGAAAAAGCCAGAAATGAAGGTAGGTGAAGACGGGAATTGTTACGCTTTAACGATTTTGATGGTTTGAATCTAAGCAAGCAATCATTGTTAGTGTTAAATTAATGGTTACGAACACGGAGATCCGATTATTCTTGTTATGACCCTCCGACTGGTACCTTGAATAAATTAATAAATTTAATTTTACCTAATTTTTTCGGCTAAAACCCTTTAAATGGCTAAAATTGTCCAAATTTTTTCAATTCTCGGCTTTTTTTATGGTTAAAAATATCGTTCAAGTTGGCAATGAAAATAAAATTAAGTCAGCCAAATTCTTCTTAAAAAATGACCAGATTTCTGGTTATTTGCTATTGCAAATATCCAGCTAGATCTTACCGGAAAATGGCTGATTTGCCATTCCTGATTTTGGACATCGTGGATTTTACAAGTCTTTAAAAGGCAGACAGTAATTATTTGAAAACTGCAAAACAGTAAAGCCAAAAATTTAAAAACTGTTGCCGTTCCTTGTTTTGACAGGGCTATAAAAAAAGGGCCATATCAGCGTGGGCGTGCTTAGACATTTTGGCCATAGTCAGTATCTGTCTGGGAGAGGGCATCTTCAGCTATTTTTTAAAAATTTAGCGCTTTTTAGCAGACAAACTAGTGCAAAAATATTGTTCAAGTTGGGAACACTGAAAACCAATAAGGACATCCAACATTTCTGAGTTCGCACAGGAACAAAAACAAAATTTCAAATTCACATTTTCCAAGAAAATAACATCTCTGAAGCACGTTTGTCAATGTTCTCTTTTTCTAGCCCGAGACTGACCATCAGAGTAGGAGAAAAGTCCGTTTCAGATATGAAATCAGTTTGGAATTTTTCATTTTATTTTTTTTTTCAAGTGTGTATGTGCATCATTCATTTCTTGCCACACTTGTCATCGAACATCAGGAACTTGATGAGAGGTACCCCAACGCGCTTTTAAAGATCTTCTTAAAACATATTGTAATAATTCAAATGTCATCTTTGGAGGTTTAATTCAAATTTAGCCACTTATAGCCATTCAAAAAATAGCCGATTCAAAAGAGCCATTCGAGAATTGCTTTTTTACAGGGATTGAGAATAACTATTCGCAGAGAACCTACACAACCTCCAACTAATGCTAAATGAACTAAATGAGAAGAGCAAAAGAGTAGGCCAAAACATGAACTTCAGTAAAACAAAAGTCATGTGCAACAATCACATTGAGAATAAGGACATAACTATCAAAATCAAGATGCAAAGCTGGGGAAAGTAGACCACTACATTTACCTAGGACAATAAATCTCTACGAAACCAACAAAAGAGGAAATCAGGTGGAGAATCAGGATGGCAAGCTATCGGCAAAGCAAGCTCAATCTTCAAAAATAAGACAATCCCAATAATCCTAAAAAGAGAAGTAAATAACCAATGCATCCTCCCGATAGTCAGTTATGGAGCTGAAACATGGAACCTAACCAAGAGACAGACCCGCAAACTGAGAAGCATGCAGCATGCGCATGAGGGAATGATGCTCGACCTCACGTGGAGAGATCACAAGACAGCACAATATATCAGGAAGAAAACAGGGCTCCAAGACATCATAGAATCTATCAGTAAACTCAAATGGCAATGGGGTGGTCATTTGAAAAATGAAAGACAACCGATGGACATCACAACACACAACATGGATCCCCAGAGACCACATGCGAAACCGATGCTGGCAAAATACAAGATGGAGAGATGAACTAGACAAATTCAGAAAATACTGGCGCCACAATGCCCATGATAGAGAAGTGTGGCAGATCCTGGGGAAGGTCTATGTCCGTTTACAGTTCGTTTAGGCAATAAGGGTTCCTGAGTGTGGGTTAAGTTGTTAAATAAAAGTGGAAATTAGTTATTTTATTAGATGAAGTATTTTTAAAATCATTTTAATTTTTGACTACCATTACCTTAATCTTGATTGCAATAAACAGAAACTCAAAAATTAAGATGAAGTTGTTTATTAGAAGTCAGAAATTAATAGTGATGATTTTGTCATTGTTGTTGTTATTGAGTAAACAAAAAGCATTAGAAATAAAAAAAATTACTTATGAGTACTTAGAACAGGTTTTAGACTGTTTCAAATGATTATATTTCTATCGTTAATGAATTACACACATGAAAAATAGATGCTTCAAAAACAAGTCAACACCAAATATGTAATTATCAAACCTACCTGATTCTGTGACAAGAACTGTTTCATGGAACTGCAAGATTGAATTTTTCATTTATTAAAAAAAAAAAAAATCACCCATGTAAGTCGCCATTAGAAGTATACTTTCGTAACAGATTTTATCAGTGTTGTGGCCAACTCAAAATTGATTTTTTTGGGTTAAAGCTGCTTCAAAAAAAAAAAAAAAAAAAAAAAAGGCCAAATCGGCTAAATCTTTTCCAATTTCGGTTAAATTTATGGCTGAAAATATAGGCTTATTTGAACCCTAGTTCAAATAAAATAAATGTACACTAAGACTTAAGAACAAATAAGTAATAAAAAAATGTACATTTCCCTATACTAAACTTACCAGATTTGTAATTAATTAGCTAAAATATTTCTAGTATGGAATTCCAAAAATAGTTTATAGTTTTGTGAAGGATATTTAACATTCAAAGAGCTTTTCAGACAATTGTACTCCTTGTTCATGCTATTGACTATGCATTTTATCCAATCAATTCTATGGACTTCTTCAGCTGTACTCCTGAATGTGATAGCCACGAACAGAAACACCGTGTTAACAACACAAGCAGCAAGGAGGAGCCATAGTCGCAACCATGCCCACAATTATCATTGAATTTGAAATGCAGAGAGAGAGAGAGACAGAGGAAATTTGTTAGATCCAACAGTTCAGTTCTTCATCATCATCATCAGTCTGGCACAAATCCACAATAGAGAGTGAGGCACCCTGGACAGATCAAACACGACCGGTGGCTTGCGAGACTAACTTGCTAACTATTTTCTGGGTGAGGGATTGTCAATATGTATAGATTTTTTTTGGTTCATCTTTTTTTTTGAACACAGAACATGAAAAATGGATTACCCCCCCCCTATCTTTACCTATAACCATTTCTTAATAAAACCGAGGAAAAAAGGGAAGGGTTAACTGCCCACACAATGGTAACACGTGAGGTCAGCAATTTCTTCATGGGTCTAAATAGCCCTTTGGAAAACACTTCAGTGGCACTAGTTTTGGACATCAACATTATCGTGACGCCAAAAATGGACAGCACCGCTATTATGACCCAGGGAACTCTCCCACCTGAAATTAGACAGTGAAATGAGGATATTTTTCCCCCCATGCTTTGAAGGGGGCCTAGAATTCAAAACATTGCCTATTTACAACACCCACCTGTAGTAAGCTCTAGGATACATGACTGAAACATGGTGTTAAAAATATGAACCAAAATGCAGAAAACAGCCATCCAAAAGTATACACATATTACTAACTATTGTTTCTTCACAGATAAACAATAAATATTTATTACATTTATCCAAGTCTGGTATAAGGCTATTATCTTTGGTGACCAAAGAATATCAAACTTTGTCAGACTATCTTTTTAACCATCACTCAACAGCAGGTAGCTAGTAGAAATTAATTAAGCTTACCTTAGTTTGGCTCAAGGCCTCATAAATGGGGCACCCAGTGAGGTTAAAACATGGCACTAGTAATGGTCTAGGCCATCACTCTACAGCAGGCAGCCTGGTAATTAGGGATCTGTTCCCTCCCCACTCCAGGCAGCACCTTGTCCATGAAGTAGAGCAGGATCAAGGGTGGTGTGGGGAAGGTGACCATTATCAACATAAATTTTTTAAAAATTTAAAAAAAAAAAAAAAATTGAAAGAAAATAAAAAAAAAATTTTTTTTTTTAATTTTTAAATTGAAAAAAAAAAAAAAAAAAAATTTTGCCGCATTCTTCGAGTATGCAAAATAGATACCCTAAAGCAGTAGTTTCCAAGCTTGATGTCACAACCCAAATGATAGTCGTAAGGATGTGAGTGAGGGTTAGAAGAAGCAGCTAAAACAAGAAAAACAACAGACTGTTCAAAAACTGCAACATTGTAAATATATTTTTTGACAGCATTGGTCTACATTTGTTTCTGTAATAAAATTATTTGTTTCCAACTGAGTTTCCAAGTTAATCCCTGTTGAAATGTCCAAAACAAAGATAATGATCGCATCAGAAATAAAACAAAAAATATTTTCCAAAATGCTATATATATATATATATATACATATATGTGTGGAGTGTAAATAAACACTGTATAGTCTGCTTTCTTTCTTTTTTGTTCTTTCTATTTTTTTATCTCAAGAATGGACCTGAAAAAAGGAATATGACATAGTGTGATATAAAAAAGAAAAAAAAATTCCTCTTTCTTGGTCGCTCTCTATATCATATCTTAATTCATTACAAACACTGTTAACTGGTTTGAAAATATGTCTTAACATGAAATTTTCCCTACTTTGAGAACTGCCAATTTTAATCACACTTAAAAAGAAGGAAAAAATGAAAAGTGTTCAAAAATATGTTAAGAGTGAAAAAAAATTCTGCAAATTTATTTACATCACAATTTGGAAAATAAAGCATCATTAAAACTCTGGAACAGGAAAATAAATAGTTGTGATTAATAAAACATCTAGAAATGTATGAAAACTCTTGACATATTCCAGTCTGTTTACATACGATATTTGTACTTGATTTTAAATTGAATTTAAATTCAATAAAATTTATTGGATAAAACTAAATGAAAAAACAATGAAATTATGTCCCTATCCCAAAGGTCACCAGATCAAAAATTTTCTCAGGGTCACAGTTAAAAAAATTTGGAAACCACTGCCCAAAGGGGACCTATTTGATGGGTTTAGATAGCTGCATGGTTCCTACTAGAGCCATTAATGGGTGAAAAAAAAAAAAAAAAAATAATCAGGATTTCAACTAGGAGAATAAGGGCAACACACTATTCCTGCCCTAATGAGTTCTAGCCTGCCTATCTATATAATATCAAATTTGTTATTGTTTATGTATTCATGACTACTAAATAGTCAAAAAAGAGCATTATAGCAATACATCTTCAATCAAGGTACCTCTAAAATGGAACAACTTGAGGAATATGTAAAAATCCCGGTGATTTGCAATTTAATAACAACAGTTTGGGGTCTGCATCTACACTCACCTCCAAGATGAACATATTTCTCAAGGGAGACAACTATTAAATATGTATTTTAGAGTAGTCTCCCTTATTTATTTGTAATTGCATATGAAGATCCAGGCGTGATTAGGCCTATAAATTTGAAGTTCATTCAGGTGAGATCAGATGGCATTTTTTTTCTCCAACGGATCACAGGGTTGTCTAGTGATGAATATTAATGTCTTAGCTATTGTCAACTTATATATTTACGGTATTGATACTTACTATTTATATTTTTCTCTTTCAGCAAAACTTTAACTACTTCAGTAAACAATGGCATCAATTTAGACATGCACCAGTCAAACCCCCATTTCTTTTTGAGTTGAAAATACACCCAGACGAAATTAAAATCAATGCCAACATACTTCATATGAAATGTACAGCAGAGAAGCAGGTTTTTAATGCAGCCAAAATGGTAGGTTTTACTTCTGAGCAAAGCCTGAATATTGTGACAGTTTGTCAGTCACTCGAGAGTTTGAGAGGACAGCATAGAAAACTTTCCTTGGATCAAAAATTGTTTTTTTTAACCCCTGCCAATGGAGTAGGACTAAGGTTATGTATTGACCTATGTTTGTCTGTTTCAAGGACATTTTTGTGGAAGGGTTGACCATGGGTCAAGGGACAATCATTCAAATTTGGAGGGTAATCAAGGAATTTTTCTTCCAATCTGAAAAACTGCCCAATGTAACAACCCTTTAATGACATCATCGAATGGAAGTGTATTGCAATCACAGTGACACATACATTGGCTGAGGTGTGTACTCTTCAAGAGCTATTTAGTCTGATCAATGAATCATACTTACCCTCCAGTATTATAATTTTGGTCTTGACCACATATAAATCAGAGATGGTGACCTATTTTAGCCAGGCGTGTCAGAATTTCAATTTTTTTAATAACCCTTGTATAGGAGTGTCAATTACATGTACACATGTATTCAAGTTATATGTAAATACTCATATATAAATGGCTTATTTTTCTAATATATTTATAAAACTAGGAGTTGAATAAAATATAATTTGAAATATCAAAATTTATCTTATAAAGCTAGGATAATAAAATCATATTAAAAATTTTTGTTTTTTTTCCAAAGTCAATTGTAGATCACCTAAAAAACCTATGGCATGTAATTGCTGACATGAGAGTCATAAGTAAGCCATTGCTATCATAGAGGTACAGTTTTTGAATTTGGAAAAACGTCCTATTTCTTTAAAAAAAAAAGTTATCATATTTCTCTTTGACTATTGCTTGACAATATGAGTTGAGAAAAAAGTTTTAGAACTTCTAGTTGTGGATAATTTCAAGTAAGCAATCAAAATTTAAAAAAACAACAAAACATATCCACGTATATAAATTGCTGAACAATTAATATTACTCGAATCATTACCAAGCAACAATTTAAGAATGCAAAGAACAATATTTTTGTTTGTGTGAGTAACATGCAGATACTACACTCTGATCCTAGTCAGGGGTTTGGGGAACAGCACTTGGATCCCAGGCAGAATGCACAGATACTCTGATCTTATGCAGAAGTGCCAATCCATACATGAATAATCCAGTCATTTTTGACAGGTTCCTAGCTAATCTGTCCATATAAAAGCCACACTTGCAAATTAGTATGTTCAATTTTATCGTTGGTTGTACGGTTGTCCTGTCCAATTCCTGTGATAACAAAAAACTTCTGGATTGGTCCATGTGAAATAGAATAGCTATAAACAATTAAAGAGTTATAACATAATATCATCTGTTGCAACATAACAATGAAGATTACATCAAAGAAACTCTCAAGACCTTACGGCAGATCACACATTAAAACAGCTTGACTTGGATAGAAACTTGAAAAAACTCAAGATTAGGATACTAGTAATGTGTGAAATGACTGATCTTAATTTGTCTTTCAGTAACCATGGATAGCATAGCTAAAGAATCTACCCTGGTATCAAAACAGAAAAAGAAAGAAAGAAAAATCAAGCAAGCAAAAATACACGTTAATATTTACAGGAACTTTATTAATTCTCATCATCAGGATGCTGACGTTTCATCATATTTTTTGTGCTTCTTTTTCTTCCTTCCACCAATTTTCCTCCCCTTTAGAAGGGGGGGTTGTCACTTTCATTATGCATCTAAATTTTGGTCTTTTTTTTTTTTTTTTAAAGTCCCCTCGAGTGCCGATGTCCAAGCTGCTATCTAAGACAGCAGAGACGATGACAGATGACATCACAGACCGAGAGAGAGAGAGAGATTTAGAGAGGGGGGGGCCTGCAGATTTCCGTGTGCGCTGTCATCAGAAAGTGAAAGAACTTAAAATAAAAAGTCTATTTTCTTCTTTCTTGATCCAGCGCAGTAGTTTGTTAATAGCCTGAATTGCTATCGTCTTTGTCACGAGAGGACCAAATACAGCATAGAGCTCAAATCCCTGGGTGATCTGGAGAAAACAGAAGTAGATACGTAATTAGTCAAGTACGACAATATCAAAACAATGAAAAGGAAAAAGTACGAGGTAACTTCTAAGATCACCTGATGCAAAAAACACCCGAGGAAGACTGGAGTTTCTATCGGCCAAAACACTGTATAAACAACAACGATAATAAAGGAAAATGGAATAGGGTGGCCAGACGTCCGGCTTTTGAGCACTTTGTCCTCATTCCAGTGCCAGGTCAAGCCAGATATTAATTCAACCTCCATTTTGGGGTCAGACTGAAAAACTTATTTCAATTACCTCAGATATACTTAGTACAGTGGTTAGTGAAAGTCAACAGAAACTACATACAATAAAAATACATTAACAGTTGTAATAAAAATACATTAACAGTTGTGAACTGTTAATGTATTTTTTATCACATGTTGCTTTTATCATCACTGCAGATAAGCTGCAAAGTAGAGTCACATCAACAAATGGAAAAAGGTCAGTCAGTTAGTCTGTCTCCTAATTTCATTTTTTTGTAGTAGAATTTTACAAAAATTTGGAGATTTGGAAATGTTCCACCCCTGTAGACCCCAGGTTGGTAATTGGAGATGGTCATCCTTTCATGGAATAATGTTAACAACTGATTTTTTTGCTAGTTTGTAATCACTTTCACTCCTTCAGTGGCTATAGTTTGCTTTCCCACTAATAATTCCCTATCTATAGAAGTGAACCAAAGGTGGCGAAGAGTTCTATCCCTTTTTATATGTAAATGTGTTATTGTGTTCCAGTGCTTCTTTCCATTTTGTCAACAGACTTGGAAATTGGCATCAGTACTCCATTAGACCACTTTCTAAAAATATTTCTTCTATTCAAAAAAAAAAAAAAAAAAAAATGACATCTAGATTCCAGAGAATTTAGATGTTTCTGTATGTTTTTTTAGACTATTTTTGATGTTTTCTGGTGGAAAATGCCAGCAATGTTATTAATAGAATTTATTCTGATTATATTTATCCTTTTATAGATTTTTTTTTTTACATGACTTCAAATTTGGATGCTAGGTTTGTTCAATCATTGACTGTACTGGTAAGTTTATATAATAATTACCTAATTGTTTCTCCAATTTTTTTCAAAAGAACTGTAATTAGCAGTTATCAGACGCTGAGTTATCTGCCTTGGACAGACATTTTTTTCTTGTCAATTTATACTTAGATCAATTATTGAGAAACTAGTGGCCTGATAGGACTGGAAATTGCACTATTCACCAAGTTAGCGCATTTAAAGATATTGTGTGATGTTTTAGCCATTATGGTAACAGACCCAAAAATATACAAAAATCAAATCATTATAATTGAGATATAAGATTTGCCCCAAGTTTTACTTTACCCCAGAGAGTATTTTTTCACTTTTTTTGAAATGAACCAAAAACAATCTTTTATAATTTGAGGCTTTTCCTAATCAATAGTACAACTTAAAATATTGCTGCAAACTACCTGCAGGTGAAAAAAGAAACAGCACAATGTAAGTAACTCACCCATCCTATTAAGGTTTCATGTGGCCCTACATGGTAGAGCAATTTGAGAGGCCTGCATCCACTGTGGATGCGGTGGTGCAAGTATTGGTAAAGGCCAAATAGTCGTTCCTGTTCTTCTTGGCTAAGGTAAGGCGCCTCCAGCTCAGGACTTGTATATTGTGCAGAGTTACGAGACTTGTAGAGGAAATGCCGCAGACCAGAAATAGCACACTGTTTTATACTGTAACTGTTCCGCGACAAGGAATCACTGATTGCCTGTAAACTGTTTGACTTTTGCAATTTCTGAAAAGAACAAAACAGGTGTGGTTAGTCACTCAACAGAAACAGTCATGCAACCAACATCTTTCAGCAGTATATTGGGGTGATCAATAAAAAAAAAAAAAAAATGGAAAAGAGGTAATCAATGAAGGATTTACTTTTTTAGCCTGTTGTTGGGCAATGATCACTGAAAAAGGTCTGAATTTTCAAAATTTTCAAAAAACAGGCGGGCACTGACTGAGGGATCAATCTAGCATAAATCTACATTGTGAATTGAATCCCTCCCCCATGAAAAACCAATGGTGGGAGGGGGATTTTCAAAATTTTAAAATTTAGAAAAAAAAGTTTTCCCTCAACATAATAAGGTGTACATGCTGAAAATTTCAGCTCATTCAGTACAGGCTGTATGTGCGATATATACATAGCTAGCCGGACCTACTTGAAAACTGAAGAAACTTTTTGTGACAGCTTTGGTTGACAGTTTCTAGAATACAGATATGAGAATCCAGCAGTCTACCATTAAACCTGATATCAAAGAGATTGGTAAGAACAAAAAAAAAGAAACAGTGTTATATATCCAATTGACTTTTCTGTAATTTCCCTTCCCTTCTAAGCTAAGCTCAGGTCACATTTACGATTGATCGCCAATTGGATTTCATCAGATATCCGATTCTTTGAGTCCAAGTGACAATGAATTAATCAGCAATCAGCTGTTGACATGAGTGTTCTCACTACCTTCAAAAATGTCTGGGATTGTATCTGATTTCAGAAAAAGAAATGGCTCTATTTTCCACAATCCAATCAGATACCGTAGTCAGTCAAAAGAGAGAATCAATTTAACATCACTTCCTTTTCAACTAAATAAAAAAATTAAAAAACAAAATGAATATATCATTTTTTATTTTTTTTATATCATCACAAGAAACTTTGGATGATTGATAATGCCTATTTTTACATTATTTTCAGGAAAATCTAAATGTTTTATATTATTTTTGCCTCATTTTTGGATTTAAAACTGACATATTGATGCCTTTTCGTTACAATAAAAGTAAACATAGAATTAAAAAATTGCTAATAAATAGTTTTTTTTTTAAATAAATTATTGTTGGTTTAGTAGTTTTGACATAAATTTATTGTGTTTAGTATATCTAAAATATTGTTTGACGAATGGGTAGTTTTTGTTAGTTTACTAAAAAAATTGGTTTTACAAGAGGAGTAAATAGGGTATTATAGATTGAAAGTACCAAAAATTCCTTGATTTTTATATAATTAAGCCAAAGCAGTAGTGAATTTCCTACCAGTGCTAATGGTTGGTGTTCAAGTCCAGGTAAAGGTAAAAATTTCAAATTCCGATTTTCAAGGCAGGCACTGAAGCAATTACCATCTGGAATTTTTTGACTCTCCTCTCCTCTTCACTTGGTTCTGTGCTGGACTAAGTTAAGCTTACAAAATCTTATAACATAATTACCACAATCACTTATTTTGTTCATTTGCTAGTTGGTTTCTGTCATGCAAAAGCAAACAGAAAGAGAAGAAAGGAGTAAAGCAAGGCTTTACTTACTGCATCTATGTCACTAATACTACTACCTCCACCTCAGTAGTAGCACGGAAAATAAACTAAATATAGGCATCTCTGATTTTTCATGAATAAAATTGATGTTTTTCTCATATAGAAATTTTTTCTCTTAATTCCATTGCCCTATTGATTTTAAAATTATTAAAAAAAACAGAATATAGGCAGTTGTAGAAAAGTGACGGAAAAATAAATTTTGTCTGAGGTATGCATTTCTTCATTTGGAATGAATACATTTAAACTCAAATATATATTTGTATAACTTAATGCCATGATTTTTGATGGGTACAATGCTAGTTTATGAATAGAAGACTAACATGTAAGCCTCTGCATATGAAGTGTCAAAAAACTTGAAGCAATATTTGAGGAGAATTTGACAGAGAGAGGAATATCGTACCTGTTTGATTTTACTCTTGCATTCAGATAAAGTGAAAAAGGAATCTCGATCTACTGTGAGAAGAAACAAACACGTCTGGCAGCTCTCGTCGAGGTAGGAGACATGAGCCTGGAGGAAACCACTTCAAGTACAAAAAGAAACAAACATTTATTGTTATTTTGAAAAAAAAAAAAGAAAATGTTATTTTGCTGCAGTTGAAACTTACTGTAAAAGTTAGCCCAAAATTTTGGAAAGAAAAATCCAAAATAATCATGGTTTACGAGGGTATTTAGGATATTATCGTCCACTGAAACTCATCCCAACTCAGTAGCTTGACAAAATAAGAGAATGGGTATACAATATTATTTTTAGGATGAGGTTTACAAAACAAAAATTGAACATCCGTGGGTAATTCAACTAAACAATTAGTATGGAGTATAGAGACCTTTATTAGCAATAACATTAGCACAGTGAAACCCACAGAATATAATCGGTTTTCTTGCACATACATAGTGTCATTCTTTCCATTCACCTTCCAGTTTTTCCCATGAATCGGTCACAGAACTTGTTTCCTCTTATCTTCAACAAGTTCTCAATAAGATTTGTCAGGACTTTGAGCAGGCCATCTCATGACTTGAATGTCCTTTTCTTCAAAAAAATCTCACAGTCGTTCAGCAGGATGACAGGACATTGTCCAGCATAAAAATGGCTGGCTGGCTGGGAGATGCTTGTAGAGCAGGAATGGCACGGTGCTTAACCAAGTTTTCATACACATTAGCATTTACTATCCATGAATTCTCACAATAGATGAAAGACATTCAGAGGAGAACATCCCCCACACCATGGCCTCCAACTTAACAGACTTTTTGACACACTCAGGTTCAAGTCTTTTACCTGGGCTGCATCAAATTGTCTGCCGTCAGATACAACTGAATTGAAATTACTTTCATTGCTGAAATGAAATAGGTTCAGTTGGTGAAAAACAAGCATTCAATCATTGAACCACTATGGCAGCTCACTTCCTTGTTGAGATCAACTTTGATCTGCCTTGAAAATTCCTGCTTCAGCGTTGAAGGGATAATTTATGACATGCCTTTTAATCACTATCCAACTTGAAGTTTGTCTTATGTGGTTGTACGGCTTTTCTAGTGAAACAAAATATTTTTTTCATCATACTATGTCAAAACTGAACCTGCCTAGCTCTCTTTAAACTGCAGAGATTGACATGCTATTAGTCTCTATCCAGACAATTCAATTTAGAAGGGCTGTAGTCACTTAGACATGTCCTGGTATGTCTGGCAGCTGATACAAGAGTATTGCCTTATGTCTGTAAGAAATTTCTAGAATGTGACCAAAAAAAAAATAAAAAAAATAAAAAAAAAAAAACACTTCTCTTATTCTGTCCAGTGTATTTTTTTTTTTTTGAAATAAATAAATTTCCTTAAACAACTTTTTTTCCATAACCACTTTTGATAAAAGCTTTTCCATACATAAAGTATATACGAAGAGCTACAATTTCTATAAATTTCAATATCCTGCGGTAATTACTATTAATAATAACTATGATTGAATAAATCATTCTCTTATTTTGACCAGCACTGTATATGGATACACATTGAAGTTTATATTAGTGGATTACTCAGTTCCACATCTTCTTCTTATAGTTTTTATCACTATGTGCCAAAGAGAGGCTACAAAAAATTCCAAGAGGGTTGGAAGAGAACAGTAATCTAGGTACCAATTCTAAAGAAACTCATGTTTTCAGATTCAGATATATTGGTCATTCAAAGACAAGGACAGGAGGAACAATCCCTTCAGAACTGTTGATTGGAATTCGATAACGTACCTGGAATCAAATTTTGGCAAACAAATTGGAGTCCAGGATTCTGCGGCTTTGAAAGACTCAGATGCATTGACAAGGTTGATGATAAGATGCAGGTCCACAGGATGCAAATAATATTTCTTCATTCGTACTAACGTCACAAGCTGACTGCTGGCAATTATTAAAGCAAAAACTAAATCCTGAAAAGAGAAATCATCGAATGATGTACTGACTCTCCAAAGAGACTGAAACTTTGAATTCATGACTTAATTTTCTTTCTAATACACATCTAGAAACACAAAAATCAAAAAAAAAAATCTTAAATCAGATCATAGATTGATAAAAGTTTATGAAATCTATTAAAACAAGACTGGGGCATTCTTGTATAGGGAATGGATAACTAATTCCAGACTAGCCTGAAGAGGGATAGGCCCCATAAAGTTTTTGGACCCTTGATACACTCATGATGAAATCACCTGATGCCCTAAGGACCCTAAACTGGGTTACGAGAAAGTAAAACGAGTGCACAAAAGGGGTGTATAAATCGGGGAGGGATCAATAAGTATTTAGTAGAAAAGTTATTAGCTGAATTTTGATCTGAAATTTTCACTGTATAATGTTTGATCATTGTCAATAGCCTTCAAACTTCAATTACTCGAGGAACTTTTCAATAATTAAATTTTCTATGGAACCCCTTCAAAGAACAAATTTTCTCTTCAACATATATGTATTTACATATGTAACAATGAGATTTTGGTCTTTTTCATGGAATTATTCAAATATATATAACCCAAATAGAAAATACACACTTGAATCGAAAACTCAGAACAAAGCTTACTGTGGAAAAATAGACACATGAATGACCCCTGATTGAACAGCATTCGTGACATACAAGTAACCAAGATATTTTTGATTAAAAAAGCAAAATGCAGTTAATTTTTTCTCCTATAAAAAGTACTGTTCATATTAAAGAAATCAGATAAATGCATCTCAGAGCTGTGAGGGATTCATTTATGTAATGAAGAATTATTAAGTATATTGCAAAAATGTCAGTTTCACAAAACCCCTGGAAAAGTCAATCGAAACCCTGGGGCTACGTGAAACACAGTTTTAATATTGCTGATCTATATGAAGAATAGAGAAGTGCCAGATTACGTGCATTAACAAGGGATGAGATTATGTTGAAAAATGAATATTTGTTGTTTGAAATAAATCCTTTTTCATCACAGACTTATTGATGTGCTCGAAAACAACTAAGACCAAGTGTCATATTTGTCCTTGTTGGGTGGCAAATTGCTGAAAGAGGAATTCATAATTCCTTGCTCAATTAAAAATATTAAAAAAAGATTTTAAAAAACAGTAGAAACAAAATGGAACCAAATTATCTTACCTTAACTTTACAATGTTGACATATTGTTTGTGCGATGGAATCACGGATGGATCCATCCAAAGGAAGGCATCGGACAGCTCCCAGCAAAAATCCTGGCTCACTGTCCATCATATTCAAAAGGTTATCAATAAATTTCTCGGCACCGCTGAGAAGTCGTCGCAAATCAAAGTTTCGTCTCTGCCTGAAGATTTTGCTGAGTTGGCTGAGGGTGAGGACACTGATGATTTGGTTGTACACATAGGAGAGCTGTAGGAGGAGCTGGTGGGCTGAGTCAGGACCCTGGGAAACACCAACCAGGATCAGGTGCTCTCGGATGAGAAACACAAACCGATGATTTCCAGCAACCATACACCGGATTATATCATTCTCAGAATTCGACACAAACGACACAAGTGCTTGCATCAGGCCCATCAGTGTTACCAAACTATCTTCATTACCAAACCTGCGATAGAAATTTAAAAGTATATGCGTATACATTGAGTTGTTACACATGATATGTCGGGTGATTTTTTTCAGTTCTTTTTTTTTTTCATCATCTACTTATAGAGCCACCGATAAACAAGTACACCTCAACCAATTTTTTATACAGTAAATTTTCTTCTAAACCAAACATACCAGGATTTTATTATTTCTAGTGCGGCAGTATACAATTAAAACGGATATCATTAGGAATTATTTAGCACCAAACTCTACAGCATTGCAACACTAATCCAAAATACGAATATGAAGCATTCAAAAAATAAGTACACCTGATACAAAAAGCATGAAGGGAGACAACAAGTTTTCTTTCAATATATTGATGTGACCACCAGCATTCATGAAATGGAGCTCACCAGACCATAATGTTTTTTGATGACAGTGCCAAACTCGTAGACGCCATCAAAACCCAATTACGTTGATTTCTATTTCATCTTAACAAAAGAGAGTTGAATGAGAATGAAAATTCAGTGTTTTGGAACAGCGAACTCCTTAATCCTTTGATAATCACAAAGCTGCCAGTAAAACGTCTCACCTTGAATATACAGGTTTTCCAGCTTCACTTAAAATGAAAACATGTTTTTTATGATTTCGCCAGGCTGGGTGACCGACGTCCTCTCCGTCACTAAGTGTATTTGTTGATGTGTGCATCCAGCTTGAAGTTTCTTCACCCTCTGCATCATCCGCAGATACAGCAAGCCCTTCCACACTGCTTGCAAGCTCAGCAGACATAACACTACTACGTCTTGTTTCCGCGTCATCATCCTCATCCTTTTCCTAAAAGATACAAAAATAATCAACACTTAGAAAATTTCAATGTCAATATCAAAGAGAATAAATACTCGAAGTTATTTCCCTTTTAACTTGGAGTAATTTTTTAAAAATTCTATCTTTCATAATAATTTTAATAAACTTTGTTTCTACCACAGAAGAGTTCTACCGTTGACTAGAAGCGGTATAGGGCATTAAGAGTTGGAAAAAAAATCATTGAAAGAAGAGAATGAGAGAAGAGAACGAGAGAAAAGAACTCAATGATCAAACTTTGGTCTTCGATGATTTTCATTCTACAACTAGTTGCTCATACAAAACAAGAATTCTCAAAAGGAAAAAGAAAAAAAAAAAAAAAGAAAGAAAGTACACTTTGCCATTGGGTAATGGCTAGCGAGTTGGTCAATGATACCAATGGCTACAAAACTGGGGTCCAACAAACAACGCTTAGGAATTCCTTTGACATTGCAAACCAAGCGACAGATGAACACTATTATCCATCTCACAGCTATCAAAAAATATAATTATTGTACACAGACTAGTACCATATATTCAAATAGATATAATCCATTTACAATAAATATGATTTTTTTTACAGTAAAAAAAAAAATTATTCATTGCGGTAGTTTCTTGATTAGAGTCTTGAAAGTGAATACTAAAAATGGGGATCCATCAGAATATTTCCTCTTTAGAATGGGTCCAGGAGTTTTCTAAGCCTTAAAAACACTGTATTAGACCATTACTACTACGTAATGAATTCGATACTCACTAATGGCCTTTGTGCTAGACGAAGCTAAGCTTAATTAATACCAGTGGGTACCTCGTCATGGTTTATGGCAAGCAGACTATTATTTCCGTTTAATGATCTCGATCCACACTGAGTGCTGTATACTTGTAGCTTGTGCCACATAGGTGAACAATTAACATCCCTCCAGCAAAATCACGTCATTTTATATACATACATTTAGGGAAGGGCGATATGGACAAAAATTCATATCCTGGTATTGTCAGACTGAATATCGATATAAAATTTCCTGGTATTTTCTTATGTTCAATCGCAAGTCGAAGTCGCATAACAAATTTTTTTCATTAAAACAAACTGGGATCAAAATTACAATAAATAAAATAATTCTTCGATCAGTATAATTCTGAGAAAGCGGCTTTTTCAACTATAACAAGAACACAGAATACTTTGAATATAAGGAACTAAAAATAAAAATGTAAATTGAATAAAAAACAGTTTCCTAATGCAGCAGACAGTTGAAGGAATTGTAAAAGAGAGAAAATTGGGTTTGGCATACATGCGAAGAGGGAGAGTGAGGGGAGAAAAGAACAAATGATTTCGAAGGGGGACAGGCAAGCCTGAGAAAAAAAAGGAGCTAGATCTTGCTCCCATATAGCTAAACTGGCATCAACGTGGCTATATTAGCCTAAATAGTATTGCTCAATCTTATATTGTGTTTGAAAGTATATAGTATATTGTGTAAAGTCAATGACCCAAAACAGATAAAGATCTTAGACATTGAAATACCATACAGAAGTCTTTTTCCAAAATTTTTTTGTATTTTCACTATATTTGCTCGAATGAAATCTATCATAAAACTCAGTTTTTACTGTAAACAATCATTGAGCAGTCTTACTGATGACTTTGAAAAAATTATCACAACCAAAAATCAATATAACTGTTTACCCCTGGTGATACACACTTTCTGGATCTAACGGTTACTTAGTCCAATTACACACACTTTTTTTTGTCTATCAATTTTTCGCTACACAGAATAAGGTGAATAAAGCTAACTCGGCTAAAGCATGCTTTTAAGTAATCGATATTAGATTAACAAAAAAGTGTCATGGGGAGTTTTGTGGCTATTTCGCTGTTGGTTTACATCATCTTCAGAACTTAGGACTGAAAGAGACATTTTCTATCTATTAAGATGAGTAAATAAGAGGTTACCCTATCAATCAAAGGTTTGATTCCAGCAGCAATAGCCCAATTTTCTTTGTTTATTCTACTTACGTTGTCAAGGTCAAATGATACATTCGCCGTTTAACAACAGGAGATCATTTCAATATAATATAATGCAATTTATAATAATTCTGTTGGATCATGTATCCATTTCTTAATAACATGAGTAAGTATATAAGCAATGTAAAAAAATAAAGAAACAATAATGTGACCAATGTCTTCTGGCAGCATGATACATACAATTAAAAACATAACACTTCATACGTAACAGTCTAATACATTATATCTGCTATTACTGTATATATGTTACAATGAGAGTGTGAAACTAGGGATTTCGCGAAACCCCTGAACATTTCAGTAATTTTGTGAAATCGTTACTTTCATCATCAGTATTGTCATGGTTAACAAACTTGTGATGCTAACCATTACTACTGCAATGAGTTTGATCCTCATTGGGCACCTGAATACTATGGCCGAATGTCAAACTTAACGACACTTTGTGAATGTCAAGTATATTCTATTTCTGTATTAACAGTGTAATGGTTAACAAGCTTATGATGCTGACCATTACTACTGTAATAAGTTCAATCCTTACTGGGAGTCCAACTACCATGGCCTTGTGTCAAACTATGCAAAACTTGGTAAATATCAAGAATACTTTCTTTCGCTTTTTCATCCATGTTTATAAGAAACCAATCACCAAAAATGTCGACATAGGTTTTTTAAGTATTCAAAATGATCCAGCTGGGTGGCTATGTATGTACGATGGGTACAGGCTGTACTAATGAAGCTAGAGGGCTGAAAATTTAAACATTTACTTATGTCTAGACAGCTTTTGGTTTTTTAAAATTCCACCTTGAAATCAGTCTTTAGTGAGAGGGTTAGACTTGTAGCGTAGATTTATCCTAAAGTGATCCCTCAGTTTGTGTCCAGCAGCATTCATGCTTGTATTTTGAAAATTCAGACTTTTTTAGGGATCACTGCCCAACAAAATGCAAGAGAAGAAACTTATTCATTGATCACCCCATTTACCAATTTTTTTAGTTGATCACCCCAAATATGTCATGCTGCCAAAAAGTGCTGCTCTCTACTGAATGACTATCATGTATGTTGTTATTCATTGTTTAGAAGAAATGAAATTTAAAAAAAACAAAAAAACAATGCGAATTTGAGATAGGAAGGCGGAGGAGTGATCACAAGAAGTGGCAGTGAGAGTTGAAACAAAAAGCCCAGAGAGACTGAAGAGAGGGGGATCTATTACGGGAAAGGTTAGAGGAAGGTGAATGAAGGGAGGAAGATGGTGAGTAATAGGATGAGTAAAGAGAAGAGGAGGGAGGTTCATCTCACGCAATGAATTCACCATGGCTGCCAACACTTGAAAAAAAAACAAAAAACCCTCTGTAATCGATTGATCTAGATTTAAGCCAGAAACTCTAACCTCCTCTTTAGTAATTGCTTTATAGAATGAATTTTAAAAAAAGAAAAGAAAAAAAAAGAGAGACATGACTGCATTTCCAATTTTTCTCTTGAGGTTGTTTTCTTATTGTTGATGCTATGATGATGATGATGATGATCATCATCATCATACATTTTTATATTTCTCCATCATAATCATCATCCTTTTTAGCATTCCTCCAGATTTTGACTTTTGTTTTTAAATAAAGAAAATTTCCTTCATTTCTATTGTAAATTGCTTCCTGTTAATATAAGGCTGTCTATAAGGTATCCAGCCATTGTGAATATCTTGAGAACTTTTGTGTCACTTTGATTTAAATAGATAACCAGAGCAGACCTTATTGCACGTGCATGAACAAGCATTCTCCCATGGGGTAACTCATCAAGCACAGAGTGAGCTTGCGTACTGTGTGACTGTTTCATTCACGATGACTGAGCAAGTCATTCTTCACATCTTTACACATACGTGCAGAGTAAATTGGCAAAAAAATGTATCACACGGGTCTGTCAGCCCCTTTACAATCCAGATTTGGCTTCCTCTGAGATAAAATAAAATACTTCAGACTGTGGAAGAGATTAAGGAGAATGTGACAAGGTAGAACTTTGGCAACTGTTCTGAAAAGTAGAAGTGATGCTTGGATAAGTGTTTGATGGCACACAGGGGATATTTTTTAGGGGACTAAGGTGCCATTGCCATGTAGGTTACTAGAAACCATCAACCACAACTGTCAACATAGTTTTCTTCAGTTTTCAAGTTGATATGGCTGGCTGCCTATATATATGATGTATGTGGGCTATACCAAGGAAGGTACGAGACTGAAAATTTAAAGATCCACTTTTTATTAGGTCTAAATACGTTTATTTTTTTTTTAAATCCTCACCTCAAGGGAAGTTTAATTTGCAATGTAAGTTTATGCTAAATTGATCCCTTCTTTTGTGTCTGCTTTTTTTTTGAAAATTCAGACCTTTTTAGTGATCACTGCCCAAGAAAATGCAAGAGAAGGAACTTATTTACTGATCAACCCTTTTTCTATTTTCTTAATAGATTGTCCCCCAACATGGCATGCTGCCAAAAGACACGTGATGGTTTCTATTGAATGACTAACCAGACCTGCTTATTTCATTAATATGAAATGGTTGGACTTGACGCGCAGACCTTGTACAATATTACGTCTGTTACTTTTCTGTCTCATGCCACCATTTTATATATTGATTGGCTGGTTGGTTCCTGTGGGCTTCTATAGTGGATGCTTCACGGAATCTCAAGATCGATGCTTCTTAAATTGATGAATGATTCACCTAGGGGTGAATCAAATTATTGAGGGGGTGAATTACTTCATTGACTCAGGTTTCTTCATTTTTTAAGTTGGTCAGGATGGCTGGCTATGCATATATCACATGTACAGGCCACACTGATGGAACTAGAATACTGATTATTTAAACATTTATTCTCTATTATGTCTGGAAAAAAAGGTTTTTTTTAACCACCCCCAGTTTTTAGGGGAGTTGATTTGCAATATAAGTTTATGCTAAATTGGTCCCATAGTTTGTATCCAGCAAGATTCGTGCTTGTTTTTTTTTGTGAAAATTCAGACTTTTTTTTAGTGTTCTCTGCCCTACAAAAGCTGAAAGAAGTAACTTGTTCATTGATCACATCTTTCTCCAATTTTCTAATTCATCATCCCCAACGATGCGAATTTGAGATATGATGGTCAATGATGGTTTCCATTGAGTGACTAACCAGACCTGCCTATATTTTTTCTACACTTGAAAAGCATTTTTGTGTTAGATATAAAAAAACATTGTTTCTGAGAATCTAATTCTGAGTTTTAAGACAATTGTTTACTAACTTCATTTATGAATGCATTACATAATTTGAAATCTCCTGTTATTACATGGAGAACGAATCACTTAGACTGGACAGCGTAAATAGGATAAACAATTGAAGTAAAATGGGCCTGCTGTAGGAATTGAACCTGCAACCGATGAGGTAGCCACTTCAACATAGCATTGCTCTTCCAATTGACCGAAACACTGAGGTGGAAAGGCGAAAGCCCAAATATCTACTTCATCCCCTGCTTTTCTCATCTGATTCATTCACTGTCCACATCTGCATCATTGTTTCTCAATGCGGACAATTACATTATCAAGAAATGGATATATAATCCAACAAAGTATTTATGAATGCAGTCATGAATATTCTATGATAATGTAAACTTCTGTGTTAATCGTTTTGTCACCATCTTTTCTCACATACTTTTAGGATGTTGACAAACTTGAATAAAATAGACACTTTGGAAGTGAGTTAAATCTATCTTTTCAAGTAAAAAAATTGAGTTGGTAATTCTATAGATTAAAATCGATTAACAGCGTTTATAAGAAATCAAGAGACCCAAAGAGAGAACGGTTTAAGAGTGATAGAGAGTGTTCCAAACAAAGAAAGAAAGCTGTTAATTTAACTAAGATGGGGATCAATAGGGGAGAAGAAATCATACAAGTGGAAAGAAATAGGATAAAAAGGGAGAAAGAAAGATTATTTGGGTTGAGACAAAGTGAATGGTCACTATCCACGCTATGTGATTCTGATAGTTTTTAACATTTCTAATAAAACAATTTCTTTTCTTTCCTAAAGGAATATATTGAAAATTTCAAACTGAGTGAAATAAGTATCTGAAACAAAAACATGGCAAAACTTCCCCTTATTTTTCAACTTTGGACAAATCCCTGCAAAAAAACAACAAAAAACAAGGTCCAGACAAAACCCCCACGCGATTTTTAAAAATTGGGGGGGGGGATTATTTGGTTAAGCAAGCCAGTGTTTCTTTGTACAAAAATTCATTTTCCCCTGAAGTTTGAACTACCTCGACTGAATATCACTGTGACGAATGTCGAGAGGTATGAATGTTGAAATCTTTTTCTTTCAGACCAAACTGAAAACAGTTTAAAGTGAAGAGAGGAATAAGTGGGCAAAGGAAGAGGTATATTTCAATCTTTTTTATGTCACACTTCATTATAATACTCCTTTTTTTTTAATCAATTCTTGAAATAAAATAGAAAGTACATGAAAAAAAAGAAAGACAATACAGTGTTAATAATTACTGTATACACTTCATACATATATTCATAACTTTTTCATTTCCAAATGAATTATATGGCATTTTAGATAATATTTTTTGTTTTATTTTTGCACTGATCTAGAATAAGGGGAGTTATAAGGCAGTACCCACCTCATCTCCAAGCAACATAAGACAATATAATACCTTGGTACCATCACTTCTAGCCAAAGATTATCTTTCATGCTATAGATCGATGCTTCCCAAACTTTTTTGGACAACCACCCACTTTAAGAACTGAATAAGTAAAAAAATTCAATTTTTATAACATTTTTTAATACTTGACTTTTGAACAGCTCCACTGTTAAATGAGCATTTTTCATACATGCAACTATGTGTAAAAGGTATTGATTTGTATTTTTTTGCCCCTTGCCCCCCTCCACCACCCACCAACCAGCCCCATGCCTTCCAGCACCCTCAAGGAGGCAGAAACGCCCACTTTGGGATTCACTGCGATAGACAAACACTTCACGTTAAAGCTTCAATGGCCTTCAGGCTGACATATCTTACTTGTCACTGGTCATAAAAACAGTTTATCATAAATAAAGACTAATTACGCTACTAAATCAAAGTTGCTACTTACAAAAATACCTGCAACTTACCTACTTACCTAACTGCCTACCAGCACACAGCGAGAGAGGCCCTGTTCAGACATATCTGTTTAATGGTTAGGAAAGGTTAGATAGGATAAGTTGGAATAATAAAAATATTTTGAGTAGGTTTTTATCTCATCAACACCAGTAGAATCATCAGATAGACACTTGTAATTTTTTTGGTAACTTACCCATTCTTCAATTAATTAAGCATAAGAGGTCTTTTCAGAAAGTATCCACCCATTTAATATCAATGAAAAAAATAGGCTATGTAGGGAAATGGTGCCTGAGTCCCCTTCAAAGTGCACTCCCTTTGACACCTCATTTATAACAGTGTCCCTCTCACTTTTCAAAACAGTCTGAAAAATCCTCTTCAAGGATCACCGTCAACTGCCTCATCGTGTTCCCTTTGATCTCGTCCACAGTCTAAAATCTCTTTGGAAAAATCTAGACGTCACAGGGAGTCAAATCTTGACCCCAGGGGTGGGTGTGTTACAGACCTGAGTGAAGCAATGTTTAACCGAAAAACCCTACACGAGATGTGAATCGGCACTGTGAATGCGACAGTTAAACATTACACAAGCACACTCATCGCTGACTGAGTAACCCAACAGGGTAGTGTTCCCGCATTTATAGTAAGGTCATTTCAGATTTGTTGCTAAGTTACATTAATGACACTCAATCAGATCTCAAAATAGCTTGAAACTTTCCTGACTGACTTTGTATTTTTTCTAATCATATCTGAAGGCCGGGTATTCACAACAAAAGTGGATATCCCCACAAATCAAAATTTTTTTTTTTTTCTTTTTAAAAGACTACATTTATGTATTGATATCAAATTTGATCAGAAGGGGAGATAATCCAAGCTTTATCACAGAGACTTACCCAAAACAGGCATTGGAATGGCAGAAATCGAGCAAGTTTGGTTGCAGATACCAGCCTCTTGAGGTGCCCACTAACTTGCCCATGTTCGAAATTCAATGCCATTCCAATGCCTGTGTTGGGTAAAACTCTGAAATAAAGCCTGGATTGTCACCCCTTCCAGCAAGCCTGATTGATATAATAACACACTATAGTGAAGAAAAAAAAAATAAGAGAATAAGAGAGATAATCATGTAATCCAATTTGAGCACTGAGGTGAAAAAGGGGGGGAAAAATGATATAAAAAAAAGTTTCATTTATTGACTGCTAAAATGTTTTTATCCGATTCACTTCATTTCATTTTTACAATTGCCCCCATCCCTCCGACCTAGACATTAGATAAATATATATTTTGTAGTGGGGGTGAGGTGGGTGTTGCATTATCTCTGTTATCAAATGGGTATCCAGTGCAGTAAAATTATACCAAGTCTGAAAATATCAGGTTTGTGGGTTCAAAGGGAAATTCTGTTCTTATTAGTGTATTTTTTCTAGATGAGTAGGTAATAACATTGGGGTTGGGGTCCAACACCAACCAGACTTACATTGTGAACCATGCTACAACAAACTGCGTGGTATTGTGAGATGCCTGCATTAAAGATTTATGATTGATTTTTAGGTGAAAGTGTATAATGTAAAAAGACATAACTTTTAATCGAATCAGCGTAGTCCTACAAATAGCCTACCCATCCAGCCAGCCAAGTGGGCTCCTGATTGTTCTCTCTTTGCTTGTCTGGATCACATTTTTTGGGGCTACAACCTTGAAAATTTGTACAAGTACACCACTATACACTATCAAAAAATCTCCATGGTCATTTCTGACAGACCATGCCCAAATCTTGCACAGGTTTTTTTTTTTGTTTTTTTTGATAGTTTTAAATAAATTATTTAAATAAATAAATCTTTCAAGATAATTTTTTTTTAGATAATTAGTTCTGGTACATAGACGGGTTATAGTGATTACGAAATATTTTTCTCTTATATTTCATTTTAAAATCTCAGACAACTTTGTCCCAGGAGACATTTTGAACAGGATCATATTGTCCCAAAAGTCTTCCTTGTTATATAGCCTAAGGTCCTATGATCTCTATACATATATTTCACCTAGATTGGCCATTTTTTTCAAAAAAATGTTTCTTATTTTACTTATCTAAATCTGATGTATTCAAGGATAAAGTATTTGTCTTCATGGCAATTTCTTGACATCCTATATGAAAATTTATATCAATTTCTGATCTGAGTGATGGTAAAACGTAAACAATAAGGAATATCTACTAGGACAAATATGTCCTGGGATAAACATCCAATGGGACAAATGTATCCAGGGATAAAAGACTATTAGGACAAATGTATCCTGAGATAAATGTCTAATAGGACAAATGTATCCTGAGATAAATGTCTAATGGGACAAATGTATCCAGGGATAAAAGACTATTAGGACAAATGTATCCTGAGATAAATATCTAATGGGACAAAAGTATCCAGGGATAAAAGACTATTAGGACAAATGCATCCTGAGATAAATGTCTAATAGGACAAATGTATCCAATTATAATTTTGCTTCTTCAAAATGTAGAAAATCCAGATATTCAGCACTAAGATAGATAAGTCTCAAAAAGATTGAGACATTAAGCTGAAAATTGAACAGATCTTTTGAATTGAAAATTTGAGCTTTTTTAAAGAATTCACAAAGGAAAAATTTCGAAACTTCCAAGTCATTTTATTTTATGTTGAAAAATGACGGCAGTATTTAAACTATTTTATGATTACATCGTACTTTAAATTTATAGAAAACATTATGCTGTTAAAAAATTTTTTGAGTGTATTTAACAAGAATGATGTTTTATTTATTGAAAAAAAAAAAAAAAAGGTAGACTTCTCAATAATTATCTCCCTTGACAAATATTACAGACAATAAATTTATAAATACATATGGCATATTACATATGTAGATTACAACCATAACCTTTTGCTATCATCATAATAAAGGTGGTCGAGCATTTAATATGTTGCTACCTGAGTCCACAGGGAAAACTAAAGCTTTTAGTAGTAAAAACATTTTATGACCCTTTTTTGTATTTTGCAAACATCTCAATAATAAAAAGGTCACTCAATAGAAACCGTCTCCTAACCAATGTCTCTTAACAACATGCTGTGTTGGGGATGATCAATTAAAACATTGGAAGAAGGGATGATCAATGAATAAGTTACTCCTCTTGCCTCCAGTTGGGCAGTAATCACTAAAACCTCTGAATTTTCAAAAACAAGTGTAGACAATTAGGGGACCAATTTAATATAAGCTTACACAGCAAATTGAACCCCAACTAAAAACCTATCGGGAGCGTGGGGGAAGGTAAAAAATATTTTCTAGACATAATAAGGAGGAGGAAATAGGTTACAGCATTACGATATCCTCTGGGAGTGCAATTATTACAAATTAGCTGTTATAAAGAGGCAGATTAAATAATACGGCATGCATATAAAAAAAATACAGCAAGCAAATTATTTACTTTTCAATTTGCTTGGGAAAAGGTATAATCTCCAAAAAGAGTCTTGGTAGAATATAAAACCAAACATGCCGTTAAAATGCACATGTTATTGAGTAGAGCTGTTGTATATAGCAAACAAGTTTGTCCTTTGGAGCTGATAAGACCGAGAGATAATCCTGCCGACATCCTGTTGATGATTAGACTTATCAAGGGATAGACAGGTAATGAATGCAGCTGTCATCAAATTTGATTGAAAACTAATAATCAAACGTCATCAATCATCCTTAAACAAAAAGAAGAAGAAGAAAAAAAAAAAAGCAATCAATCAATCTATATTTAGACTCATGGGTAGAACGGATTTTTTTCTCTCCTATTAATATCACATTGCTCAAGTCTAATTTAGAAGCGCAGACTGGCATAACAGTTACTGGGTCAGGAAACAGAATCAACGGACCGAATTTGAATTTCGGCTGAGGCTATTTATGTTCACTTTGCACTTGTGCCCAGGCGAAAGGCACGAATCCACTTTTTTTTCTAAGATATGGATAGCAGGGCAGCTGGAACCCTTTAACCCTGTAAAGCAGTCCGGCTGAAGAGAAGGTTACTCTGACAAAAAAAACCCAAAAAAAACAAAGCCTACAGCCTGACAGTCGGCATAGTTGGTCCCAAGCCCAGGAGGAGGGCTGCGTCGTGATCCATGATGGTAATAAAATAAGTAATTGAATACTTATATATATATATATATATATATATATATATATATATATATATATACTCTATTTTTCCTTTTAACATTTTTATTCTCATTAGAAACTGTCAGCCTAAATAGTCAACAGAGGTTTCTTCAGTTTTCAAGCGATTCTGGCTATGTATGTGTAGTTTGTACACGCCATACCACTGTCCTAGACTAAGCTGAGCTTCGAGAATATCAAATCTATACAAGTGGAAGACGGAAGCATTGCAGTACATTGGGCTTTGTATCCCTTAATCGAACACATTTTTGTTTTCATTGTCTAATATTTCTTTTATTGGCTTTTACGAACAGGACAGCAAGATTGTTTTTCTTACATCCCCACTTTGTCTCATGCCTCACATATCACAAGGTCAGCCATTTGCAATTGTAGATCACCTGCCTCTTCATGGTTTTTTCTGAGCAGAAATAGTACAGGTTGAATATTTCATCCTCATTTGAAACTTTGAAAACCCAAAATGTTTCAAAATCAAAATCTTTTTAAAAGCCAACACAATGTTACATGTGGAAAATTCCACATCTGATTTCACCATAGTATGATTAAAAGATAAGATAGGAGACAGATTTCCAAGACATTCAACACATATCTGATTATGCTGAATGCCTGGTTATTTTTGGTTAACTCTTTAGAGATGTAAAACTGTATTAGCATCACAAATAGTAGAAGACGAAACAAGTCCCAATCGAAACAAATCATTGTCACTGCAAAACCAACCTATATCAATTCATTTGAACATTTTAATCTATTTATCAATTAATTTTTTTCTTTTAATTCATCCATTTCATTACTGTCACTCCTCTAGTTTAATTCAATAACGTTTTTCCCTGTCGTGTCCGGATATGAAAAGATTCCAATAAAGAATAAAAATGAAATAAAACAGATTTTTTCTCCAACACAACGAATGGTATGGTAGATGTCAGTGACAAGAATGATGAGATTATTCATGTATGGATCAGCACTTCTACCAGGGACCAGAGTGTAGTATCTGTGAGCTCCGCCGAAGATACAAGTGTTGCTCCCTGCCTAGGATCATAGTATGGTACTTGCTTGCTAATTGAAAAGTATCATGCGCAAAAAATATATGAATACGCATACCATTTCATACATATGGATTTTTTATTTCATTTACAAAAGTAACTGATGTTGAGTTGATTAACTTAGGGGTAGTCAAGAAAGTTGATTTCTACGAGTTCCAGACGTACAATGGTCTTTGCACAAAACTTCATTAAAAATCATGACTATCTACTGATTATGTAATGTAACGCAAACTGCAAGAAGAATGCTTTAGTTGTCCTCTTCAGATGAATAAATACAATAATTTTAGCCTTTAAGAAATCAATGGTTTATTTCTGCTACTCTTGCCCCACTTGAGGCCCAAGCAACAACGGGAGGTGGTTATCCCTCAACAGATAATAGCCACGCAACCACTCAAACTCCAATAGAGAACAGATCAATACAGTCACACACGCACACAGCTCAAATACACTGACGGTACCATGTTTCATCAAAAATGCAATATACACACACACGCTACACATCACATATGCATCACATCCTCGGGAGAAATATGCACACATGTATGTATGTATGTATGTATGTGTATTTTGCATTTTTGAGGTCAAACAGCAACCACTAGGAAGTTACTACTACACGTCTCCTTGACTATTGGCCGTTTTCTTAGTTGTGTTATTATTGTAAGAAACTGGACAAGCAAGAAAGGAAAATGAAATGAAAGAAAAACAGGTTTGGTTAATCATTCAATAGAAACAGTCACTTGACCAACAACTTTTGGCTAGCACGAGGTGTTGGGGTGATCAATTAAAAATCAGAAAACGGGCAATCAGTGAGTTCAAAAACAAGCATAAATGTCACCAGAGTCTATTGATAGCGTGACGAAGAAAAAAAAATTTCTCTTCCTATCTCTCCCTCTTATTATCACACCCTTTTATTAAAATCACAGCTTTCTTTTTTCACTGCAAATGCTATGTATCTCTCTTTAACCACTCTCTCTTCGGGTCACTTTATTCCCTACGAACGCTGTTTACCTATTCAAATGCGGTCTTGACATTTCCCCTGTTCTTAGAACGGGGGACCTATGTCACAGTAGAAAATAAATTTAAAAAAACAAGCAATACATTGACATGCCCCCCCCCCAAGAGGAGTGTTCCTATGAGAGAAAAACTTTCTAAACTGAAATGGTATAAAGCAGAGAAGCAACTCCCATTAATCTATACGTAAACATTTTTTGAGCATATCCATACTCCAAAAATGGCGATGATGATATGTTAGGCTGTTTCATCAGCAGTTGAGGAGGTAGGAGGAGGAAGAGAAGGAGAAGGGGGAAGAGGATGTATGCTGCCTCTAGAACGGCTCTGAAAACAAATGCTGAGTGAACGTTATTTTCACTTTTGACCTTTATCTGTAAAAGTCAAAACACAGTGTAGAGTAAACTTTCGACCTGCATAACATTTTGAACAGTGAGAAAAATTCCTTTTGATTTTATTTTTTTCAAGATAATACGTTAAAACGTTTGAAATAAAGTCTCTTCTCGATAAAAAACATGTTAAAAAATACAACCACTGATCATTTTTATTAATGCTAACTTAGTTCATTTCAGCACCATCAAATTGACAGGACACAGATAGGAAGATTGCGTTTCCCAAATCTTCCTATTACAGGTATTTCTTGTCTTGAGAATCAGCATTTGAAATCCTGGCCTTTAACTGGACTTGAACACATTCATTCTAGTCCACCATTGATCATCATTGAAGTGATATTGATTGGCATAGTAAAAGATCCTATCACAACTGAAAGTAAGGGTAGTGTTTTTCAACTCACTACATATTGCGAATATATTCTTTTTTCAAACTAAAAATTATCAATAATTAGTCACTCAATA
This sequence comes from Thysanoteuthis rhombus, assembly GCA_963457665.1. NCBI lineage: Eukaryota > Metazoa > Mollusca > Cephalopoda > Oegopsida > Thysanoteuthidae > Thysanoteuthis > Thysanoteuthis major. The sequence goes on along the minus strand of OY735238.1, from coordinate 17,875,105 downwards.
CAAAATTGTTACACAACTAACATCTTTTGACAGCATGCCATGTTGTGGGTAATCAGAAAAATTGCAAAAAAAGGGGTGATCATTCAATAAGTTAATTCTCTCACCTTCTGTTGGACGGTGATCACTGGTAAAAAGTCTGAATTTCCCCCCCCCAAAAAAAAGCAGACGGAAATTAAGGGAACAATTTAGCACAAATTTACTCAGCTAATTGACCCCACCTCTGAAAAAGTATTCAGGGAAAGAATTTTGAAGATATCAAGTTTTTTCTAGATATACTATAATAAAGAGGTAATGTTTGAATTTTCATCCCTCTAGCCCTATTGTTGCAGCCTGTATGCATCATACATGCATACATACATATATACATAGCCAGCCAAACCAACTTGAAAACTGAAAAAAATGTTGACAGTTTTTAATAGCATTATTCTACTATCTCCAAATTTATCGATCATGACGAGACACAATAAAAAAAACTTTTGTCGCAAGGCAAATCATTTAAGGTAAAGTGGAGGGGGGATGTATGTTGATCACATGGTCACTATATCATAAGCCATACTGAACACATGTAAAAGAAAAAAAAAAGATTAAAATTAGTCATTAACAGTTACAATAATCATTCCTCAAAACCTACTTCATGCTGAATTTAATTTTTGAAGTTACCTTTTGGTCTCTTTAAATTTCACAAACATCTTATTTTCAAAAGCATTTAACTAAAATAATATGTCATGTGTACTAACTTATATATTTGTTCACTGTCATGTGAAGGAATGCAATTGACACAATAAAATGGAATTTCATGTTCTGATGACATGCTTAAAATGCTGAATTCAGATAATAAAAAATAAAAAAATTAGAACCTGTTCGCGGACAATAAAAAGCTATTCTCCAAGCTCACTGCAATGCAAATCTCAATTATCCATGTCTATGAAATGCAATGTGTATACAGAGCTATTCTCCAAGCTCACTGCAATGCAAATTTCTATTATCCACTTATATAAAATACAATGTATATAGAAGACTATTCTCCAAGCTCACTGCAATGCAAATCTCAATTATCCACGTCTATAAAATGCAATGTATACAGAAAGCCATTCTCCAAGCTTACTGCAATTCAAATCTCTATTATTCATTTATATAAGATGCAATGTGTATCCATATATTTTAGATATCCTGTCATTTTCAAAGGGAAAGGTAAACCAGTTATTTATAAGAAACAACACATATGAAGGAAATGAAAGCAAGCTAATGAAAACTATTTCAAAGAAAAGAAAACAACTTTGTCGCGAAGATTAATCTGCCATCCACTACAATTAATGACCGTATTTACTTTCGATTTTTACTTCTTATAGAATGATAGCCACAAAAAAAAAAAAAAAAACAGAAAATGAATTTTGAAAAACCATGACAAAAATAGAGCTTCTCAAGTGTTTGGGGGGGGGGCTGAATCAGGATCACAGATTGGCTGATACAAACTGTTGAAATATTGATTTTTCTACAAGCTACAATTTTGGAATGCACTTTTTGAGTCAGAATATCTTAGTAGGGTGGGGGTTGGTGGTGATATTCTGAAATATGGTGAAAGGGGTGCATATATAAACAACAAGAACCATAAGTACAATGATGCATTCACCATGCATGGTAGTAATAGCAGGAGGGTAAAGAAGAGAAAGTAGTCTTCATGGGAGTCATTGATTCTCAAAGATATGGAAATATTCTGCGGGTGTTATTTCCAATAAAAATTGTAAAAATACATTTTGCCGTTTTTTCAATACAAAAATACGGACCATTCACATTCTAATACAACATCACAGCTGCTGGAAAAAAAAAAAAAATGATTGAATACATGTTCTTTTTCTTAATGACATCACTTATTTCCTTCCTCTTTCTGTTGATTAACGTAATCAGAAACAGACCGAAAAGCACTTTATTGAGACATGTAAACACATCTAAGCAAAAAAAAACAAAACAAAAAAAAAACAACTGGACCAAACAGATTTTTGGTATGTATATCCTTCTCTTTTCTTTTGTGTGATCTTAAAATAGTTTTCTTTAATGCAGTCAAAAAGTTAAAGGGACAATACAATGCAATGTTCGTCACAGGTGAAAATAAGCAATAATCGATCGTTAAATTGGATTTTTTTTTTTCATTAAAAACGAAATTCAATAAATTTTAAAATCTAAGCTTTTAAAATCTCAGACATTGAAAAGGGAGGCCCAAACATGGGGTAATGTTAGCTACCTGGTCTAGCTAAACATTATAGTGAGTTCGATCTCCACTGAGTATCTGACATTTTGTGTTTTTTCTTCTGACAGACAAAGCCAAGTTTTGTAAGTAGTCATTTATTTATGACATTAGGTGGGGAGTATGAACCAGTGGCATAGCAAGGGGGAGTTGTGCTATATCCTAGGGGAGGATATGATTATTAATTAACATAACAAATCTGTATGAAACCCATGAAAGAGATAGAGATTGAGTGAAGAATCACCCTCGGATGGCAAACCTTTGGCAGAGCAAGCTCAACTTTTAAAAACAAGACGATCCCATTAATCCTAAAAAGGAGAGTATACAACCGATGCATTCTCCCAATAGTCACTTATGAAACTGAAACATGGAACCTAAGCAAGAGATAGACCCACAAACTGAGAAGCATGCAACGCGCACATGAGAGAATCATGCTCAACCTCACATGGAGAGATCACAAGACAGCACAGTATATAAGGAAGAAAACGGGAGTTGGATACATCATAGAATCTATTAGAAAACTCAAATGGTAATGGGCAGGCCACGTTACAAGAATGACTGACAACCAATGGACATCACAACTCACAACATGGATCCCCAAAGATCACATGTGGAACCGAGACCGACAAAATACGAGATGGAGAGATAAAGTAGACAAATTTAGAAAATACTGTCTCCGCGATGCCCACGACAGAGAAGTATGACGAATCCTGGGGAAGGTCTATGTCCAACGACGGACGTTAAAAGACTGATGATGATGAAAGGCCAGAGGAAATTTTGTGCCCCTTTGCTGAGAGTGGGGGCACTGCCCCTTCTTGCTATACCTCTGGTTCATTGGTTAGTCTTCTATGGTGTAATTTGACTGAAATTAGCACTGAATGTATTTTGAAGTGAAATTTGAGACAGAATTGTGAAAAAAGATTTAGTGAACAGAGAGAGATGATTTGTTCAAATAATTGATTAACGAATTTGGAAATATTCAGATGAGAATTTGCCAAACTGTTAAATAAATATGATAGAACAGAGGTTCCCCAACTTGGGAATCTCTCAAGCGGTTCCACAAATCAAAGTGACATTTTCACATTATCATCATCATCAGTCTTTTAGCGTCCGTCGTTGGACATAGACCTTCCCCAGGATTTGCCACACTTCCCTATCATGGGCATTGCGGAGCCAGTACTTCCTGAACCTGTCTAGCTCGTCTCTCCATCTAATATTTTGCCGGTCTCGGTTGCGCATGTGGTGTCGGAGGATCCATGTCATGAGTCGCGATGTCCATCGATTGTCTACCATTCTTGCAACATGGCCAGCCCACTGCTATTTGAGATTTTTAATGGATTCTATGATGTCCCTGACTCCTGTCTTTTCTCGGATGTACTGTGCTGTCTTGTGGTCTCTCCATGTGAGGCCTAGCATTATTCTCTCATGTGCACGTTGCATGGTTCTCAATTTGCGGGTCTGTCTCTTGGTTAGGTTCCATGTTTCAGCTCCATAACTGACTATTGGGAGGATGCATTGGTTATACACCCTTCTCTTTAGGATTTCTGGGATCTTCTTATTTTTGAAGGTTGAGTTAGCTCTGCCAAAGGCTTACCATCCTAGTGTGTATACTTGATAATTTTTCATTACATAAACAATTCTTCTGGAGCTCTTATATGCACTTATTTTATTTGACACGTTAAAATTAAAAACATCCAGGTTATTCATGTGACATGGACGCTATTCAGTCAGTAGTCATTCATGTTTATTTTTCTTCAGTTCACTTCATTCTTTTCCATTTGGGTTTAAACGCATTTAGATAATTTCTTTAACAAGGCCAAAATCTAATAATTACATATGTAAATACATATATGTAAAAGAGAAAGTTTGTTTTTTCAAAGGAGTTCCGTCGAAAATTTCATCATTGAAAAGGGTTCTTTGGGTAGTCAAAGTTTGAAGACTTTTGACATAGATCAAATATCATACAGTGAAAATTTCAGATCAAAATTCAGCTAATAACTGTTCTGCTAAATATTTATTGACCCCCCCCCCATGCTTTTTGCACATTCTTTTTTACTTTCTCGTGACCCAGAGTTTTCGGATAACTCCATAAAGAAGACCAAAATCCATTAGTTATATCCATAGGTAAATATGTAGAAGGGAAAGTTTTTTTTTTAAAGGGATTCCTAGAAAATTCAAAAATTGAAAAGGGATCCCTCAAGTAGTTAAAGCACTGCCTTAGGGGTGCATTCACACTTATTAAAGAGTACATATGGGTCCGAGACAAAACATTCGATAAACATAACCAACTAAGCCCCCCTCCTCTTGCATTCAGATTATAAATTTGCATATAAATCTCATTCAAAGGCACTCCATCACAATGTAAATCTATGTCTGTGTCATCTGTCAAAACGGAAAAAAATAAAAATAAAAAATAGAAAACTGACATATTCATAGGATAGGCCTGGTTAGTCACTCAATAGAAACCATTCCATAACCAACATCTTTCGCAGTATGTTGGGGGTGATCAATTAAAATATAGGAAAAAAAGTGGAGATTAATGAATAAGTTACTTCTTTCACATTTTGTTAAGCAGTGATCACTAGAAAAGTCTGAATTTTTTTAAAACAAGTGTGAATGCTGCTAGACACACAAGGGATCAATTTAGCATAAAATTACATTGCAAATTGAACCCACACCAAGAACCTATCTAGTTATTTGCTGTTAGCAGAGGTCATCCCTAGCTTAGAGCTAATGTTGGACCCATCTTGTCAGCTTTGTGGGCCTCAGTCTCAAACTTCTGGGTTGTATTAGTGGAGGTTGTATTTGGATGGCACGAAGAGATCTTTGCTCAAATAATACTTGAATTCTTCAACTTTCGTGGCATTAACTGTGTTAGTATGCAAGTTGTTCCAGGTGTTAATACTTCTTGATATTATGAATTTGTAATGGATGTCTTGGTGGCGATAGTAATTGATATTTATACACATGTCCTCTTGTGTTTTGACTAAGGGCGGGTATGAGCATGCAGTGCTTGCGGCTTTTACAGTAGGTATCAGTCTCTAGAGTAATCATATTATGTAGAAATTTATAGATTGGTATAAAATCAGTACAAAGGCACTAGTATTATAGTGAAAGTGAACTGAAGTATTTCTACACATGTTAAGGATGAAATTTCCGCAACAAGGTGAGCTGCTTGTATCTGAACCCTTTCTAGGTTTAGTATGTCTAATGTGGGATGTTATACTGGAGATGCATATTCTAGGTGGGCTCTAACTGGGAACTTGCAGAACAGATTGAGCATGCCAACATCCAAATATTTCAAAGTGTGTTTAATGAGGAAAATTATACTATTGGCTTTATTGACCTTTTTATTGATATGTTCCCTGAAGTTTAGATTATGGTTGATGGTAAGTTTAAGGTCTTTTTCTTTCTGGACTTGCTTGAGGTTGTGGGAGTTTTGATTATAAGCGATGCTGTTACTTGCCTTCTGGGTGGTAGGCATTTTTAACAAGTTGTAATGGTGTTTAATTTCTAATTTTTCCCAGTTGTAGGGAGTGACATTTTTCGATATTGTATATTTGCATCGGATCACACCAATTTCCGAGTATGCTTATGCCCCGTTGAAGTGTGGTCGCTGAATGTAAGCTAGCTGTAGATGCAGCCTCAAAGAAGTATGTAAATAGTTTTGAATCATCAGCACACAAGGATACAAAGTTCTTCATCATAGATGATACATCAATCACAAGTATCAAGAACAGAACTGGACATCAGGGGGGAAAAAGCCTTGGGGAACCCCACTTAGCACAGGGACCGAGGTTGAATATTCACCATTGACTCTTACTTTTTGAGTAAGGGACCTTGTTGAAAGCCTTCTCGAAATCCAAATCAGCAAGACCCATTGGTAAAACATAGGAACAGGCTTCCATTCATATGATTAGAGCTATTAAGTTTGTTACTGTCTATTTTCTTGTTAGGAAAGCCATGTTGGCCCTAATCTCGATTGTTGTTTGTTACCAACTGCTGCTTAATTTATTCAGTCAGCAATCCCACAAGAATTTTACCGAATATTTATAGACTATGGTTGTCAGAGTGATGGCTCTATAGTTTGAAGCAAGACTTATCTTTTTTGAATATGGCAGATAATATTCCTTGCTTCCACACTGCAGGTACTTGACCAGTTCGTAAACTTATGTTGAAGATATGGCACAAGGCGGAATTCAAAATAATAAATAAAAAATAAAAAACAAGTTTATTCTAAACATGATAAAGCTTAAATAATAAATGTTTAAAAATTAAATAATAAATGTTTAAAATTTCCGCCCTCTAGCTCTATTGGTGCAGCCAGTGCACTTGATACATACTTTCAAGTATCTCTGCCCTTCACCAACTTTCAAAATTGATCTTTTTAGCCAGAACTTAGCTTGTCATGATTGTAAAAAAGATGTTTACTCTTATGATCCCAGACAAACCTTGCTCATATTGGAACGTGAAGATGGTTACATAAAACTCCGGTTCTGGTCATTTGGCCAAAAAACAGAAAAAAATTGAATATCTAGACTGTCAACCCAGGTTGCACCTCCCGCTTGTACTTGAATGGGTAGGGTCAGGTTCAAAGCCAGATGTATCTCAAAAAGAAAAGTGCTAAGAATACTGGACAATTTTTTTGTTTTTTGCAGTCCTTCCAACACAACTTGTAATAATGCTTTGTTACCATATGCCATAATTCATTGACTGTGGTCCCAAATTACAAGCAGTAACTAGATACCGTAAACAAAAACTGTCAAAATAGGTTTCTTCAGTTTTCAATTTGATCTGGCTGGCTATGTATGTACATATCATGCATACAGGCTGCATTAATAGAGCTAGAGGGCTGGAAATTTAAAGCTTTTCTCCTGATCATTTCTACCCCCTAATCAGTTTTTAGAAGGAGTTCAATTTGTAATGTAAGTTTACGATAAATTGATCCCCAGTTTGCACTTGCTTGATTTTTAAAAGTTCTGACTTTTTAGTGATTACTGCCCAACAAAAGGCAAGAGAAATAACTTATTCATTGATCATCCCCTTTTTTAATTTTTCAATTGATCACCCACCATGGCATGTATCCAAAAGATGTTGGTCATGTGATAGTTTCTATTGAGTGACCAACCAGACCTATAATCAATTCATTTTAATACAATTCAGGGTGTAACATACCATTGAGAAATGTGCAAGCAGAGTTAGTATTACTTTATATTCACATCTCACACTCCAATATGGCCGATATTTTCATTATCGAATAGGGTTCAGTAATTCGTGTCCACAACCATTAGAGTATGAGAAGCAAAAATTAAGCAATACTATTAGCTCTGTAGAGGGACCACTCTACTAAACTAGTACCCGAATTGATGATGTAATTTTTCAAATGTCCAAAGATATGCCGCTCCGTATACACACACACACACACACACAGAGATCCCATACATGGAACACACACACACACCCACACAAATCTTGTGTAAAGTATGCATATTTCTACAGAAACAAACATATGCAATGAATGATTTCAACAGCTACAAACACACACATTGTATAATCAAATCACTATAGCCCCACAAATGACCCAACCAAGAGGGCTACAGTTCTCTCTTTGAGTGTCTGAATAAGTAGTAACGGTACTAAAAAATTGAGTTGCTCAAATTCATTCTAAAGTTTTTTTTATCAGTTAGGGCTTCCAATAAATAACAAAATGATACCGAGCTTGTGAAAATTGGTCAACAAACAAGGAAGACAGCGATTGTAGTGCCTTCAGGAATAAGGAGTATCTCGTTTTATCATTAATTAAACACAAAATCTTTGTTCTCAACCAACGGAAAATACAAATAAACAGCCATAACTTCCTTATTTCTCATCCAAATAAAATTTGGAATACAATGAGTTTATGACATACTCAAGACAATGCATGGACCATGATACAAATCAACATACTGGCTGATTGATTAGTAAATTGGTTGATTAAATGCACTAAAAAAGACAAATAATGGCTATAACTTCCTTATTTCTCTTCCTAATCAAATGAAATTTGGAATACAATGAGATTATAGCATGTCTAAGATAATGCATAGTCAATGACACATATCTAATCAACGACTGGTTAACTAATTATTTGATTAGTTGATTAAATGCTCTATACAAAATACTATACTGCAATTTTGGCAATCTAAAAAACATATCTGTTAGTTTTATTATCCTCAAACTTCATCAGTTTTCAGATAAAACAATGATTTAAATCTAGGTCTTACTAACCTCTATAGCCTAGCACAAGTTTTGATGCACATTGAATTCGACCTAAGTTTTCTGGACATTGTTAGAATGGACATCTGTGTACGGAATCAAAAAATTCAAAAAACTAGGTGATGGAGAGGTATCTCAAGTTCCATCGTATGTAGGTTCCCCAATGAAATTTATTAAAATAAGCCACTTAGTAGCAATTCAAACATGATAGTACATTTTGTAACATTCCTAGTCTATGTGTATGTCTCTCTTGGTCACACTTTTGGGGCTACAACCTTGAAAATTAGTATGAGTACACCACTAGGCACTATCTAAAAAATTTTTTTCAGTTCTCTCAAAAGAGTGCTTTTTGGATCACTGCTATCACCAAATTTTGTTCTGGTATTTTTTAGATAAAAAAAAATTGATCTTTTATCTGAAATTAGGATCATTTTAGATGAAACATTTTTTTTTCCAGTTCTGCTACACAAGTAGGCTATGGTGATTCATTTATGCAAGGTGTGGATATCATATATACTATGATTTGTGCACTCATTCCTCATTTCTTTACAGATGTTATGGTAAAGCCACTGTATAAACTACTATAAGTGTGTGTGTAGGGGATATGTACACAATATATACATAGAAAATTCCTGTGTGTAGATGTTAAGCAAAGTATGCATATATACCCTCTTTTACATACAAAATGAAGAATTGATTTACCAACATTTTAAACGCAGAAAATAGTATTTATTTAATACTAGTTGGGCCTGTGGAAATTCCATGGGTGTCAACTACTAAGATAGCGTCAATACTCTTGCACATATATTTCTGCAATTTAAGTATATAATTTTGTATTTTACTAGCTATGAAATGTACTGATTTTAGCTATAATAACATACAAAGGCATATAAAACCAGTATATTTGTTATCATTAGTGATTAATTTTGCCCTTTATCTATATTCTTTTGATCTTCTACTACTGTAACTTGTTTTAGGCTTCAGATTTGTGAAGGCAGAGAAGTGAATGAAATCAATAACAGCTATAACGATGGTTGAGTTCCTTTTACTTTCATTCAAGCACAAGCACCCTCTTCTATTCTTACCCTTCTTCCTTACATTGCGAGGGTAGTCTGAGGAGGGAGAAGAAAAAAAGATGAAAGATATCAGGAGAATGAATAATAATCAGAGAACGAAATGATCATCGTCACCAGTGTGAGTTTTAAGATTTAAAATTTTTGGATAGATAGAGAGGGTTTTTTTTCTTCTGCCAAATTCTTAACGAGAATGAATCAAATTTTAGACAGATGATGTAAAAGCAATTGAAAAAATTGTTTTGATTGTTGCTATTAACATTATATTAAATAAAGAACAGTATCTCATCATTTCAAGTTCAAACTGCCTAAATATTTTCATGAAACCAGATGCACTTTTTGAACAGCCATACCCAAGTATATATATATATATATATATATATATATTATATATACAAATAAGTAGAATAATAATATAATTCTGCATCCCAAACAACTTAATAGATAATGTGATAGTCTTGTCCCTTAGTGAGATGACCTAGAAATCAAAATGTTAGTACAAAATTTGACACAAGGTCATTTTTTTTTTTTGCAATGGGGTTTTGCACCTCAATCAAGTCACAGGCATTAGGAAGTTCCCTGAAAATCCCCCCCCCATCTTATTGCAATGGGGAGGTGCTGTCTAATGGACAGATCAACTGTCCATAGATAACAGCTGTTTTCATTTATTAATGTATTTTTTGCCGACATTTCTGTTGTAACAAGTTAGGGTTAGACAAAGGGGTAGGTAATTCAGAGCCATTGGAGTGTGATGTAAAGATAAAACAACTTTTACGGAATATTATAAACCACTGGACGAATCTTATTTGCTTCTGAACTGAATATCAAATAAAGAACACTCATCACCAAGAACTTGAAGAAATTATCATTTGTTATCTTTGCCGTTTTAAAATGGCCACGGTTCCAGAAGTTATGGGTAAGTATTTTGAGAGTTGGCGCTAGGGTTGGTTCGTCATCAGCATCTGTTATTCTGCAGCTGGAACGGTGGTCATTTTAAAACGGGAAAGGTATCAGTTGCCAATAAAGTTGTATTGAAACAAATAATCAACATTGTATTGTTGATGAAAAAGGTCAAACATTCGATTATTTTTTCCTTTGAATAAACAAACAATAAACGAGAATTTAAGATATTTATGACTACATCAGCTATCATCCGATTTTAAGACTGTCAGAGCATTTTGTACCTAGCCTCATATTACGAACGCGCTTCATTCGAAATGTGTCTTTTTTTAAAAACAGAAATTATGAAAATACATTGTGTGTGGGTTATGCACTTCGAGTTTAGTTAGTCGTCCATAGATATTTACGATCAGATACATGATTGCCATTTTGGCCATTTTATGGTCAAACCCGACAAATCTAGCCTCTTTTAGAAGCATTTGACCATGTACTTTTTGGTTTGGTCATACGTAAAATTTTGGCCATTTTGACTTTATTGCAGCAGTATTTTTTCAAATTCTTATTTTCAGTGAATACTTCAATATTGCAGTGTTACATAAACATTACAATCATCCTTTTTTTCCACTTTCATTTTTCAATCGCTTTTCGTAATCGCAACTTCAATCAGGTCGTCACCATGAAAAAGCAAATGAAAATTTAAGTTGAAGGTAAATAGAAGTATTTTGAAATATAGATTTATAACCAAAATCTGGCCATTTTTGACGTGTTTTTGGTCAGAAACGTCACCATCTATCAAGCAACCCTGATACATAAGGTGATCGCAAAAAACACATTGCCTACTAAGTCGGTCTGCATTGCGACTGTATTGGGTATTTCAACATTTGTCAGTCAGTAGTGATCTTTTAATATCTACGATTCAATTCTTTGAGGTAGAGGAAGAGACAGATAAATGCTGTCAAAAGTTTTAGATATGAACTGACTTGTAATGTGAAGCTAAGTAAATAAAAATGAATTTATTTAAGTTGCTGACCGTTCATAGTAAATCCACGCCCCTGACGTAGCATTTTTTTTAACGTCCTCATTAGATAAGAAGATAAAATATTAAGTCCTGTTACTGACAAGTTGAGAATCAATTTTTCCTCCTAAATATCTTTTCTTTTCGTCAATACATACATTGAAGACCTTTTTTTCTTCTACATCACAATATAAATGATTTCATTCAGTTATAACTCACAAGAAATTTAAAAAATATCTTTTTCAATCTCAATTAAATTGTAAGATAAAAAGTTCAACTATTTCTTCCAGATATAAATAAAAATGAAAGTTAACGAATGTAAAAAATGATAGATAACCTAAACTTGAATTTGTGAATTTAAAACATACAGGATTTATCTTCTAAGGCGTGAAGTTTTTAAAAAAAATATTATTTAATTCATGAAACTATACTTCGTTTCGTTGAATGATGCTTTTTAGATTGTAGTTTTCCAACAATTGAAAAGTTTGTAATTTGAAGAACTAATCAACATGAAGGCATACCTGAGCATATAAAAATTAAATTAAATCTAAAATTTGTTAAAACGGAAGTAGGGACACATAAGTAAAAAAAAAAGAAAAAAGTCGCTCTTGTAAAATGAAAGAAAGAAGCAATCACAAGGACGTTTTGATTCAAGTTTATTAGAGAGACAAGTCAATTAAGACTCCTCACGAACATATGTAAAATTAAATATATACATGCATCAATTCTAATAATGAACAGCGTGATTTTCTTATTTCGCTATCCGTAAAACGGGACTCTTCCACACAGTGGTAAAAAAATAATACCTGATAAAAAAAATACCTTAATCATCATTTGTAACTATACAGACTGTTCAACTGAAACAAATTCACTATTTTACTTTTTTGATCGAAAATAAAATATTTCCGAAGAAATTCATACATACCCGTGATTTTTTCACGGGTAAATCCAACCCACGAACAAGCAATCCGTATAATAATCTATATTTGCTTACTTACTCAGTAAGTAATATAGATTAACATTTCAGTTTGACTTTTGTAACAAACAACGTTTAATCATTCATTTTTTTTTACTCACCTTTTGGGTTGAGAGGGTTGGACCTCCACCACTAACTCCACCCGGGGTACTCGCACTGGCTGTTGACGTTGACATAGAGTCCGTGGAATGAGTAATAATAACATTAGTTCCTGAAGAACCTGGATCTTCTGTACCCAAGCTCTCCGTCGGAGGTGGTGACGGTGAACTAGTAGTTATAACAACATCGTCATTGCTGGGCTTATTTGCCTCTTCTTCCTCAACTTTTCTTCCTTCATCTTTTTCAACTTCTTCTTTTTCTTCTTCATCGATTATCACCAACTTTTCTTCTTTCTCCTCTTCTTTCTCTTTCTCTTCTATTTCCTCTTCCACCCTTTCTTCTTTGCTTAAACTCTCTTCTTCGTCTTTAACTTCATTGTTAAATCCTTGAAGCTGGCAATCGTGTCGTAAATCCTCCTCCTCTAGTTTAATATTATCATCATTCTCCTCTTCTTGCACCTCTTTTTCTTCTCGTTCTTCATCGTCTTTCTCTTCTCTCAAGACGACATTTTCTCCTTCTTTTTCTCCTTCTTCCTCTTCTTCGTGTATATCTTCTTTGCCCTTTTTCCCGGACATAATATCGATAATTCCGCTACCGAGTCTTGGCCGTATAGCCTCTATCGGTTCGTAAATGTTCTCGAAAGAATCACTAGCCACCAAGATGGTTCCATCCGAGGGTGCTGTTCCGGGTGCCTCTGTCTCAAAGATCGAAGCAGTCACCCCGGCGCCCCCGGGGTCCGATTCTGTTGGGGGCGGCTGATCCCCATCTCGAACCTCAGCCATTTTGGTTGTCTCCAGCCACTATCCACACCTTAACTTGGAGAACTCTTCAATCACCCAGAGTGACCTCCCCTTACACAACCACATGCTTCTTCTTTTTGTAATGTAATTTCGTACATTGAACGTTAAAATACAGTTTATGAATTGCATTTTTTCCGTCTGGATCGGTGCTCAGGTAACAGAAAAACCGTTCAAATGAGTGACTAGTGATTTTCGCTGGCATATATTAATGTTGGAGAATGAAAACCAGACCTTTGGCTTCTCTCCCTTGCTCTAAGCTATCACTGTAACAACGACTGGGTATATACTTACCCAGGTAATTCTTGCTTATTACTAAAATAGACTAGCAGAAAGATTACAAAAAGTTATCCCCCTTGATGGCCAAAAATGGCTAGTTTTTAATTTCCTGCTAACTTTATAGCTAAAAATGTTAAGCACACTCAAAAATTCACACAAAGGCTCCAAAAATGTCAGCTACCCTATTAATTGATTGAAATACATTTTGATGCTTTAAGATTAATTAATGCTGTACACGCCACAATATTTCCCTGCACTGAGATTTTTGAATTAATATGTTTTCAATACGTTGTATGATTATATTTTTTGGAGCCTTTCTATGAATTTTCAAGTGTACTTATCAATATGAGATATGTTTAGAAATATCTTAGCTTCTTACGAGTACTCTGTTATGTCACATTTTCTTTATTCAAACCATTGATTAAAAATAGGATTGTAGTAGTAAACTACAAGTGCAGGAAGCAAATGGACCAAGGGGGGTGCTATATGGTTGCCAGGGTGACCATTCTGTGGAATAGGTTCTGCCAAGCAACCGTCACATCGGATGGTATGAATTCCTTAAAAAGTTGCCTTGAGAAGGTTATTGGTTACAAAAGTTTATTCTTTTTCACACTGAGAATGATTTGTACACACAGCTGAGCTTTTTTTTAAAAATTGCCTGAAAGGTGGCACAATGCACAGTCAGTCATAAATACTCATATTTCTGGAGTATTTACTTGGCCATGATTGTGAAACATATTGTGGTATGGTGTGACATAAAAAAGAAAAAAAAATATCCTTCAACCAATCTCTATTCCCTTCTTTTCTTCTGAACACTTTCAACCTTTTCAAGTTTGGTCTAGAAGAAAGTAATCTGGGCTTTCGTAGACCTGTCATTATTCGTTGCAGATGTTTAATGTGAAACATGCTCTCAAAACCGCTAAGAGAATGCACACTAAGACTCTTATATTTAAAGCAATAAAATACGGAACAACTCACTGTAACAGTTACCAGTGTTGAAAACAGAATTGGCAGTTCGTGTTTTGGCTGTGTCTATTTACGTTCACTTTGCACTAATGCCTTTTCGAAGGACATGAATTCACCTCTTACCTTTACTATGGGAAATTTGCAAGGCAATCAAGAGCCCTTCAGCCCAGGAAAGCAGGCCATCTAAGGAAAGTTAACTCTAGATAGAAATAGCCTACAGCTTTGCAGTCACCTAAGCTGCTCCCAAGCTCAGATAAAGGAAGAGGCTTTGGCATAGGGCTAGCAGCTTCACCTTATAAAAACTTACTTGCTACTAAAACCGCAACAGGGTGGGGAGTCTACAGAAATAAAAAAAAGATTACTAGAAACCGAATATGCTTGAGGAAAACGTGAGAATGTGCAGTAATTAACCATGTTAAAATCACTACGAATTATCATTAGCATCCCTTTAGTTAAAATCAATATGCAAGCCTTTAAGTCGTCCTAGAGATGTCAATTCTTATCAAATCATTGTTTAGATGACATCACAGCATTTTTTAAAGATTATGTTTTGATTATTATTACTGTTAATGATATTTCTGTTTTGATCGTTGCTATTAACATAAAAAACATTAAGCTTTATTTAGTGTACATGAATTACATTTGTAAATTAAGCTCAGTGAAAGTTGATGAATCTGTACATGTTTAACCAATGTGTATCGGTGCATGTCAAGTGCACTTTCTGAAATAGGAAGTCGTTGAAATGATTGGTGCTGAATATAGACTCGCTAAAAGTGGAATCACTGAACTGACCAGTATCGAGACATAAAAATAATGTTGGAAGGTACGAGTCTATATAATCTAGGGAAAAAAATCTTGAATTTGCTTAGCAAAGGGTTAAATAAGATGGAATTAAGGGGAAAGGAGATTGTGTTGCACCAATTTTCCCATTGAGGAGGATCTGCTTATCTTGAAAATCAGCATGTGGAATCTGGATTTTTACTTATGCTCAAGCACTGACCACTTGTTCTTGGGGGGGGGCACTACTATCTAAGATACGCTCAACAAATAGATAAACAAGTGTGGTTAGTCACTCAATAGAAACTATGGAAACATTTTATGGATGCATGCTGTGTTGGGGTGGGGTCAACTAAAGAAACAGAAGGGGATGATCAATGAATAAGTTACTTCTTTCACCATTTGTTGGGTATGATAAATAAAAAGACTGACTTCTAAAAAAATAAGCGTGAATGTTGAAACAAACTGTGGGACCAATTTAAGGAAAAACATATTTTGTGAAGGGCACCCCCAACTAAAATCGTATTGGGGGCAGGGGTAAAAAGAACCAAAAATCGTTTTTCCTTGACATAATAATAAGTAATGTTCAAATTTTCAGCCCTCTAGCTCAATTGGTGTGGTCTGTGCGTACAATAAATACATGGCCAGCCAGACCAACTTGAAAACTGAAACCTATGATGACACTTTTGGTTAATGATTTCTAATAAGAACAAACTGAAATAGTTATATATATATATATATATATATATATATATATATATATCATGGAAGTATAAATAGATTTTACAAGTGCATGAATGTACTGTCTACTGGAGGCAGGAAGAAAGCGCTGTGCCAACCTTTCAAGTGTGAAGAGTCTTCTCGGCTTTAAAATCAGAATTTGAAATCCTAGTTTCTAGTTGAGCTGATACCAACCTTTGGCATTAGTGGTAAGACACAACTACCCCAGCCAGCAAGCATACACTCAGAGAATTAACTCCCTATTAGAAATTATATGTAACTTTTTATCCTAGTCTTATGCCTTATGACTTCTTCCCGTGGGGATAAGCGTAACACACCAAACCACGAACTCTGGATCAACTGGAAGAGTGCATTCAATATTTTATGGCTAACATGCCACCTAACTTCCTGTAAAGGTCTATCAAGGCAATACCAAAATGCTTATTGAAACTAGTTGACAATGTTGAGTTTAAACATAGCATGTAAAGGCTACCATAGTATGGTCCAAAGTAAATATAGTTTGACTATAATCAGTCAATAAGTGAGATATTATCAATTTCAAATGGGTAGTTTCTTTTGAACTACCTTGTATCATCATCATCAACAGTCTTTTAGCATCCATCATTAGACATAGACCTTCCCCAGGATTTGCCACACTTCTCTATCATGGGCGTCACGGAGCCTGTACTTCCTGAACTTGTCTGGCTCGTCTCTCTATCTAACATTTTGCCGGCCTCGGTTGCGCATGTGGTCTCGGGGAATCCATATTGTGAGTCGTGATGTCCATCGATTGTCTGCCATTCTTGCAACATGGCCAGCCCACCGCCATTTGAGATTTTTTATGGATTCTATGATGTCTCTAACTCTTGTCTTTTCCTGGATGTACTGTGCTGTTTTGTGGTCTCTCCATGTGAGGCCCAGCATTATTCTTTCATGTGCATGTTGCATGGTTCTCAGCTTACGGGTCTGTCTCTTGGTTAAGTTCCATGTTTCAGCTCCATAACTGACTATTGGGAGGATACACCCTTCTCTTTAGGATTAATGGGATCTTATTATTTTTGAAGGTTGAGCTAGCTCTGCCAAAGGCTTGCCATCCTAGTGTGATTCTTCACTTGATTTCTTCTTCTTTTGAGGGTCTCATGGAGATTCGTTGCCCTAGGTAGATGTAGTGGTCTACTTATACCAATAATCAAAGAAGTAGTAATTTTGTTAAATTCTTAAAATTTTCCAAAAGTCTTGTATTTCAGCTTCAATCATTTGGTTCCCTATGAAACTGCAACAACGAGAGAAGTAGAGAGAGAGAGCCTGGGAGAGAGGGGAGGACAGCTGTACGGTGTTATCAACTTGGCTGTTTTAGGGCTAGCATGTAGTATCACATACTGCTTTTTCTTGTCCTCCAGCCAAATGCATTCATTTTTTCTTATTATTATTACAGGGATAGATGAAGTGTTTAAAGTGTAACATTTTGCTTTTATTGCTTTTTTTACACTGTAGCATTTGTTTTTCTTGACTTGCATTTGAGGTATTCTACCAATTTTCAACTTAATGTAGCCAATGCTGCTATATTATATACATGTGTTAGTTGACAACTATGCTGGTGACCAGGAACCTCCTATTTTTGGAATGACAATAACCAGGAAGATCATCTTTTTGGAATGTTCAGATATGGCATAGCTTGATTAACTGGTTATTCCAAAGGCATTTCATTATTTAGCTTGTATTGATATAAAAGCATGTTGTGGAATTGCCTGATGGACAAAGTTGTACAGCACAAAGCTTTTTTAGAACCCTTTCAAGAGTAACATATTAAGGTACTTGATGCCTGAATCTAAATGTCCCAGTAGACTTCTAAAAAAGATCTGCTGGACATATATATCCCAGCAGTCATAGAAACCTCAGGAATATGTCCCAAGAGTCTTGAAAGGGTTAAACCAGCCGTGTTTGTTTCCTCCCTGTTTAACCAAACAATACTCTTATTGATAACATTAATTTGTTTGCTTTGAGTGAAAAGCCACTTGAGAGTCACTTAGTAACTTTACAACACAATTATCACCCTTGCTAAAATGATTTGATAGATTATGAATAATAAATGTTGTTTTATAGCTGCAGCGTTTCCCAGAGTGAGTTCTTTGGTTCTACCAAAAGATCCTGGGAGTCAATAAGATAGTGTCTTTTTAATAAATCTGCTTTTAATGATTTTGTTCATAACAATTACAAATTCATAACAAAAACAGAGTTGCTTTTAATCATTATGTCTAAACTATTTTCCTTGTATACGTGTTCATTAATTTACAACATTTTGGCTGCATCTCCTCAGTACCTCACCAAGTGTTGTTGATTCCAAATACCAAGAACCAGCACCACACCTTACGAGGTATGGAGGGTTAACGCCCGAAACATTGTGAGAAAATGAACATACAGAAGGGAAAAATTGTCCAAACATATTTTTGGAGACCACTTCTTTGTTGAGAAAGAAATAGTGTGATGATATTGAGAGACAAGGATTTTGGATAAAGAGAATGTGTGCCAAGTGTGAAGTTGGACGTGCATTGAAACAAAGTGGAAAGAAAACATACAAGTATTTTGGCCAGACAAATAAGACGTATGTTTAATAAAAGTATGAAGTAAAGTACATATAAGGATAACATGAATACGATCGATCATGTGAAGAGATGAGAAGAGAAGAGAGAGCAAAAGGTAGGAGCTTTCTTGTCATTGATAGTACTGGTATTGGAGTTGTGTGAACACATGGATTTCCATATGGCTTAGATCGCTCCAAGATAATACGTGGAATCTGGGTTCAGTGTACAAGCCATACTTCCAGGTAAGTGAGTTAACAAGGAGGCTATTCTCAGGCACTTGTAGACTCTTGACGGACAAACCATGAAAGACAGAGAACATGGAGTTTTATCCATACGTGTTTCCCAAAGAAAAGAAGTTTTAGAAAGATTATCGTGACTTTTGAATAGGAAAAAGACCTTGCCATTTCATTCACGAGTGTGAGAGGTGTTACACGTTTGGAGCACATGGTGAAGACACGGTGGCATAGCTGTGAAGCTGTGCATATGTGTGAGGCTCGATATCGGTGAAGTAAAATGGGCAAAGTTAATACAGAGATAGGTCACAGAGGAAGAATGGTCAAGATCGGATCGGCCGGGAGGTCGGTAAAATGATAATGATCTTAGGGAAAAAGAAAGAGCAACTGGCCACAAAAGCTGGGGCTCGAAGCATAACCAGCTAGATATGCCAGTGCTAATGAGCATTGGACCATGTACATCCAGGGGTTTTATAGGGGTTGTCGGAGGAAGTGACGTTTTTGATATCTAGCTAAAAGAAGAGTTTCATATTTAATTATTAGCTAAAAGAATATCATACATATTAATTGATACAACCAGTATAACAAAATTTAAACAAGAGTTGTTTTTTATTCTAATGTTCCATTTCTTTATATTTTTTTATGTGAATAAATTCTCTAAAACTTTTTTTGTTTCATTTAATGTCTTATTAAAATCAGGGTGGCAGGGGTTGTCCATAAAATACAGGTATGGGTTCCACAGTTCATTGAATATCATATAAGGGTTCTGCTACAAGATTAGCTCAGGAACCACTGAGCCAGACAAAGCTGTTAACCCACTAAATACAGACAACTGAAATTTCCATAATCGCAATTTTTAAGCTCTACTATGAACGGCAGATTTCCATCAGTCACACAATGGACCATTCCTCTTAAAGTTATGGATGACTTTTTCTGCTAGTTTCTATTTTTCTCTTTCGGTAGCTTTAAGTGGAAGGGTCCATTTTTACAAAGAAAACAAACTGTTCTGCTTATTTTGCACCACCCTGTACAATCATAGTTATTGCGGATTTAAGACCATGGCATATGAGCTTTTCTTGATGCAATTAATAGGTTGAAATTCAGAAAAACCTTCTACCTCCACATCATTTAAAACAAAAAATATGAAGGTTTCCTCTGCTATCTGAAAGTAGAATGTTTCTATAAAAACATGGTATGTTAGGCTGAGTCATCATAGGTTGGAGTGGCAGGAAGGTACAGGAGAGAAGGGACAAGGGTGCTCAATGCCTCTCTGACAGCTTCCTGCAAAATAAACACTGAATGCTATTTTGCTTTTTGCCTCCTTTTGTAAAACACAAAAAAGTGATTGAAGACAAACTTTTGAAAAGTATTGCATTTTGATAAAGCAAAAGGAAATTTTTTAACACCCATTTCCCATATGGGCATGAAATTTAATCAAAGTTCTTTACCATGTTAAAGGAAATCTCTTAAGGAGAAAACTGATTGTGTCCACAGTGTATAGACATTAGAACTGCTCAATGGGTCGGCTTGAAATCTAACACACATATGCTCTTAGATCGCAGGAGTTGGGTACGTATATCAGGATTGTGCTCAGTTGTATGTCTTACAAGTATTCCTAGGAAAATATGGATCATTACCACACATACATACTGTGTTGGGGGTGAATAATTAGAAAAAGAGGGGTGATCAATGAATGAGCTACTTATCTCACCTTTTGTTAGGCTGTGATCACTGAGAAAAAGCTTAATTTCCAAAACCAAATGGGCACAAACTAGTGACCAATTTAGCATAAATTTATATTGCATATTGAACATCACATAAAAACCTATTTCAGAGAGGAATTTTCAAACAACGAAAAAACGTTTTACCTACTCTTTGAGGGGTGTGTGTGTGCAAAATTTAAAGTTTCGATGAGTGATAAGGGCAGGGCAAAGTTCAGATAGATATATAGATAGAGAGATACATAATCGTTAGAACACATGAAGAACCTAAACTCAGCAATAGTGTTTAAACTGGTTTGTTGTGGATAGAGAAGTATTTGTTGAATAAAGAAGATTTTGAGTATGTGTCCAGAACTACTGAATCGATTGAACTGAAATTTAGCACACGCACTTAAAATTATCTTTCACTTCCTATCTGGCCACTGGGCTGCAATCAGAATGGAGTGTCTGATTGGTCATTTGTAAACGAGGGACAGCAAGTATCTTGCTCCAGGAGCCCCTCACTAGACTACACCTACCCAGTCTACTTGGGATGGTAGGATGAGGGTCAATCCTAGATGCCAGAGGCAAGTGTCAAGGGAACTAGACGTATGTATGCATGTTGGGCCACACATTAAACCTGACCTTGTGTCAAATTTGCACTCATGTGGAGATGAAGGAATATCCTAGATTCTCACTGAAAGAAAAAATGGGATCAAATGTAGAATCCAAACTTTAAAATTGATTGTAGTCTAAAGAGCAAATTTTAAGATCACATGATAATCAAAATTCAATTTAATTTAATCTAAAGAAGGATGAAATATAAATTTCAGACTCCAATATTTTTTTTTATGTAGTTCTGAATTATATATTTATTTGATCCTTGTTTTGATTAAATTCTGACTATGGTATAATCTGAAAGTTTGCACTTTGAATAGAATCAATTGTGAGGTTTAGATTCTACATTTGATCAGTAAAATGTTATTTTAACATGCATACAACACATAAACAGTCATCACTGCCATAACTATCATCAGACTTATCTCCCCTTCATCTTGACTTACTATGATGATCATTTGTTATGGAGTTCAAAAAGCTTTTATTTTTTAACCTCAGTAGAAAGGGAAATTATATTTTGATCCTTGTGTGTGTATAGATCAGGGATCAGCAATTTTTTATTGTAATGGCCCACTTTGGATTCTTTTAGTTTGGCTCTTGATCCGTGCGTATATTACTGTATCTTACAAATAAAAATTTGCCCTTGAGGCCTATAAATCTAGAATATTTACTCTGTAAGTAAAAAGTAATATGAAAATCTGTATAAAGCGTTTATATTTATTCATTTATCAATTTATACTCAATCAATTAGTTGATTTTTGGTAGAATTTTGAAATTCGGGTGTATTGACACATGTGATTTGTCAAAAGTCTGTAGACATGCCTTTAGTAAATGCATCATATAATGCAATGCTTATGTGAGCAAAAATTAAACAAATCATCTCAAAAAAGACTATCTAAAAGCCATCTACTGCTCAATGGCCTACAAATATATAAAATTTGGAAATCCTTTGGAAAAAGTCTGAGGCCCACTGAGAATGTCCCACTTGTGGGTAGTGGCCCACCTGTGGGCAGCGGTCCACCTATTGCTGAATTCTGGTGTGGATCAATGTAGAAAATGTTGCAAGACCTTGTATTCTAATTCTTCAAGCTTAGGCATAGTCAAGTGAGAGGCGTGTGTTTGAAGGGTCTGGCACTGTCAGGGAGCATTTCATTCAGTTGATGCAGGACCCATTTTGGGAATTTTTTTATCTTTCTTATTGCCTTGAGATGATGTGATGTGAATGTTAAAGTCTCTAGAAAGTGCTTGAATTGTTGCTGATGGATCATCAGCTACTGCTGTGGATAATTCTTTATCACAAGGCTAGAACCTTCCTCAAGATTTACTGGTATTCATATTTCCTGACTGAAACATATTGAACCAATGCTGAACAGTTTGTAATGTAGTGATTATCATTCCAAATGCTTTGTTGACATTATCAGCAGCTTGAGCAGCATTACATTCTAACTTGAAATCGTACTTATATATTAGAAACCATCAACCAAAACTGTCACCAAAACTGCCAACATATGTATTGTGTGTACAGGTCACACAAATGGGACTAGAGGGCTGAAAATTTACTCCTTATTGAGTCTTGAAAAACCTTTTTCGTTTTTTTTTTTTTAACCATTCCTCCAGTAGTTCTTTAGAGATGGATTCAATTTAAAATCTAAGTTTATAAGTTCGGCAGCATTCACGCTTGTTTTCTGGAAAATTCAGATTTTTTTTTTTCTAGTGATAACTTCCCAACCAAAGGCGAGAGGAGTAAATAATTCCTTGATCATCCTTTTTTTCAATTTCTTAATTGATCATCCCCAACATAGCATGTTTTCAAGAGACATTGGTCACATGAGAGTTTCTCTTGATTGACTAACCAGATCTGTTATTAATATCTTTGTTTCCACGTACCAAAATTTATTGATGTGTATGTGTGCGTGTTCGTAAGTGCATAAGCAGCCACAGATACCTACCACGATAGACCTAAGGATAACTTCACAATGAGTATTGGACAAGTTGTCTATTTTGAATAGGATCAAAGTGAAATAGACTCATGCCCAGTTAATTCTCATTTAGTATGTTTCATTGACATTTAAGAAGTGCCCGTGGCTGATCGGTTAACAGTGCAAAAAATGGACAGGGCAGACCAAGTTCATATTCCTACTGGGACTGAGACTGGCATTAATACCCTTGGGAAAGGTATTAATCTGACTCCCCCCCCCCCTCCCGGCCATAGTTAAAAAAATAGCGTAGGGTGAAGAGAATGACGTCACTTCGGGTGCTTGTCTATCTCACATGTCACAAACACCTCAAAGAACTCCGAGAAGAGAGATGTGATATCTGAAACCCAGGCTAGGAAAGCTGTTGCCATGGTCAGCATAAGGGCACCTACTCATCATTGACATTTAAACATCTGTAAGCCTATCCAAGAAAAGACAAGAGTCAGGGACACAGCACAGTACATCCGAGAAAAGACAAGAGTTAGGGACATCATAGAATCCATTAAAAATCTCAAATGGTGGTGGGCTGGCCATGTTGCAAGAATAGCAGACAACCAATGGACATGACGACTCACCACATGGATCCCCCGAGGTCACATGCGCAACTGAGGCAGGCAGAATATTAGATGGCAAGATGAGCAAGACAAGTTCAGGAAGTACTGGCTCCATGATGCTCATGATAGAGAAGTGTGGCAAATCCGGGGGAAGCACTTGCTGTAGATCAATAAATAGTTAATGATAATTTGATCAATACTTTAATATGCTCATTTGTACCTACTTACCTAGGGACATACAGTTAGCTTTATACTATCAACACTCATCTAACACTTATGGACTCAACTCCTTATGTATCAATTTATAGAAATTCGTCTGTTAATCACCATTACCTATAGCAGACTATATCAAACACTGTTGCTTGATTTAGGTTATTCATGTGTTCTGACATTTATATATATCAATGTATCTATTAAGGTTAAGGTTATTCATGTGTTCTGACATATATATGTATCTATTAGGGTTTAGGTTATTCATGTGTTCTGACATTTATATGTATCTATGTATCTATTAGGGTTTAGGTTATTCATGTGTTCTGACATTTATATGTATCTATGTATCTATTAAGGTTTAGGTTATTCATGTGTTCTGATATTTATATGTATCTATTAGAGTTTAGGTTATTCATGTGTTCCGACATTTATATATATATATATATATATATATATATATATATATATATATATATATATCCGGATTTGTCCTAGTCCAAACTGTTCATAGTAGAAACTTGAAATTTTCCACACACACTCCTCTCAATGAGTAGGGAGAATGTTTTGTTTTTTTAATTCCCCCCACTGCAACAGGTCTTTAGTGTAGGGTTCAATTTGCAATTTATTTTGCAGTTTATTCTAAATTTATCCCTCAGTTTGTGTTTAGCAGCTTTCAAGCTTGTTTTGAAAGTTCAGACCTTTTTAGTGATCACTACCCAACAAAATACTAGAGAAGTAGCTTATTCATAGTTTTTCTTTAAATCATGAATTTATTGTTCAAACTAATCTGGTAGTATTTTCATAAGAGTAAGTTGATTTTATCACTGCCACCACTTGATTTACGAGTTAAAATGAAGTATCCATACGGGTGACGGTGATTCACTATTTCCCTTGGAATGCTGGTATTTTCCATTTTCATGAAAATTCAACTGCATGAACTTCTGATGTTTGCTTTCTCAATCAAAATAACTTTTAATCACTTTGATCTCTCCATGATTCAGTCAGCTTCCTTCCCATCAGATACATGGGTTTGCAAACTATGGCCAAAGGGGCCAAATCTGGCCCGCTGTAACATTTTTATCCAGCTTGTTAACCATATAGAATATGCTTTTACTCCTAAGCAATAGTTTTTATATTATTTTGCCTTTGTCATTATTAAGTTTGAAATGTCATTATTAAATATGAAATGTCATTATTAAATATGAAATGAAAAAAAGGTTTTTGTTTATGTATCTGATACATCTAAGTATAAACAAAGATTAGAGTATATATGATAAATAATTCATATGAAAATCAAAATGTTTTTATTCTTGAACATATTGAAAAAAATGTTAACTGCTCATGCTACAAAGTCAAGCTCCATTCCCACTTCCATTCTAACTGAAGATGACTCCTGCAACTTTTGTATGGTATATCTAATAAATAAAAGATTATAAAAATGTATAATAATATTTGTAAAGATGTATCTATTTATTAGAATGAACTAAAGCCATGCATATCTGTATAATAAATTTTCTAAAACTTGTCAATCTAGTTCAGTCAATTTATCCTAAGTAAGATATCAGTTTACACCTGTCATTTTGGTGAGGATTGTTCTTGCTGATGTTGGGGTAGGAAAACACAATCAACTCCAGACTTACTGGAGTTTGACAAAAACATATACGAATATAAAAAGGTTGAGTTAAGTGACTTCTTCGAAAAATCCCGAATGGAGGATATCTTGCTTTGAAATCATTTATCTCTAGCGTTTGGTACATTTATCCGAGAAAACATTTTCAAAACTGAAGCATAGAGGTTGGTCTTGAACTGATTAACATTCATCAGTCATCATTATTTTCATGACTTCTTACCTTCATCTTAATTCTATTGGTAACTTTTTTTTTATCGCAATTTCTTGCTCAAATAGAAACGGAAAAAGAAACCTGGAAAAATAGACTATATACAGTAACTACTGGAGTGTAAACAAACAATTTGAAATAAGGATGACTTTTTGGGTGTTATTTGAACTTCTGCTCCCTGTTCAAGTCTTGATGACTTAATTACTTGAATATTGCGGTCATTTTTTGACAGCAGGGGCATACAAGTACTTTTATAAGTGAACAAACTGACCCCTCAAAAGGAAGATTATTATAAAAATGCAAAAAGTAACATGCCAGGGTCAGTTCCTAAGAAGAAAACTGACTGTGAGAAATAAGCAATTATTGCAGTAAATACCTCCAAGAGTGAGATAATGAGTTCCATTCAAAATATACCAAATATAACATTCACCTGATGAAGGCTAGAGAGTAGACCAGCCAAAATATTATCTTAAAATCAACAAGGATGAGAATATTAGTCTGAATAAATCACCAAGTCATCATGATAGTTATCCTCAAAATTTAAATAAATGAATCCCTCTCAGATGGAAGTTCCCTGCGATGAAACGAGTGAAATTTAACATTATCCAAACGTTGAAGATGATCATCGATTATGGATGCTGCATATCCAAAATGTTTACTCTGTTTCTTAAGGGACATCAAATATCGACGGAAAGAATCAGGGTTTCGGCTATAGCCAGCAGGAAGTTGGTTATCATCATCCAATTGTTGAATATTCTCTTCTGATTTATCTGCTTTAGTTTTGACTTCGGCTACTGATTTTATCTCCTCTTGCTCCACAGCCGCTTCACTTGGTGGAACAATGACTGGTTGAACTTCCCTGCAAAAAAAAAAAAAGTTAACATGTCTGGTTAGTCACCCAATAGAAACTGTCATGAGACCAACGTTTTTTGATGGCATTCTGTGTTGGAATGATCAATTAGAAATTTTTTAAAATAGGTGATAAATGAATAAGTTCCTTCACTTGCTTTTTGTTGGGCTGTGATTACTAAGAAGTTGGAAATTTTCAACAAAACGAAGATGAATGCTTCAGGACACAAACTAAGCGGCCAATTTAGCATAAACTTACATTGTAAATAAAATTGCCAATGATGTAGCAGCCTCAGTCATTGTAAGCTAATGGGAGCTATCTTGCTGTCATCTGGACTACAACGGAAATGGATTCAAGTCATGTGCGGTTTCCGAAGGAAATAAAGTTTGCGCATGTGCAGAGATAATCTCTCTTATTATATCCACGTGTACATAGCATTTCATTTTGTGTTCTCCCTATGAATATCCTCTCCTATTTTCCCTCACAAGATGAGAGAAACACAACACAGAAACTCTGGGCAGGGTGGGTGGTGCTTAAAAAAATAATTATTCTAAGTACTGAATCTGATCTTCATTTCTCTGGAAATTTTCAATTTTTATGAAAAATTTATGTGTGCAATAGATACGTGAAAAAAATATATTTGCTAAATTTGATTATTTGGAAAGATCTGTTTACTGACAATAGCATCAGGATTGAGGCCAGGATTTTCTATCATACCTTATAAGGATATCTCCATGGTGCAATCATTAGAGTGTTCGACTGCCAGTAGGCATTTTACACGTTCAAATCCAAGTATGGTTTCAAAAAATTTTCATTATCTTTTTGCTTCTATTCCGATCATGTGTGCACACAAACATTGTTACAAGCAAACCAAATTTATATGTATATATAAGGATATGTTTGTCTGCGTGTATATATATATATATATATATATATATATATACACGTGTATGTGTACCTATGTACAGATACATATCTATTTACAACAGGGCAACAATTCTCTATCTAAACATGCATTGTTAAACCTAACAGAAAAATTCTCTAAACAGTCAATTAAATTTTAGGGTTAATTCAATTAGCTTACATACAAACCTTTTATTTATGTCATTGAAGTTTTGTGAAGATGTTCCAAAGTTGGTGATTCAAGATCTTTTGACCATCATAGGTGATTATCAAGAAAGTGTGATAGTGCTATTCAGAGATTAATCAGTACTACTTCTCATTACAATTTTATATCTATATTCCAAGAGTTGTCTTTTTCTAAGTAGCACGATCATAGATTAATCTGTATGGATGTGTAACTGAAACCTACGCAACGTGTCAACAATGTCATCTGCATGCATGGATGCTACATGCGCTTAAGAACACCAATGCTGATGTCGAAAGATAATCTTTTGACAATAGATTGTTTCGCTTTAATCAGGAAGGCTTCCATTATTTGAAGTCTCTTCCTTGAATTGGTATTGTATAAAATTATTGTATTGTCTACAAGTAGCTGACAAATATCAGCTGTTGGGCTATGATTCTCTAAAAAGTGCTTGTAGATGGAGCTCTAGTTGTTGAGGTGATATATCAATCTGCGAGAGAGGGTTGTGGTAGTTTATTTTATGTAAGAGACGTTCGTGTTATCGTTGTTGTCATTGTTGCAATCGGAGACGTAGTCTCCCAATAGGCATGTAAATTGATATACATTATTGGTCTTATGTGGAACGTGTCTGTCTGAGGATAACTTGCTTTTGGGGACAAGGTTGTAAGTTTTGAATTTTTATGAGTCTTAATTTTTTGTTTTGGTCGACAGGTAAGATATATGTTTGGATTATATTATTATTTGCCTTTTCATCTAGTCTGTATTTGGGGTGCATATGGCTGTAATAAAATAAGTTTATACTGTTTTTGTTCTTAGTATTGTTTTTGTAAATTGTCTTTGAAATTGATCTAATCTGTTCATCAACAACATGGTTAAGAAATCTGTTATCAATTTGGGCTTATTTAATGTTACTCAACTCTAGAGACAAGGGTATTGTTTTAGCTTGGTTTATCAAATTTTTTATTAATGCTGTCTTGTATCTGTTAGCTACAATTCCATTGTTAGGTTTGTTTGAATGCAATATTTGTAGGAATTTGTCTTTGGAGTTTGCACTATATTTATTAGGTAAATAAGGCGCGATCAACTGATGAATTTTCATGTATAAATATTCTGGTAAGTAGTCGCTAATAATTTTCTGAAGTCTGATGGAACCTTGTTCTGCATTATTTGAAGTAATGAGTTTATATGATAGATATGTATGTACTTAAATACTTATTGATTTATGTCTTATATGCTGAGAATCATTGTGGATAATCCAGGATTAGTTGATTAGGAGGGTAGTAGAGGTTAAAACATTGCACAGCTGCTCTTTAAGTGGATTTACTTATTCAGCTTTTCTCAACGTTTTTAGAAATTCTTGAAATAATTCAAGCAGGGTCGGTTTAACACTGCAATGGGCCCTACGCCACCCATATGGGCCCTATGCCACCCATATGGGCCCAACATATTAAAATCATATGAGAACTGAACCGTAAGTTCATTTTAGAATATAAGCATGATAAAATAGTTTATTGATAGAGAAATTTATATTGAAACATAAGCATAATGATGTGACATGTACAAATATTTAAAACAAAGACTTCTGTCGAGACTTATTATGAGAAAACGTTCAATGATGGTTTTAAACATCATTGAAGAGATGACATTTTAAAATGATATCAAAACAAAAGAATTCAATTGTTTATGAGCCATTGTTAAATGGAATTGTTTTTTTATACATATGCTAAAAGTATTAAGTAATCATTTCATTAGTGATTGACCTCTTTCTTAAGAGAATAATGATTAAGTTATTTGATTATTTTGGTACTGAAGCTATCTTATTTGACCCCAAGACCATATAAATTTGGTCAAAAGATGGATTTTACGTTATTTGATTATTTTGGTACCGAGGCTGCTTAATTTGGTTCCAAGACCATAAAAATTTGGTCTGATGATGGATTTCAACTTATTTGATTATTTTGGTACTGAAGCTATCTTATTTAGCCCCAAGACCATACAAATTTGGTCAGAAGATAGATTTTAAGTGATTTGATTATTTTGGTACTGAAGCTACCTTATTTGACCCCCAAACCATACAAATTTAATCTTGTGCAAAAAAAAGACATCTGGCAACCCTGATCCACAATAGAACCACTGAATTGCAAAACAAATAAAAATCAAATTTAGTTAAATCAAATGATCACCGATACTTACTGAATTTCTGTTTTCATCTCTGGCACAATGTCTCCAGGAACTGTTTCTTCTTCTTTCAGAGCTTTAATTATTAGATGAAAAAAAATTTGTTACAAAATGTTGAAGATGAATCCAAGATTGAAAAAAACCTAGATTTTGAAAATTTGCACTTTCTTAGTGATCACAGCCCAACAAAAAGCAAGAGAAGGAACTTATTCATTTATCACCTATTTTTAAAAGATTGAAAAAAAAACGTCAATGTGCAAAGAGAATAAATCTCAAAAATTGAATAATTTTTTTTTTCCCCAAACCAGGTATTCCACTGACTTTCTGGCAATCATGATTCCAAAGATTTGCTTCATGAACAAGTTTGCTAGAACAACTATAGAGAAATAAATAATAATAAAAAAATACATCTCTGACCCATAATTCCAACACCAATCAATACCTGGCTAGGTCAGAGTTCAGCTGCTACTGTTACAATGTATACCAGAACTACTGTTCTATGATAGTCTAACTGGAGTAACTAAACCAACTTCACCATCCCACTTAGATGTGGTCGAGTAAAGGGGTCAGCAATCTACTAAGAACAAAAATATGAAAGGGGCGAATAAATTCCAATAGCCAACAGCCAGCCAATCAGACAGGAGAAGGCAATGAGAAACCACTTCACTATCCCTCTGAAGAACAATCATAAAAATGAATTGTTTACAGATATAATACAATGACGTGAAGAGGGTCAGCCCACCTTTGGGACTGATTCTTCACCCAGTAAGGATGACCACATCTGGTAGGACCAGAAAGACAAAGAGTTGAAAAGGAGCAAGAATTGCTGAAAACAACAGAAGAAAAGGAAGCTGTGGAGAGCCATGATCGTACACATCCTGATGGGACATGACATTCAAAGAAAAAGAATCAATTCTGCTAAGGATTGCTATTATATTTTCACAGGTTTTTCCAATGTGACCCTGCGTAAACAGGGATCTTTCAAGAGCAGATCGATACTCCTGAAAAATCCCTGTTTGTATAGAACTTCAACATTTTGCTCCTTTGTTTTTTTTTTTATACCAAAAACTTTTGTTCGATCAACTGGTATTTGTTGGAGCAGGATAACTTCTTCATTTCTAAAGCACTAAGAACAACTTGCAAGCCTTGTACATTACCCAATGTACAACCACAAATGTTCCTAGACCCTCATGTCACATAGTTTCAAAGTGGAGATAATATAATCCAATTTTTGCAGCAGTTTAACCTCCCTTTACAACTGGGGAAAAATTTATGGAAGTCAGTTTTACATTGTACTCTCTTTATGTACATATTTGTTCAATCAATGAATAGTCGATCTAATCCATCCACTGGCTATATAAATTCAGGGATTCCTGCTATGAACTAAAGTAGCCAGAAGAGAAAAGAGAAGATAATGTCTTGTCAAAACTGGTTTCTCAAATTATGTGGGGTTTGTCCATTCAGCTAAGCGATACTGAGGAGATATCAAATCACCATAGCTGCGCAAATGGCTTGCCCAACCAACCAGCCAAAGGGGCTACAGATTCTTCTCTCTTCATCGATATGTTTATGTGTCCAAGTATGTATCTCCAGGCATTCTTAGTCACATTTTTCGGGCTACAACCTTGGAAATTTGGATGATTACACTACTA
The DNA here is from genome assembly GCA_963457665.1 of Thysanoteuthis rhombus. NCBI lineage: Eukaryota > Metazoa > Mollusca > Cephalopoda > Oegopsida > Thysanoteuthidae > Thysanoteuthis > Thysanoteuthis major. The sequence continues at coordinate 17,843,528 of OY735238.1, read as the reverse complement.
GTTTCAACAAAAAAAGTGCTTCTTTGTGTCTCTATGGTCATTTTAGACCAAGAATGCTCAAATCTTGTGCTGTTATTTTTTAATAGATAATTTTAGATAAAAGATCTCTTTCTGTGGGGGTAATCTTAGATAATTAGTTCTAGTACACACACGGGCTACAATGATTCATTTATGTGAAGGACGGAGTTGTATTTTCACAAAATAGTAAGTTTAATTAATTTACTCTTTCAGATGCTTTGAGCTTATCCATTCATATAGACATCCATATTCACACAAAGACATTTGTGAGACAATAGAAAAATACACTACTTACCATCTATAAATCAACTAAACTGATGCAAGGATTAACTTTTCAACCATGTTGTAATGTTGCTTTAAAAACTGATGCAAGGATTAACTTTTCAACCATGTTGTAATGTTGCTTTAAACTTTTGTTACTTGTGAATATTATGATTAAAACTTTTCATTGTTATTTCAATTATTACCTTCTCCATAATTTCTGATAGGTGCGGATGGCCTACTGGTTAACAGCATGGGGGAATGAAATTCGTGAAGCGAGCTCAAACTCCAGCTGGGGCAGTCAAGTTCACTCTGCACTGATGACCTTCTCTTCCCAGTTATGGGTAGATAGTAGGGCAGTTGAAGACTTTTTAGCTCTGTGAGGCAGTCCATCTTGCACATTGAGCATGCACCTTGGCTCATTAAAAAAAACCAATAGCAACACACAATGGTTGGGACCCCACGGATCGTTTGAGAAATGGAGATAAAAATCATTGCTTCATGCGTTTTGCAACATGAGAAGCAACTTTGCTTGCTTCATGTTTTGTGCAACATGGGAGGCAACTTTTCTAGTTTCATATTTTATGCAACATGGGAAGCAACTTTGCTTGCTTCATATTTTGTGCAACATGAGAAGCAACTTTGCTTGCTTCATGTTTTGTGCAACATGGGAAGCAACTTTGCTTGCTTCATGTTTTGTGGAACGTGGGAAGCATGATCTCTTACTGGGGCCATGAGCCCCACTTAGGCCTTCCACACAAACCAGCAGAAATTACAGGAGCATACACCATCTTGGGTGAGCACAAATTTGAGTATTTGGAATCTTTTACAAAATTCTCTCAGATATTCAAATCAAAGTTATTCTTAGAGATCATGATGGTGATGATTCAATAAATGTTGAAATTCATGATCTCCTATTGGTGCCATGAGCCCCATTTAGGCCTTCAACAGGAACCAACAGAAATTTCCGACTGTAATGTGGGTTTTCAGCTGATAATGATAATTCCTCATCTCAAATAGAAATTAACAATTTTGCCAGTTCCAATGCATAATTTTTAAGAATTTCACAGTTTATAAGTGTTTCTTAGGTTTGATCAAAGGAAACCATTTTAAATGGATATAATCAATTTGCATATCAACAATTAATCAGCAAGTGAAGCTTTGACAGGCCTAGCAAGCCTGAAGTAAATGTGGAAAACTGCCCAAGGAAAACAAAGGAGAGCGGAACTGATAGATGAAAATGAAAAGGCAAGAAAATGATCTTGTTGATGTTGAATTGAAGGTATTGTCCCATTGCCTGTCCATAACAGAAGTGACCCACAAAGCCGTTGATTGCCATTTCCATGAATACCCAGAACACATCGCAGGACATGTGAAAGATGAAATTTAAAAAACAGATAAAAATCTTACATTTCTGTAATTCCAATTTCTTTTTGACAACCTGTTTTCTTTGCATCTTATCTTTCCATCCGAGCATAGATATTAAACGCTCAGCCTCAGTGTGGCCGTAAAGAATAGCCAGGTCTATTGCCAAGAGGCCGTCACAGTCTATAAGATTCATTTTGGCTCCTGAGAAAAAAAAAGTTCAAAGAATCTACTTATGTTCATTGTGTGGATGCAAGGTGATCAGAAAAAAAAAAATTGTTCCTGGTTGAAAAGTAATATTCTCTTATTGATTATATCAAAAAAGTAACAAAAATGTAAATTGTTCCCTTCAAACTTTGTTTGTTGTCAGGGTGTTTAGGGTTAGTGTTGATGGTTGTAAATGAACACGTATTTTGGTAGTGAGCCGTCCTGGTATCAAGTTAGGGACCGCAAGGGGTCAAAGACTGTAACCTGGTAGCTTCTGTACTGTGCGGAGGTGGATATAGGTATTATAGACATTACAGTCCCAGGGACAGTGATAATTTGAAAACTTATTATTTCCAATTTGATAATGAGCAAATTTGCACGTTTTTAATCACATAAAGTATGAAAAACAACTGCATATGAATATCATTATGCTAACAGTATACTTAAAGCTGTGTTCTGTTTTATTATGCTTACACACTAATTTGAAAGGTTAATGCAAGGTATCATTAGCTAAAATTCTTGTATTCATTTTTATCAAACTTGAAGCGACTAAAAGATTTAGTCGTACAATGATTGGCCTTACATAAGTCCGTCTTTCTAAGTGCCACAACCCATAAAGCAAAGACATAAAAGAAAAAGTAATGATTAAAGCATCATTGACATATACCTTTATCGAGGAGCAATTTAATCACTTCACATTTTCCCTGACTGGCTGCAATGTGAAGTGCTGTCCGTCCAACTGGTGTTTTCATGTTCAAATTCTGCACTGCAGGTATAAAATAATTTGATCAAACACAGAAACACAATAGTTATAAGCAAACAGTTTTGAGGAGATTTCACAGATGGTAATCTTTGGGAAGGTTTTACATCTGGTAATCTTTGAGGAGATATTACATCTGGTAATCTTTGAGGAGATATTACATCTGGTAATCTTTGGGGAAAGTATTGAAAATGAGGGTTCAGGCTGTGCCTATAATTGTTGGTGCACTTGGAACAGTGCCAAAAACACCGAAGGCAAGATTGGATGAATAAGAAAATTGAGGAATAGTTGAGACTGTCCATACCACCAGGTTCAGATCCAGGATTTTGAATAGGGTGCGGTCCAAATGGAAAGATTTATTTAGGCAAAATAATTTGTGAAAAAAAAAAAAAATTCTAAACATCAAAATCAAGAGATATGTGATTCAGCATTTTTCACAAACATTTGAGCTTACATTTTTGACAGCATAGATAAACTAGCGATGTATAGTATGCATAAATTTTTGAACTCTGATGCATTATTTGTTGTACATATGTTTTTATGAAGGGGTTTCTTGAGAAGTCATTTTAAGTGTTCCTTTAGTTTGAAAAGGTTGAGAAGAGGGGGTTTTTTTTCAGTCTGATTTGAGAATTTTTCGCGTTATGTTCTCATAATCCTAAATAATATTCATGAACTACCAGATACAATATACACCTGAGGAAGCCCAAAGAACATATCAGCTGAAAAGTAGTAAAAAAAAACCCAAATTTATAGAAAGTAGTGCAAATAATTCACAGCGGAATGACAATGCTTCATCTCTGATTTCCAGACATCTGTGAGAGAATTATCAAATCACAGTTGTCCCATTATCATTAATGGCCCGTCCAACCAATAAGCCAAGTGGGCTACAGATTTTCATTCTGTACTCAATGTTAAAAATGGCAGACAAATAAAAAGAGTTTAAAAATTCAATATCTATTAAGAAAATAGAAACAATTTAAAAACTTGATTTATATAATGAAATTTCACATCTTCGTTCACTTGATGTTGAAAATGGCGAATAAATAAAAATCCAAAAATTCAATTTCTCTAAAGAAATTTCACACCCTCACTCACTCAATGTTAAAAATGGCAAACATATTAAAACAATTCAAAAATTCAATTTCTATAGAGAAATTTTACACCCTCGCTCACTCGATGTTGAAAATAGCAAACTGATAAAGAGAGTTTGAAAACTTAATTCCTATAAGGAAATTTCACATCCTCGCTCACTCAATGTTAAAAATAGCCAACAAATAAAAGCAATTTTTTAGAGTTTTATTTTTGCACTGTTCATGTCAGCTGTACCTCTGTCTGTATCTCCGTAAAAATAGCGGAATGTATGTGCCCACTTTATCATTATAGTCAAATCAAAAATAGGACCCTTTTAGTGAAACCTTTGGAAAAATACTTTCCCAAGCATTAACAAATAACTGAAATGTTCTAGAGTCTAATCTAAGTATATTTGAAGGAATCCCTGTCCTTGTCTCTGTATGTATGCACCATGATTACTTGACAACTAGCCATTGTACTATCTTGGTATTTTCTTAATTAGCAACACTGAAGAAAAGTTGCCGAAATACTTCGAAGTTAGTTTCTTATGACAGACTGAAAATTAATGTGACAAGAGCACATAGCGACACACAGATGAGCATAGAGAGAAGAATCTTTGATCCACTCGGCTAGTTGGTCAGGCAGGCTTATTTGTGGGGCTATGGGGATTCAATAAATAAATAAAAAACAGATTATAGATCTTTCAACTAAAATTATGTTGATTATATATCTTGTAGTAAATTCTGTGCAATGTGACACTATGTAAATGAGGGGTTTATAGGAAAAATCTGAAAGTGAAAACTAAAATAACTAAATCACAGATAAGGGCCTGGCCACCCTCTCTCCATGGTTGAGGGTACTTTACAAAACCAGGTTAAGCCCAGGGGTTCAACAGTTTAGATTATACCTGTTCTCTGTCCAAGGCATTCACTACTGTTTTTGTAATTTCTTAATTGTGTGAAATTTAGTAACAACAAAACAACTCATTGCTTTTATATCTCACTAAGTTACTGAGTTAAGCATTACTTACTATAGATTCTATAGTAAGATTAGTAATTAATAGTATTGTATAATTAGAAATTAATCTGTTGAGCCATTGAGCCACAGAATGTTTTTCGTACTTCATATTCAAATTGTAACTGTTTCCCACTATATTGAAACTTCCCCCTTGTGGGGCATGCACACCCACAATCAGAATCACTGGTGAAAAATAAATACTTCATTTCAGAACTATTGAAAGCACCTAGAATCATGTTGGCTTGTCCTTACCGAATGGAAGGATATGTTCGCATAGAATCAAGTGTTGTCGATGAGCAGCAATACACAGAACTACAAATGCTCTCTTCTTCATCCATACCAACTTCGATTTGTCATCCATGTAATCAGTCAGAGGGGACAAGTATGGAATACTGGGATCAACCCCAAGTTTCATAACCTGAAATTGAAACATAAAACAGCTTTATTACAACATGAAAATTTTCTTGGTCTTACTCATAGAAGAAATTATTTCTGGTCAAAAGTTAGTATATCTCGGAATTTTTGAGATGAGGTATTATTATTATTATTTCTATTGATATTCGAAGGCCGTAGAGGGCAACGTCCGAAACGTTGTATGAAAAACAACCAAGATGAGGATGGTCCGAATATCAATAGAAATAATGGTCAAAAGTAATTGTGCACTACCATGCTGATCTTTGTTGTTTTTATTATAATGTTTTCCGAGATGAGGTATTGTTGATATTCTTTGATTCTTTTGAACTAGCATCCCCACAGCTTTTTCTTTCTTGAAATATGATAAAATCAACAAAAATTAGGATGTTAGTCTTGAACAGTGATCAAATAATATATAAAAGCCATGTATGCAAATTGGTGTGTTTATTTGTATAATTGTTTATGATGACCAAGTCCAGTTATAACCTTGAAGATGTAATTGAATGATCCATATGAAAGAGGAAAGAGTTGGTGAGTTGGGGAAGGTTTTAAATGATTCCAGAATTTATTTTTAAGGGTTGTAGATAGGTTGAGAGGTCTGTTCACAATGTAACAATAATTATAAAGTGAAACCCAACTTTTATATACATATCTTCTTATTTTACATGTTTATACATAATTCTTTAATAGATTTGAAAGTGAAGGGAGATTTTGCCCCTTTTAATGGAGTCAAAAGTAGAGGGAAAATTTTTCCTCCCTCTAAAGTGTCAAAAGTTCTGCAGCGGCCCAGTTCTTCAATTGTTTATTCTATTTACGCTGTCTAGGCCAACTGACACATTCACTGCGTAATAAAGGGAGGTCAGTCCAAATAGAGTTCCAAATAAAAGTAATGCATTTATTTGTGTGTGTGTGTGTGTGTGTGTGTGCATGTGTGTGTGTGCGCATGTGTGTGTGTGTGTGTGTGTGTGTGTGTGTGTGTAAAATGAAACAAAAATTATTGTTTCAATCTGATATAAAATTTCCAAGCCATCAAATAATCAACTTGAATTCATTTCAATTTTTACCTGTGCAATAATCAATAAATCAATGAAAATACCTGGATACCTATATCCTCTCATGTTACAGCTGTGGCCAGGGTAATAAACGTTATTGTTTATATAAAAAAAATCAAAAAAAAATTTTTTAAAAAAGAAAAGAAGTCTGGTTAGTCACTCAAAAGAAACCACCACGCAACCAAAGTCTTTTAGCAGCATGCTGTTTTCGGGGTAATCAATGAGAAAAATTGAAAAAGGGGTGATCAATAAATAACTTACTTCTCTATCCTTTTGTTGGGCAGTGATCACTAAAAAAGTCTAAATATTCAAAATATGAGCAGACACAAACTAAGGGACTAATTTAGCATAAACATTCATTGCAAACTGAGCCATCTTCTAAAGAAATATTTTGGTAGAATCTTAAAAAAAAAAAAAAAATAAGAACCATTTTTCTATTCGTAAATGTTGAAAATTTCAGCCCTCTACCTCTATTAAAGCAGCCTGTACATGCAATACATACATACATGGCCAGTAAGCCAGCAAGCCGGTCTGACAGCCAGCTTGACCAACTTGGAAACTGAAAAAAACTATTTTGACAGTTTTAACAACAGTTTTGTTTGACAGCTCTAGAAAATAAAAAAACATAGATACGTACAACCTGTTAACTTCCATGGTCACCGATTTTAGGTTAATCCTTTTCAGAAAGATTTGACTGGCTAAACACATGTGTTTATTCAAAAACCAGATCTAGCGAGCACATACTTCAAAACTAGTGATATGATTGAGTATCATGAGTACAAACGCCTTTACCACATAACTTGATCATAATCCTACCAGAATATATATGTTAAAGCTGGGTTAACTTGTGTAGATAACTCACAGATTGAATTTAAATTCGTTACCTCAAAACTGGTGAAAATTTTAAATGAAGTCAGTCTTGAAAGGGTTAAGGCTTAATCTCAACAGTAAAGAGAGATCATGGTAAAGACACTATGAATATTAAAACTTTTTGTATCCTACCAGGGTCAGATTCAGGATTTTGAGCAGGAGAAGGGTCCTACTTCATGTATAAAGATAATACAGAGTCTCTGATCACACTGCCCCTGATAATAATGATTGGATTTTCGTATATTTGTATCTAGATTTTCATACAAAAATAATGAAGGTACCTCTATTTTATGGGTATAATTATTCTACGCAAAAATTGTAAATATTTTAATTTCATTTCCTTTTCCTCTTCCATCAACCATTCCAACATTTTATTACAGAAAATGATTCTTCTAAATGGCAGGCGTATATGTGCAATGATGTGGAACATCATCACTGACAACATGGATTTCCAGAGATTGTATACAAAACTGGCCTGCAAAAAATAAAATGATGTAATAAACTTGACAAGTTCAGAAAGTACTAACTCGGCAACACCCCCAATCAAGAGATCTGGTAAATCTTGGGAAAGGTGTATGTCTAATGATGGATATCGAAAGGCTAATGATGATATTAAAAATCATTTAACGTTTTTCTCATCGCAAAAATGTCAATGATGAATCTAAAAAAAATGAATAATCTATTATTCTGATGTTAATAATTTTATTGCATATTAAGTATATGTAGCGCCCCCTAAATTTTTAGTTAGGAATTAAGTAAGAAACTCTCCTTGAGCCTTACTGGCAAGTAAGTGAGTTAACTTGGGGGCTATTCTCAGACGCTGTTAGACTCTTGACGAACAGACTATGAAAGATGTAGAACATGGAGAAGGAAAGAGAGTGGCCGGCCGCAAAGGCCGGGGCCAGAGGTATGGTCAGTTGAGAAAGCTGGCGCCAAGGAGCATTGGGCCAAGGAGAAAAAAAGAGAGTGGCCAGCCGCAAAGGCCGGGGCCAGAAGCCTACCCAGCTAAGGGTGCTGGAGCTAGTGAGCATTGGACCATGTGCGTCCAGGGGTTTTATAGGGGTTTTCAGAGGAAGTGACGTTTTGGATATTAAGCTAAAAGGAGTGTTTCGTACTGAATTCCTAACAAAAAATGTAGGGGGCATTACATATATATAAAATTCATTACCAAGCAATGCTCCCTATAATTTTCCACTGTAAGTGTGTACAAAAATCTTATGAATGTGCAAATTTTTTCCTTTGACAAAAGTATATGCATTCTTTAGAAAATTGACTCAGTGAATCAATATTTTTTTCATTGCAACTCAGTGAGGTATTAACAGAATTTATGATTTTTTGTGCACACATTAATTTTCTTTGTATATTGGTTGAAAAATGTGTGTGCATGCTCATGGGCACAGCTTAGAGGGAACTATGTTACCAGACAACCAGTTTTTCAACCAGACCTACCAAAGTAAAATGAGGGAGATTGTATGCGAATAAATCCAGTGTTTTTATTTTAGATTTTTGGCCCTTGTAAACACTAGGCAATAGCATTTTCACAGCACTTAATTTTTGCATAAAACATACATAACATGAATCATTGCAATTATTCCTTTAAGCTAAGGTCAGCATAAAACAAAGTCAAAAAATAAAAAGATATCAGAACCTCCCCCCACTCTCTCTTTAAAAGATGATTAATTTTAAAACAACATATAAATCGATTAAGAAGAACTCACTTATCCGCTACTTTTGTTCAAGACAAATATAAATGCCAAGTATACAATATTTCCTTGATTAAGTACTTAACCTTTATATGCTTTTACCAGTATAGGCAACTCACTTTTTCAGTTCAGTCCCCAAATTACTCAACTTTGAACAAAATTCTTTCAAAATTGGCCAAACCTTACCTGAACATTTCATACTGAAAATGCTTACGAGGACAAGGCCCTTTTTCTTGCATATTTCTTTTTGAAGAGCTGATAAGTTGGAAAATAGCCTAGAGTTTTGACTAAAATTCTACTGAACTGAAAATATGTGGGAAAACAACTCTCAACAAAAATTGTTTGAGAGAGTAGGAAACAAAACATATTGCGGGAGAAAAATGCAAAATGCTTGAAACTTGGCATATCTGATTTTCTTCCCGTTTGTTCTTGAATATTGTACATCTTGCTTTGGATGGTGGCCTTTAAGCGAGTCTAATATAAATGTACTTACTTCAATTTTTTCTGCTCGAATGGCTTTCTCAACCAGATCTACCCACATGTGCCAAACATTAAGGTCTATTGTTGCACCAGGAACAATTTCATTATCTTTTATGGTTGAAGAGTCGATTAATTCAGCTGGGGACAAAAAACACAAATTTTAAAGATAAATAAGAGGCAGGTCTGCTAAGTCACTCAATAGAAACAGTCATGTCCTTCGGCAGCATGCCATTTTAGGGGTAATCAATTAAAAAATTGGAAAAAGTGTTGATCAATGAATAAATTACTCCTCTCACCTTTTGCTGAGCAATGACCACTAAAGAAAGTCTGAAGTTTCAAAAATTGAGCATGAATGCTGCTGAACACAAACTAAGGAATCAATTTATCATGAACTTACATTGCAAATTGAACCTCCCACTGAAAACTTAGTTAGATATAATACCCGTTATACCAAAATACCTGTTAATAACAAACATGGCACAAAAAAGATCAAGATGAGGAATGAGTTTGACTCAGGCTTATTCCTGTAATACAGTGGTAAGAACAGTTGGGCATTAACTGAGTTGTCCTCTGGCATAGAGGGTAGTGAGTTTGATTCTCACAGGGAACTTACCCTTTATTTTTATCAACCCTGTCATATTATCAACTCATTGTCAATGGGAAACTAACCTGAGTTTAGTTGCAATAAAAAGCAACCAAAATTGAGAAGAAGGTAAAATGTAGCAAAAAATTAAAACAATATAACTAAATAAAAAGATCAACAGAAAAAATGAGTTTGACTCAGGCTTGTTCCTGTAACACAGTGGTAAGAACAGTCGGGCATTAACTGAGCTGCCCACTGGCATAGAGGCTTATATGTTTGATTCTCACTGGGAACTTTATTTTGATCAATGCTGTTATTTTATTAACTCACTGTCAAAGGGAAACCAACCTGAGTTTAGTTGCAATAAAAAGCAACCAAGATTGAGAAGATAGAAAGAAGCAAAAAATTAAAATAATGATCCTAAATATGATGATCACCTCTGGCTGTTAGAGAGAAGTCAGTGCGGATCGGAAATGGAGAATATCGGTACCTCGCAATCACAGTAGCCTGCGCATGTATCAGAAATAATCATCTAAAAGATTATCTTTTCTCTGAAATTATTCAGAAAAATTAGATCTTCTAGCTAAAATTATCTAAAAGAATAGATCTCTTATCTGAAAGAATAATACCAGCACAAGATTTGGGCACTGTTGGTCCAAAATGACCGATGAGTACTTTTTTGGAAAAAGCAAAAAAAAAAAAACAAAACATTTTTAGGTGCACGTAGTGGTGTAACCGTGCAAGTTTTCATGGTTGTAGCCCCAGAAATGTGACCAGGGGTGCCTGGAGATATACAGACAGACACACAGACAGGAAAAGAGAAGAATCTTTAGCCAACTTATCTGGTTGGTCAGGTGGTCATTTGTATGGGCTATGGTGATTTGATAAGTATTCAGTGAAACTTAGATACATGTTGTCTATTCAGAGTGATTGCCTGAGTTGAGTTGTGATAAAAAGCTACCAAGATCTAAGATAAAGGAAAATAGTAGTCAAAATCAATGATAATGACTCACAAATTATAAGCAGAACTGACTGACAACTGACTCAGCACAAAACTTAGAACTTTTGCCTAAAAAAAGGTCAAAAAAGTAAACCAAAACAACAACAATAATTACGTCAATTGATCAATAACACCTTGCTTGTTGATATTCTAAAAAAGAAAAACAAAACAAGATTTTTCAACTTTTAAAAAAATGATTTTAAAAAGGCACCACATTATTGTAACTTTGATGTCTGATATTTGAATTTTATTCCATATCTTTTTAATGTTTTCAAATTTGTTTTACATTCGAATTCTGACTAAAGAAGACGTACAATATACATGAAAAGATTTTAGTTTTGTTTTATTATATCATTTTTTTAAAATTCAAAAGAGTCGTGTTTTTCTTTTTCTTTTAAAAATAATAAAACTTGAAAAAATGTTGAAAAGGTGCAATGTATGTTCTCTCAAGGAAAACAAAATATATCTTTGTAGTCACACATTAATTTTTTGAGATCCATGGTGTATTTTTAAATCTTTGGTAAACAACTACTAAAGAGTTTATGGTGAATACACACCAGTTTGCTGATAGTATTATTTAATCCATCTGTTTTGTGAGGTTTCAGCCTTAACATCCACTCACTCTCATGGTGTGCTAGAGCAGCAAGGCCTCCCTCCACTTTTTCTAGGACATATATCTAGAGGACATTATCGACAATGTGTACCTTATTTTCACTGAAGTGCTTGCTCAGCTCTGTCGCTGACGGTTCATTTTTCACTTCTCTTCTTGTTGAAATGCCTGATCAAAGTGGTAGATGTAAATCTTACATATAACTGCTCATGTATTGCACATTCTGCGGCATAGATGATATTTTTAGATTGACAATTACCCCCTGGAATTTTGCATGTATTCCCAGATCTAACATTTTTTAATCTTTCTGTTTTTCCCATGCACAGGTAACCGTGTTTTTTTAAAAATTCTCCTCTGTGCATTTTATAAATTCTTCATAGACTTACAACTATTCATAAACTCTTTTGCAATTGTTTACCAAAGATTTAAAAATACACTATGTTTCCCTTGACAGAATACACATTTCACCTTTTTAACTTTTTAAAAAATCAATCATGATAATAAAAAAAAAATATGGTGGAGGTACAAACCACAGCACTGCTGTGATAGGTGAGGGAGAGATGAGAGGAGGGCTGAAGACCTAAGGAGACTTCCTGTCACTCAGCCTTCAGCGATAACCACCGAGCAACTGATGTGAATCTGTAAACCACAGTATTGCAATGGAATATGCGAGTGTGGAGAGGAGGGCTGAAGACTTGAGGAGACTTGCTGTCACTCAGTCTCCAGTGGTAACCACCAGGCAACTAGTATGAAAATACTGCTGCTGATGCTAATAATAATAATAATGATAATAATGATAATAATTAAAAAAAAAAGGACCAGTGAACTTCCCCAAAAGCATATCTGGAAAGCCCAGCGTATATGAAATACAGAAAATAGCTCTTACATCCACTGCAAATGTCATGAGAAAAAATTTGTCAATGTGAATGTATATACTAAACCTAGTGTACATCACTTCATGTATATTTCAAAGTATGCGTATGAAAGCGTTGCCTCTTCTGTAAATGTTTTTTTTTGTTTTTTTGTTCTTTTTCCCTAAAGTTTTGACTTACAAGGTTGCCAGCCCAAGGTCTCTAGTTGAGACCCGGCTGGTAACTTATATGAACTGAAATCAAAGCCAACAACAACAACATAACAATAATTGGAGTATTGCGGAGACTTGTTGTCCCTTGATTTCCAGTATGATAATAATTGTCTCCAACCCCCACCATCGTCAATCAAATGATTAGTTTTAAATGGGGATGGCAAATCTGTCAAAAACAATCTTTATGCATCAGGTTTGTCACAATATTATGCAGATGCTTGTCTAGAAATTTCATAAGATATTTTGAGAAATTCTTATGTTTTTACTACCTCCTCTTAAAATTACCCCCCTCTCACCTCATGTGGCAGAGGGTATCTGACAAAAAAAGAATCAAGTGTCTGAATAACAAACCAGACCTTCATCCAGGTAGGTAAGCCTCTGTAAAAATATTTCTTCTAATTTTAGGAGATCTCAATCCATTAGACCTTTGAAATACACCAGAAATTTACTAGTTTTGGGGAAAAAAATCCTTTAAAGGTTTTATGATGGGGAGGTTCTATTTACAATGTAAATATAATGCCAAATTGGTCATATAATTTCCGCCATTTATATGGAAGTGTAAATGTACGTACGGCTTTCATGACATCATTTTTTGAATATAAACCAAGAAATTACCGAAAATACTGCCTTGGTTAATAAAATTAATAAGTTAACATTCATCCAAGTAGGTGAGCCGATGTAGACCATGAGAAATTGATCATTGTCACTTGCACAGTTCCCAATGGATCACCCTCCCTATTCAGACATATCTGTTTTTGCACTCTATCTGAGCTAATTTGTTACATTGACAAGAAAGGGATCTGATCCTACCATTCAATTTTAAATATCCGAATAACAAACCAGACCTTCATCTAGGTAGGTGAGCCTTTGTATATCATAGGGAATTCCAGTTGATAATTCAAGAAGTCTTCTCAATTCTTCCACAGTCATCTCTGGGTTGACATGAACTACAAAAGTTTCATTTCCTAGAACTCGAACCTTCAGTCTTGTACGATGGGTATCTTTCCATCGTTTTGGTTTCATTTTGTTCTTTTGTGGCATTTCTTAATAATTTTCACCCTCTGGGCCAAAACGTTTCGTTTCGTTTTGGGATTCTGATTTCTTTCCAAGCATTTATTTTAGAAAGAAGATGGAAATACTTTGTTCCATCTAAAGCCACGCTTACCTTAGTTACCATGGTAATATTTACCTCGGGCTTAAAAATCTTGAATTTATAAAAGCAAAAAAAAAAGTACTATTACCAAAAAAGTTTTATATCAAAATACATTTTACAAATTTAAGAGGTTACATTCGAATGATAAAATTATATATAGCAATACCTTGAATTGTGCAGTTTTAATGAGTGCGGGTTTTGATATAGTACGGTTAATGTATTGCTGCAAAAATTGATGTAACTGTTATAAGACTTATACCCAGTTATTATATATAGAGTTATTGTTTTCAAATTATGCAATAAATTGAAAACAAAACCCATTAAATTATAGTGAAGATCCTGAACAAAGCAGTTCCGCACGGTACGGAATTTTTAAAAAAATTAATTAATCGCACTAATCAAGGTATTACTATATATATTTTTTATATTCGGTGCGAAGCTGTTTACCGGAAACCGTATTGCTTGGGATAAAAATGGAGAAACTCTCTTCGCTTGTTACTCGAAGGCTTTTGCCAAGTCTTGTAAGTTTTATCTATTTAGTTTCCGTCGAATTTTTTAAAACTTTATTTAATTGTTATTAAATGACAAATACAGGATTTTCTTAGTTTTGTTAAATGCAGCAAAGAAGATACCAAAAACTATAAAGTACACGTTGTGAGACGTCGTCTGTCCTTCACAAAACATGACGACCGATGTCTTGATTTTTTATTTTTCCTTATCTATTTTGTAATTTATCCTATAATTTGGTGATTCGATATTTAATTTGGACTTTTTAAAACAAAACTACTTGATTTTATATTTTATTCCAGCCTTTTATTTTTCTTATTTATATTGTTGAATCTTATTTGATTTGTTTCCAATATGTCCTTGAGTCGGTCGGTCAGTTTTAAACGGGTTGTACCCCTTTTGTTTTTGTCAACTAATAAACAGAAAATATTTTTTTAAATAAAATTACGAATTAGTTTTTTTTTTTTTTTTACTTACTGCAGTTTGTGGCTTATGACCTTCACCTCTTATTTCAGCTGGGAATATTAAGAAAAAATGTATTTCCCTGGATTGTTTTTTTTCTTCTATGGTAATCATACTTTGAAGTGGCGTAAACAATTTCGACCAAGTGAACCATTTTTGAATTTAACACGCATACCTTTCAATTAAACTACAAAAATATTCTTGTCAATTAAGGAACAAATGAAAGTGGAAAACTTGATCTAAAATTCTTATTTTTTATTTTACTTCAAATGTTATGTAAGGGTTTGTGTTGAGGTTATATAAGCAAGTCTATTACGGAACAAATTGAAGCAGCCAACTTGACTTTATTGCGATGGTTGTTCAAGTTTTGCCACTGAAATTCAGAGAGATATATCAAGAACAGAGATCCAGATAATGTCACGGAATTTCCACGGCGAAACTTCCTAGATTCTGCTCATAGTTTTGAGCGCGGTTAATAATATTCGAAGAGTTTTTCGGACGATTACACTCCTTGTTGTTTGTGTCGTTAACACAACGTTTCGGCCGATTCATTCTACGACCTTCTAAGAAGGAAAAAGATATTCCCCGAATCCAACGTTAGCGTTGCTACCATATTGGAAAATTCCAATTATCGCCATCGTTATTTGGATAGTACATCTGAAGAAGGTCGTAGAATTGATCGGCCAAAACATCCTGTCGATAACACAACAAGGACTTCAATTGGCCTGAAAACCCTTTAAATGAGAGTTCTATGTGTCAAAAAAGGTTCACACTGCCCATATAAAAATGGTTAGTTTATGCCACCTAAATGTATGTAAATATCCTCTTTTTAACATTTCCATTTCTGGCCAATGTGGGACTGGATAATGAAGGTTATATTTATCTTTGAAGCCATTTTGATTTTGGCAGGGAATGGGGGAGGTGTAATATTCCATCAAATACGGTAATTATCTTAGAAAATTGACATAATTTACTTCTTTTGTCTTGTTTGAAACGTAATTGTTCGGTTGTGGTTCGCAAAAAAGGGAGGTAACTATTATAGATGCTGTACATAATTTTTCTTGTATTAGTAATTTCTTTTTTTTTTTTTGCAAACCCCAACTAGACAATTAAGTGTTGAAATACTACAGCTTTCAACTCTACTTAATAGAAGGTTGAGAAGTGACCTGATACATATTTACAAAATAACACAGAGCGTTGTAGAAATGGACACTGATACTCTCTGCAATATATGCAAACAGAGTAAACTCTCTTACAAAAAACAACAAAGAGAGGTCACCATCACAAATACCAAATGATACATCACCAGCCAGAATTTCCTTTTTCTGCTGGAAATCCTTATCGAAAGACACAGTAATTTTTTTTTTTTTACAATACGATCAAAAACGATCTGAAAGGTACTAGCTTACCACAGAAATAAAACTATTCCCTAAAATACTCGCACCTTAAATGCCAACCCCTATTAAATCTGTTCAGTATGTCTTTAGTTGGAACTCTGTTTGATAACTTGGGATGACACTTCTAACAATCTTTAATCTCGTATTTTTTTCCCAAATTGTCAAATGAATGAATTAAAAATTACTGCAATTGTATTGCAGTGAAAATGTTATGTAACTTCTGTACTGTCACAGGGGAGATAATTTCCGACTAATATTGGTCTTCTATTTGATCGTAGCTCTCTGTCCCTCTTCAGATGATGTTGAATTGTAGTAGTTGTAGTTCACTTGTTTCTTCATTTAGATTTGTCACTAGTTTTACAGTTCCATGAGCATCGAGTATCGAGACGATTTAAACATTACATCACCAATTGTGATTTTAATTTTAGGGTTTTAATGGTACTCTTTTGTTATCCATTATATTTCAACAAATACAAAGCTCAAAGTTTTTGCTCTTTGGTCTGAAAGTCTCCCTGTGTATACAAAAAAAAGTTCAGTGAGATGTATTTGGATTGGGTAGTTTGGTAAAAACTAAACATTCCTAATGCAATCTGACAAAAAAAAATTTTTATTCCAATTTCATTAGTTCATAAAGATTACTTTTGACTGAACTGATAGCTGTACAAAAGAATTAGTGTTGCTCTAAAAGTCATACAAAGTCTCTGAAAAGTATAATTTCTTTTATTATAAAGTATCATTAAACAAAATATTCTGCAGATTTAAATGTAATAAAGAAATCAAAAGCCATGAATTCGTCAAGGTATGACAAAAACAGTGCATCTGATGTGCCAAATAGACATTATAATAAAGAACAAAAGACTGGCATTTGATTTCATTTTAGCATTAATTCCTGATGAATGTGTTGTTTAATTGTACTTTTTGATAAAAAAACAAAAAGAAACTTGCAAAATTTAGTGTGAAAAGCATTAAATTGCCAATACTGATGGTGGGTTTTAGAGTCCATTTCTACGTCCTTTCCAGAAAGAAAAAATTAATTTGAACAAGTATTACTTCCAATTACACTTACCAAAGGCAAAATTCAACAAAAATAGTCTGGAATTGGTTAAGCGAAAAGCTGTAATAATGTCAAACTCTATTCAAAGCTGGTGGTGATCTTGTTTTTCCCCTGTAACAAGAACAATCCTCATCTAGTTGCCCTGTCACATTAAACCAAACTGATCTATAAAATTAAAATTTCCCTACCATTATTTGAATTCATGACCAAGTGATTGGTTGGCAGCTCTCTCATCAACTGAGCCAAACTGACAAGTCTTACTTATCTACAAAAATTTATAATTTTTTTCATTTATTATATATACAATAAAATTGGAGTGATCATCTTCAGTAGAAGTAGGAGTTGAGGTTGACCCTGCAACAGCCAGGCTTGCACCATCAGGATAATGCTAGACCATGTGTTTCTTTGGTGACTGGGCAAAAAAAGATAAAAGAATTGATTGATATTTTCATAAAAGCATTGTCAAAATCAATTCATAAGATGATGTATAGCAAGTAAAAATTTTGCATATGTTTGTGCTTATATCTTGCTTTTTGTTGAGTTTTTTTTTTTGTTTTTTTTTAGGATTTGTAATTATTTTCATTTTTAAAGCTATTGACTGTTTTAGCTTCTATTTTTTCTGGATCTTGATCCATCATTTGGTTTTAATTGTTGATAACCCTTTGTGAGAAGAAGCCCCCCTTGAATTTTTTTTTTTTTTTGCAATGATCTATATACTTTATACATACTCTGGATAACTTTTTCATTATTTAATCTCAGAATTGAAAAGTGGTTAACTCTCTAACTCTTTTTTTTTTTCTTTTTTCTTTCAGTTTCAGTTTGGTGGTCGAGGTTTCCACCGAGGAACCCCTGCATGTGGAGATGGCCTTTTCGTGGTTTGTAATTCTTTTGATTACTCTATCCAGCATCAGTAACATTCAATTATTGTGTAATATTTTATAGGAATGAGAAACTTTTCTATGAAGTGCAGCATTTTGTAAGAATTTTTAGAGGGAAATTCTGAGTTTCTGGTGGCTTCATTTTCCTTTTCTCTTCCTGTTAAACAAACAAGAAATTATTGTTCATTCAGTCACACATATAAAGCATACGTACTAATTCAAAAAAAGATATTTTAATTATTAGTATCTGCAGGTCATAATTTTTACTTGGTTCTCCAAATTCATAATACTGCATATACTGGACCGTTAGACTAGTTTAAAAAGATATTTGGGGGACTAATGCTCGCTGAAAATCATCCAATCCCCATAACTGTCCATATTTAGCATAGTTAGGTGTCCATCTAGGCATAATACCAGTGCATTGAATGCAGTGTAATATTTGCATAGTTTGGGAAAATAGATAAATTAAATGGTTGTGTTTTATACTGACATATACAGTAAATGCTTATTTTATCACTACAAGATTATATCCGGGTTTTTTTAACTCTATATATTTTTTTTTAATTGATATAAATCTTTAATGTAGTATTTCTTTTATATTTTTGTAAGTTATCAAAAATTATCCTTACAATATCATTTATACATTATCATCTAGCTATTATTTACTTGTCAATGTTTTTGTCCATCAGAGATCCCGGTTCAGTTCTCATTATAAGTAACAAGAGAGTATTCTAAAAATCCCAAACCTTTGTGTTCAGTTACTGATATTTTTTCTCAACATCCTCTCCCCTCAAAGCATTTAATTAATTGCAAACCATTGTGTTTTGGGGGAAGCTGAAATTGATTTATTCTATTAATAAAGTTAAAGAAGATATGTATCAAAGTTAAAATGCTTCATTTTACTGACAACCTACTGGGGTAGCCTGTGTTGCCTGGGGGAAAATACCCTAAATATAACAACTCTGGAAAGCAAATGATATTTTAGAGATTCTGATTGCAAGGGGAAATAACTCTGAAAATCTTATGTATGCTTTTGGCCTAGAACCTTGCAAATGCACATGAGTGCTCCACTAGACATCTTCAATTGTTTTTATTTTTGGAAAAGATATTGTTTTGTGAATTGGACTCTTGTATAATTGTATCAGCGCTGACAGACATACTACAGTGATTCACTGAATAGCTCGAGTGGCATGTTTTGGTATTTTGCCAAATATCAATTAGATTTAACCTACCATAAAATTGGTTTTGTTCACCAGAGGCCTTTGTTTTTCACTTGAAACTCTAAAATATTAAATAATAAATAATGTAAAGAAGTATGAATTTTTTTTCTTCATCTAAAATCAAGAGATCATAAAGACATTGCTATGTAAAACATTGACTAACTAATGGGTTGTATAATCGTTATTTATTCATGTCATTTGAATATCATAGCTGTAATTCGATTGGTGGATCTTTATTTTCTAAACATGGATATCATGCATTTTTCAGGTATCAAATTTTATCTGTGTTCTCATTATTTTTTCCTTGTATTTAATAGTCCATCTTTCAAAAGCAAAAATTAAATTAGACTATTCATGATAAATTGTCTTTTCAAATTGAAAAAAGAAAACTAGCATTCCAAGAGAAATCATGAATCACCACCACTGTCCTCTCACCTTCCAGGTGGTAGTATTCTTGATATCGATTTAGAAAAATTTTTAATTTAACCCCCCCTCAAAAAGTTTTTCTGACTTCAGTAGAATGTGACTGACGAGACGGGTGTTTTACCGTCCCAATGATAAGAAAAATACATTCATTCATCATTTGAATATAGTTGTGGAGTACTGCAACCAAAAATGAATCAAGATGATGATAAAAGTCTGCAAAAAAATTTACATCATCATTGAGAGGAGTTTGTGTGCAAAATTTCAATTTTCTATTATGAACTGCTAGGGCTGGGTGAAGTCCAGATACATAAATAGACAAATATATGCATATATAAATGTCAGAACATGTGAATAACTTGAACCCAGCAACAGTGTTTAAACTGGTCTGTTGTGTGTTGCAGTGATTAAAACATATTACAGGTAAATTATCTGTATAAATCAATGTGAAATTCCTAGTCATCAAAATAAGTTTTGTTATAGTTTTTGTTAATTCTAGGAAAATTTGTTGCAAGGATTAATTTCTTGTTCAGTGGTGGAATTATTAAAAACAAAAACAAGAGACAAATCTCTCTCCTGACTTGGAAATCTCACTATGTTAAATCTTTATTAACTTGTTCTTGAAAATTTATCGATAAAAAAATATTTTTCAAATGAAACATTTTATTTTTTTTAATGAAATATTTCTTTGTTAAAATTGGATGGATTTATACTCCCAAATTAAATGTGATACATGATTATAGGTAAACCTATGAGTATCTCTTCTATCTATCTAGTGCTCTCTCTATATCTCTTCTATCTATCTAGTGCTCTCTCTCTATCTCTTCTATCTATCTCTCTCACTCTCTCTCTATCTATATATCTATCTCTCTCACTCTCTCTCTATCTATATATCTATCTCTCTCACTCTCTCTCTATCTATATATCTATCTCTCTCACTCTCTCTCTATCTATATATCTATCTCTCTCACTCTCTCTCTATCTATATATCTATCTCTCTCACTCTCTCTCTATCTATATATCTATCTCTCTCACTCTCTCTCTATCTATTTATCTATCTATCTATATCTATATCTATATATATATATACGTATGTGTGTAATTAATTTTTATTGGGTTTTCAGTTTGGTAATGTTTTTTGTGGTCAGTTTAGATAACTGCAATTAATTTTCCAGTCTGCATTTTTGTCAGCTGATGGTTTTATTGGTTTTGGCTCAACTCATAATAATGAACAACTCAAAACTGCTGTGGAGCAATTCAATGAATGCAATTATAAAACCAGAACTCTTTTGTAAACTCAATTAAAAATGCGAGAAAAGTAACTTTATTTTAGTCCTCGATTTAATATTTAAATTCCCTGATATAAATTTTAGTGTTGAAATGTTTGCATTTGATATTCCAGCATCGAGACTCTCCTCATAACAAGGTTGACAGCGTGTTTGAGTTTACTCCAGAAAACATGAAGGTAAGTTATTCCCTTGGATGTTATCACAGTACTTGTATATATATTAGTGTTTGGAAATATCAAATTATCAAGTGACGATTGCTGTTTTTAAACCTTTTAGCTGGCATTTACAATCTTTCGTTGCCTCAAGATACATTTCACAAATATTTCTCATTGTCTGCATAGTGATACCACCCTTTCAAAATTCATACAGTAAGCAATAATGAATATGTTGTCTTTAAAGTCCCTATCCTCCCTGGGGTTGAAATTTACTATACACTATAAATGGCACATTACCTGATAGTAAAGATGAACTAAATCCAGGAAGACCCACTTCTAGCTTGCCAGGCATGTTGAAGTTTCATTCTGCTTAGGGCATGTGATATCTCCCCACTGGTCACCCATCTAGGTACTGACAAGGCTCAGTGTGTCTTAAATTTATTGATCTTATGAGAGCTGGCGTATTGATGTGATTTGGCCTTGTGGGAGGTTCCTCAGTTCTATCTTTGAATGTTTAGCGAAGACGTATTGAGTACGATTTTCAAAGTGTTTGGTGTGACAGTGTTGGATTGAACCATGGTCTACTGAACTGGAAGTGAGCACTCAGAAAACAGGGACTTTGCTTACTTAATATTCAACTAGATGTGGAAAAGGTAGTCTCATCATATCAGGCCGTTCATTTTAATTATCTTTATATCAATTAGTCAAGTTGTTCAAGATACTTTTGTACAATTATATTTTGAGATATAAAATAAATACTTGGATTCTTAAAAAAAGCTTATATGAAAATTTCATTTTTATTCCCCATCCCAGGTCTTTAAAGGTGGCTTCAGTTTTTGGTGTAAGTTTATGCTAAATTGGTCCTTAGTTTGTATATTGCTCATTTCTTGAAAATTCAAGCCTCTTCAGTGGTCACTGCCCAGCAAAAGGTGAGAGAAGTAACTTATTCATCACCCTCACTCGACACGACATGCTGCCAATTTTTCCTTGTATAATCAATGTACCCATTTTGAAAATTTCTCAAAAAAAAGATGAAATGTTTATTGTGGCACTGATTATGTTGTTGATACTTCATTTTTGCTTGACTTTGTTTCGCCTTTTGTCATTTTTTCCTGGTTTTCTTCCTTTCTAGAGAGCCAATGCCATCATTGCCAACTATCCTGAAGCTCACAAGAGAGCAGCTGTTATTCCATTGTTGGATTTGGCTCAAAGACAGATTGGTAAATATTTCTGTTTTGATATAAACATGACCTCATGTTCATATATATATATATATATATATATATATATATATATATATATATATATATATAGCTCTTCCATAGGAATAGAGCACTCTGGTGGATGAGGAGTTTCTGTGTAAATGAATATATCGCTTAAATTCAGCCTTACTGACCACCCAGTTCCGTAGTAGGTAGGATATCGGCCTCCGGGTCTGATGTGAGGGTTTCAATTCTGCCTCGCGGTACTGGATGGGATAATATCTATAGCCACACCGAAGAGATGTAATACATTGAAACAGCTGTCTGTGGATGACACACTAACTATATATATATATATATATATATATATATATATATTCATATATATATATACACTATTAAGAATTACAATGATATATACCCAGTGAATGTTGACATTTAGTACCTAACACACTCATCAGCAACCGGCAATGTTTTTTTCTTGTAATTATTGTAACTATGTAAACATTTACAACAGATAAAATCTGTTTTCTACTTTTTTACTATTTGATAATATATTAAGGACTGTGTATTTTGGCGGCAATCCTTCAGTCTGATTAAATACAGCAAACTAGGAACAATTGATTTAAATTAAATTTTTGATCAATAGAATGTAATAGTTGTGCAAAAATGTTATACCTAACACTTTTGGCTAAACAGCTGGCCATTTTCAGGGTCTGTGACGATTCCGCATTTATTCCAACCATAGTGTAAATCGACTTATCAATTGTTGATTTAACGGGGTGAGTGTTGGGAAAAGTGAATTATCAGAGGGGAGGGGTTTCTGTTGCAAAATTCCTATGTTTATATATACTAGCTAAAGTACCTGTCTGTGCTGGGTTGAATATTTAAGGAATGGAAGAAAAGGACTAAAGCTTTCAAACTCAAAAAAAATTTACCCGTTTAAGGGGGAAAAGTTTCCCTTCACTTTTTGACTCTAAAAGATTTATATATAAATATATAGAATATGTATATTGAAATAAAGGGAAGGATTCAGTTTAGCATTATAGTTACTTTGTAAATAGAACCTCCCTTCTATGAGCTTCAATGAATTTTTCCTCAAACTTCTATTTCAAAACCCTCTTGCTTCACAGAGCATACATACCAAATTTGATTGGGCTCATGTTTAAGTGTTCTTTATAGTGAGACAGACAGTGCAACACTTTTTGTGTATATAATGTCAATTGCTTTTAAATGAATCAAATTCAATGTGTCATTTTCTTTTGATGCTTCCAGGCTGGACCCCAATCTCTGCAATGCACACCGTGGCCAAATTGTTGGGAATGCCCAAGATGAGAGTCTATGAAGTGGCAACATTTTACACCATGTTCAACAGGTAAAACAATGCGTTTGGAGGCAGTTTGAAATGAAATATTGTTAACTCTTTTCTGCTTGAGACTGTTTCTCAACATAGCAGTACTAATCAATGAATAGAATTATTTTAAATGGAATTTATTTGTGAATCAAATGAAAAGATTTATCCAAAAGTGCAAAGGGAGTAGCTCTGGTCAGAAGTCATTCCCACGTATTTATGATTTGAATTTTTAAAATTTTTATTATGAATTTAAATGTCAATATTCACCCCCCCCCAGTGTTTCAGCCAATTCATTCTCTGTGCTTCTTCAGGTGAATAGTGTTATAGTTGGTCTTGTAATACTTATAATCCAGTCTTTGAGCCAAGTGGTATTCTGGAATGTTACTGACTCATTGAGTTGATTCATTAATCATACTATCCTGAAGGAAAACTCTCGATGTTATTCAATGACAATAAAGACTGATGTCAAACTCTTTGCATGCTTGTTAGGGCCAGTATTTAGCCACTGACAACTTCATTTTCTAAATTTCTAACAATGAGTGTATTGTGAGTAAATGATTTCCTTTTCTCTTAAGCTATTTGTAAAACCAAGAATTATGGTTTTCCTATCATTGAACATATTATTATGGATATGAAGTTCAAATTGCTTGTAAATATGATAATCTGAAGGATTAATGTCAGGTGAATATGGAAAATACTACAGAACTTCATATCCCTACACAGTCAGCTGAAAGATGTAGGGTCTAGCACTGTTGTGGAGCATTTCATTCAGTCTATGTGGGACTTACTTTCCCACCTTTTTAACCTTTCTTATTGCCTTGAGATGATGTGATAATAGTTTCTGTTGAAGTCCTATAGTCTCCCAAAAATGCTTGAACCATTTGTTCATGGGTCACTGTCCAATGTTGTTGATTATTTTTTAAATTAAATATGGCTTTGGGCTTTCCGTAAGGTTTATTACTGATATCCATGTCTCCATATCTAAACCTATTAAACCAATGCTGAACAGTTCATACTGTTGTAAAGTTGACTCAAAATGTTTTGTTGATGTTATCAGCAATGTGAACACTGCTGCATCATAATTTGAAATCGTACTTGAAAATTAGTCTAACTTCCTGGGTAGACACCATTTTTGTTAAGGATTCAAACTTCCAGATAATAAGGAATTACATATCTATTGACATTAAATCTGAAAAAATGCAATAATGTCTGTGAAACTTTCACTTTAAGCATTATTCTCTATGATATGAAAAAAAAACATTTCTGTGTCATGTGTCACAAAACAATTGACTTGTTTTTATTTTTGATGTAAGCATTTTTTAGATGCTGAAGTCTTTGACAATTGTCATATGAAGGTAAATAGCATTTATATTTTTTTATCTACCTTCAGGGAACCTGTGGGTAAATACTTTGTACAGATCTGTACGACAACACCTTGTATGTTAGGAGGAGTTGGATCAGATGTGATTTTTGATGCCTTGAAAAAGAAACTGGGTAAGAGTATTTCACAGAAATATTTTTCTTTCAAATGTTCAAACACCCTTGCAGCTTATGATTTGAAATAAAAAGAAATCAATCTTAAAAAAAAATCAGCCTTATTCAATATAATAGAGTCCTTGAAATTAATTTTTTTTAACATTTTCTTTTCAACTGAATTTTAAAGAAATTGTATAAAATGACATTTTTTAAGTCTCAAAATAAAGACATTATTAGTAATAACCGAAAAAAGATAATCAGTAGAACAGTAAAAATATTGTACTTTTCAGCATGTAAACTATTTTTTTCTCTTTTACTCCTGCTGACTGCAGATTACTTTTTTTTCATAGGTCTATTCTCAGGTTATGTACGCTAGTAATCTCAACACTTGTAGATGACATTTGAATGACAGTCTAAATCTAAAATTTTGATACTGTTTTATCCATCAGTCTGCTTGATATCTTCAAAAGTTTTGAATGAATTTCTGTTAAATCTTATAGAAGGATAGGCAAGAAAACTTCAAAGGAAGTCAGGAAATTTTGGTGCCGGCTCCTGCACGATTATCTCCCCTCTATCTTTGCTAAGTGTCGGAAACCACAAAATATCTCCAGAAGTTCTCTATGAATTTCTATGAAATCTTGTGGAAAATTGGGCAATAGATGAGAAAAGAAGTGATTAAATAACAGTAGATCCATGCACAATTACCTCTCCTACATTGTAGCTACAAAAGAAGTCAGGAAATTTTCAAGTGGATCTGTTCACAATTACTTCCCTACGTTCTATCTAAGTGTTCGCACCTCAAGATAGCTGTGAAGGTTCTCTATCAACACAATATCTCCAAAAATTCTCAATGAATTTCAACAAAGTGGCAAAGATGATACATTTTTGAATGAAATAATTACAAAATATAAATGTTTTGTGGAGTCTTAGACTTAAGCATGATTTTGTTTTTCAGGTATTGGCAATGGGGAGACAACTCCAGACAATATGTTCACCTTACTAGAAGTGGAATGTCTTGGAGCCTGTGTCAATGCACCTATGGTACAGATTAATGATGATTATTATGTAAGTTATTATTCTATCATTTTACATTGAAAATTTTTTGCATAATGATGCTTTGGAGGACCCAGATTTGAATGATATGAGAGATTACTTTTTGGGGCTTCACTGGCGATGATTTAATTCATTACACGATCCTTGTTTTGATAAAAGTTTTCTAAATGTTGTGATACTGTTTCTATAGAATATTATTTTTATGTAATTAAAGGGGTCTGAATTCTACATTTCATCTCTGTTTTGATTAAATTAAATTGAATTCGTGTTAATGGAGTGGTGCAATGTGAAATTCGCCATTTATTTTGAAATATTTTTAATATATCTGAACACCAATTTTATTTATTTTTTAGTTTTTTATTTTAAAATTGAATAAGCTAACCAAACTTCCATTATAAATTTCAATTCAAGTTTTATTTTGAAATACAAGTTCAAAAAAGTTTGGGGACCTACTCAGTTAATTTATGTACTCAATTCCCTAAAATTTCTTGAATTGAATAAAAAAAACCATTCGTTGGTTTAAAAAAAACAAACTATTATTTTAAGCTCTTTATCTTTATTTTCAAAGTTATGGGAGAATAAAAGTTTATTTCTTGGTCCTGAAATCCTGATAATCTTTTAGATGGTTATGAAATAATTTATGAAAAAAAAAAAAAGAAGAAACTGTTGCCAAAATGGATTTTTATCAACTTGACTCTTCATTTTGTCTGTTTTAAAATAAAATTGTTGTTAGATTAGCAAACAAATTTACCCTTGCTATTGAAGAATGATGACAGTATTCAAATACTGAAAACTTGGTTACTCTGCAATTCTTATTTATGGATTTTTACGCATTTGCAAAATTAAAAATTAATTAGTATTTAATAGTTATCCCCCTTGACAAATGTTACCGACAGAAAAGATCATGTGGTATATTATATAATTAGATCCTTTATATAGTTATAATTGTCTTTTTTCTTCTAGTTTTGCTTTTAAATCCTTTCCTTTGAGCCTTTGATAAAGAGCTCCTAATCTTGGTTGTTATATCACATTCTGGCTATTGTACCCTCAGGCCTTCTTCAGGTGCCTGTCGTAGTTGGTAACCTTCTGAGAATTTTGAACAAACCCTCTATTCAATCAACATATAATCACTGACCAAACAGCCAAAAACATAGGCTAGAGGTATTTCTCCCTTTTACACTTGTCTGGTTGTCCATCCTGGTGTTCATTTCTGTGCTCCTGGTCACATTTCTTGGCATAGAGCCTTGAAAATTTCCATGTGTTATCCAATAGCCACCTTCTAAAAACAGCTTTGAATTTAAAAAAAAAATTTGTCTTTTTTTCACTTGTTTTCAGGGGTTGCTATATTTACAATAATAATCCATTGTAAAATGGACTTCTTTTTTTTTCTTCTGAAACATATATATTGTTACTATAACAACCAAGATAAGACACTTGTCCATGTAAATCAGACTCTAATCAGGATAACTAGTTGGCCTTATAATGTCATATATGTATATTTCCTTTGGGTCCATTAATTATGCATGCCAAATATGGTTGGGTAAATCAGACTTCTGTCTGATTGCTGACCCCAGATTTTTTTTTTTTTCTTTTCCAAAAGGGGAAACCATGTGTGAATTCTACTCACATATACAGCTTGTTTGGGGCCTAATGGAATCATTTTAGCACTGGATCAAG
Organism: Thysanoteuthis rhombus; assembly: GCA_963457665.1. Lineage (NCBI taxonomy): Eukaryota > Metazoa > Mollusca > Cephalopoda > Oegopsida > Thysanoteuthidae > Thysanoteuthis > Thysanoteuthis major. The sequence continues at coordinate 17,815,733 of OY735238.1, read as the reverse complement.
TGAAAAGTTTTAGAAAAGAAGGGGTTCAAAGATCGACCATTGTAAAAAAGATTCATTTAAGAAATTCTGAGAATGAATAATGACCTGTAATTCTGATGCAGAAAATTAATTGTAAACCAATTGTTTTACAGGAAGATTTAACTGTAGACGACATGAATAGAATTATAGATGACATCATTGCTGGAAAGAAACCACAGCCTGGGCCACAGTAAGTACTCACATACTTATCTCTGTGTGTGACACGACTTTTCATCAAAAATGAAAACTACATGTACATGCCATAAACACACAGATGCACACATGTACAACTCGTGTACACGTGCTGATGTATATATATATATATACATATATATATGTGTGTGTGTTGGTTGTGTATTATCTTCTGAAGATTTTTGGTACCCTCTCTGTGATAAACTTGGAACTGAGTTTTGTACTTGCAACCAATATTGAATTTCCTCCAGAAATATAACAACATAATATACATCATTTTAAAGTACAAAATTATTCATAACCAAATATTTTGTTTGTTCAAGTGACAAATTAAAAACCATCAACTAGAATGGTCAACATAGCCAGAATCACTTGAAAATGGCAAATCAATTGAGCTAGAGAGCTAAAAGTTCCTATGTCTAGGGAGAAGGAAAAAAAATGAAATTTATGATGGATGTTCATGCTAAATTGATCCCTTTGTTTGTGCCCGGCAGCATTCACACTCATTTTTTGAAAATCCAGACTTTTCTTAGTGACCCAACAAAAGGTGAAAGAAGTAACTTATTCATCCCATTTTTCCAATTGATCACCCCCAATACAGCATGCTACCAAAAGATGTCCATCTTATGATGATTTCTATTGATAGACTGTTTGTGTAGTGTTCTGGAAATTGGTCTTAGTCTTAATATCCTCTACAAATGATTATAGATATTGGTGCTGTTAGTACAAGTATTATGACATTGAGGGAAATTAATTTTATGTTTCACCTATTCAGCTTCATCAGAAATGATGTTGAAAAACGAAAATTTCAAAGAATAGCATTCAGCTTACATTCTGCATCTTGCCATTATGGACAAGGTTGAATTATTTATATTCCATCATCTTTGTCTTTTGCTTTGGCGGTTACAATAAAAAGAATGCAAAACAGAACTATTCTAATGTAAAAATTCATGCAAGAAATTGTAACCGCCAGAGAAAAAGAATGAAGCTGGCAAGATTATACATTATTAGGTACCGCCATTTTGAGTTTGGCCATTGTTGAATGGCTAAAAGTTGCTAGATTGTCAAAGAAATGAAAGCAATTTGAAACAGTATTGTTTTAAATTTGACTTGATATGATTTTAGGTTAGGCTTATAGCAAAAACTTAACCTACATGATGTATTGACTTTAAAATAAATGGTATTTTTAGTATGAAATTAATGCTTCATCATCGGTAAAATCTAGCTCCTTTCAGCCATTATCAAAAAAGCACAATGCATTCTGTTAAATAATGCAGGATTTTGCTTAAAAATTCTTATAAAAAAAAAAAAAAAACCTTACTTTTTATGGGTTAACAGCAACTATTTTCGACCTTCACTTCCCATTAAACTACACCTTGTAAAAAAGCTATTCTTCTAACAGACCCTTTAAAACAATACAATATTGCTTCATTTCTATAATTGAGGCCTTGGCTTTGAAATGATATTTACTCAAGTTTTGTATGAAAACCTTGACATTTTAGTCGAAATTTAAAAACTAAAATTAAGTTCATGCTGAAACGAATTCCCATTTGCCTTCCTCAGAGAAAACTTCTTTTAACACATGAAGCTCAAATATCAACAGAAGTTGCTCTTGATCTAACATGTCTGCCTGCCATCTCATAACCGCTTCTGTAAAGGAAGTAATTAGAGATATCAGAATTATCTCCCTTACTTCATATTAACAACAGTAATGGACCAGATGAAACGAAGCCTCAAAGTTTATAGAATTTGTTTTCCTTGAAAAATTTTTTGCCTTAGTATCTCTAAAAACTGACTGTCGAAATTAACTCTGTTTAGAAAACTCTCAAATAATTTAAAGATAGTTTTGCAATTTTTTTTCATTCTACTCATATTTGTTCTCTTCTAGGAGTGGTCAAGAGCATCGTTTTTCCTGTGAACCCAAGGGAGGATTAACCTGTTTGACTACCCCACCCACAGGACCTGGTTATGGTGTACGAAAAGATCTATGAGACTTACTCTTGTTTAAAATAGAATTTTTGCTCCAATGAGGAGTGGCAAAAAAATCTCCATCAAACTGTAAAATAAACTAGTTTCTCTTAATATATTAAAATCTTTGGAAAAAGATGTCATTTTTGTCCAACATAGAAAAATAATTTACTTTACAAATTTTGTTCAATCAACTCTCTTTTCACATCTGTGTTGAACTTTCAACCCTCTTACAGTGTATAATTTGAGAAAAGATGCAAACCCCCTTTTCTTCCAGAAAAGTCTGCATCTTTTCTTGAACAATCCACCTGATGAGGACTGAAGAATGGATCGGCCAAAATGTTGGGATTTGATTGTCCAAACAAAACTTGAAATTTCACTTGCATTAATGATTGCGTACCTCACTCCAATTGAAGAAGTATGTCTGGCCATTGTACGTGGTTGACATTTGCCAGCACACAAGATATTGCAGTGTTTAGTTCAGCAAGTCTCAAGAAATCTAATAAAAAAAAAAAAAAATGAATGGTACCACAACAAGTGTAGGGTCCAAACAACTGAAAGAAAGAAAAAAAAATTAAAAGCCAGACAGACATGAAAATAATTCCTTCTGAAAGGGTTCCATGCCTGGGTGACATAACTAGGTGTTAAAGATTTTTTTTCATGAAGAATTATAAATCATTAATTTTCATGACTACTTTTTGCCTTCTGCGTGATTCTATAGTCACTTTTTTTTATTTTCTCAACTGGTTAGAAGTGAAAGTCAAATTTTATTATTTGAAATAAAAAGAAAATTCTGTGCATAATGGCAGCTAAAAGAAAATAAATCCATGAATGGAAGAAATTGTCTCATTTTTCTTTTGTTGCTTATTCTTGAAAATTAAGTGAAATTCTATCTCCTAACACCCAGGGAAAAGTAAATGAGTGCATGGGAAGTTTTATTGTAACTTATTCAGGCAGGTTTAAAAGACTTAAAAAATTAAGCTTCATAATACTTTATTGAATGAAATAAATATTTTCAAGATCAAATTGTCACTAGTACGTGGAACCCTTTTATAAGGAATTGTTTTCATGTATCTCCAGCTTCATCGAAAACGATATAAGGAGAGTAACTTGTCTTTTTTCTTATATTCAGTTCTAATACTATTTCTGTAACGCTAGCTTCATGTGGGCCATTAAATGAAACCAAGGTTGACTTGAATCGATTTAGGACCAAATTCTACATTTAATCTGTTGAATTCAAGATAGCCAGCAAATCCAACTTGAAAACTATGTAAGTATCACATGTACCAGTAGCACCAATGGAGCTGGGGGCTGATAGTTTAAACATCTACTCATGTGATCTAGAAAGAACTTATTTATCCCCCAAAAGAGTTTTTTTTTTTCTAGTGAGGGGCTTATTTTTTCCATGAAAAATTTATGCTAAGTTGGTCCCTTAGTGTCTGGCAATATTCACGCCGGTTACTGTTAAAATGTTTAATTTTGACCTTCATATAAAAACAATTAACTACCAGGATGTGCCACTGGAATGAAGGGTGTTATTTGGACTTCAGGGGAGTGTAAACTATGTTCCTTCCATAAGGGATGTGGGATCAAATCTGACCTAAGCAAGAACTCAGAATCACACTTGTGAATTGTGATGATGGAAAATTTGTGACAATGATCTAGGCTCTCACTGAAAAGATGACAAAAACATGAAGATAGATTTATAAAAAAAACAAAAACAAACAAAATAAGAAAACAACCCTCACTATTGGGGGTTGTACTTTCTGACACTGTGCCTGTGTTTCATATATCATGTGCGTGAAGAATTTCTCTAGTTCTGATCTAACTAACTATATTTGATGTAGAAGATGCAATCTTTGTCTATCTCGGGGTAGATGTAGGTCTCTACAATCTGTCCATGAAGATGTTGGCATAGGATGGGGCCACTACTGTGCCCATGGCACAGCCTTTCATTGGGAAGTCTATTATTAAAATTGAAACTATTGAGTGTGAGAATGTGTTTTAAAGGGTGGTTATCATAGCTTCTTTGAGGGTTAGAATGCCTCGTGTTTAATAGAATATAGGGAGTAGATGTCCATAGTAATTAAAATACTTTTTGGATTGTTTGATCGGGTGGCAGTCTGGAGGAAATGAATGGTCCACCAGGATTATTTAATCTGAGGATTCTCGGAAGTAAACAGAACCTAGCAAGTTTTGTGGAAGTGGGTTCGAGTATATCTAGTGAAAGGATCATTAGGTAGTTCTTTGTAGAATTGTGTTGAGTTGAGTGTTAGTGGATCTAAATTTACTGAAGTTGACTATTTTACCTTCAGGGTCATTTTTCACTAATATGTAGTAGCTGTTTATGCTTTCTAAACCTCTCAGTAAAGATAGTATTATGTTTTCTACCCCACTCTCTTTCATGTGTCATGGTTGGGGGGGAGGGGTCTTTGTTTTTTTGGTAGGTCATAAGGTTGGTCAGTGCTCTTAGAATGTTTTGGATAGGTCCGTGTGTAGGTGTGAGGAGGGATATTTAATGGCTGTGGGTTGGTTGTAGGAGCTGGCAGAGGGGCTGCAGGTTGATGGTGGGAGCTAGTATTTTTGTTCCTATGTAACACTAGGGGGCCAAGAGTCCCCCGTGTCCTGAAAATTACTATGGTTGTTACAAGAGGAGTTATCTATATTAAAAGGGATAATGTGTTTTTTTTGAAGATACTGTAGAAAGTGAGAATTACGTGATTCCAAGTGCGGGCACCTGTACTTCCTCAATTTAATATCTTCTGTCAAATTCCTGGGTTGCAAAAACAGGTACTTTTAGAGAAAGTTCTCTTCCCGATTCAATGACCAGATAATGGCTTAATGTGTTTTTCGAGATACTGTAGGAAGTTGAGAATTACGTGCTCCCAAGTACGGAAGTCACCAGTTAAGAGTATGCACCTGCTCTTTCTCAATTTAATATGTTCTATCAAATTCCTGGGTTGCAAAAACAAGTACTTTTAGAGAAGTTCTCCCCCTGGTTCGATGGCCAGATATGGGGCCAGTGTCTGGGGTCTTGAGAGAAAGAGTAAAGCTTTTGAAAGAAAAGTAATTTGCAGAGTTCTTGAGAGAGGGGGAGGCTAATTTATGATCTTGGACGGACTTGCATCGCGAGATGGATGAGGGTCAATATTTGGAATTTTCTGGAAGGATCGAGATAACAGGAAAAGAAAGAAAGGAAGTCAATTACAAAGAAATACAGTGTTGATACCAAGGGCTTAAATAGGAGGGATTTTCGTAAAAGCAGCAGAGTAAAACTGGGTTTGGAGAAGAGAACCGCTGCCAGTCTCTCTCGTGTTAGACGCCGCCCTTCGTAACGGTCAACCGCTGCTACCATTCAGTAGACTACCGTTCGTGACATGAGAGACCAGTCGTCAGTTTGACTTAGATGAAAATCGGCCTCCTCTCTTTTCAACTGCGAATAGGTATTTCCCGTCTCCAGAGATATTGATAATCAATACTCTATATAAAACATTTAAACGAAATTCCGTCTTGTTGCCTTCTTTTACTAACCCAGAACCACGGCTGGTTTAGTATAGTGTGTGAGGCCATCACCCATACGGCTGAAGCCCCACACCTATAAGAATTATTCTTGTTATTGTGTTTGTTAGAACATGCATTTCGTTTCAGTTTCTAGTGTTGGTCTTTGTGGCAATATGTTTTATTCTTGTTAGTGTTAGTAATTCTGGTAGGTTTTATATTGTCTGTAGGTGTTTTGCTGATGTTATGTCTAGTAGGGATATTGGTCATTGTCAGGAGTATAGATTGTTGATAAAGGGTGGGTTACAGGTTTGATGTTAGCACATTAGGTTATTCATCAAATGTTTGTGCTGTGTGTAGTAATGCAAGTTATATTTTTTAATATTTGTTCGTTTTGATATGGTTGAGTTGTTTTTGTTTTCCTCGATATCAAATGTTGATATGTTCTGGATCTCCCTGTGAAGTTATATTTTTAGTTCCAGGTTATTTATGTCCTTGTGGGTGTCTGTGATGTTTTTTTTTGCAAAACTTATAGGGTGTCGTTGACGAGGTCTGTTGATAATGTTTATAATTTTTGGTTCTGTGCATTCTGGAATTCAACATCTTGGTTCCCAAAAGAGGGGTGTACAATGATCCTGGAGTTTATAGGGCAAGGTTTTCCTCTTTGCAGGACTTGAAAAAAAGTCAAAATTACTTGCTTAAGTTTAAAATCTGTGTTTTCTGGTGGGGTAGAATCCATAGTAGTAATGGGAGGGTTGTAACATGGGCTGGTAAAAGTATGTGTTTCTTCTTCTTGTATCAGATATGTGTATATAAGTGAACAATAAGGAATGAGACAGATTCAGGGGTCAAAGTATATAGAGACTTTATTTCTTAGTTCATGAAATGATTAGTATGCTATTCATGTTTCGGGAAGGATTCCCTTCTTCAGTAGCATGTGTGTACCTTTTAATGACTAAAAAGTTTCCATAGAAAACAAATTTAGCTGTTTAGATGTGTTTGAAAGAATGAAGTAGCTGCTTCAACCCAGCAATACTCTCACCATTGAGCTAAACAGTTGCCTGTAATTCAAAGGCCTAATAACTGCTTTCAACCCAAATTCTTATCTTTATTCTTGGTCTATTCGTCTCATTCAATGTGACAGTTATGTGTATAAAAAAAAAAAAAAAAAAAAAAAAAAAAAAAGTAATATTCGGTCCTACAGAATTATAAAGCATATATATATATATATATATATATATATATAATATATATATTATATATGAGTTGTGTCATCCATAGACTGCTGTTTTGTTGTATAACAACTTTTCAGTGTGGCTATAGACTATTCAACATCCAGTACCACGAGGTAAGATCAAAACCTTCACTTCAGATCCAGACATTTTATCCCTGCGCTACAAGGAACTGGATGGTCAGTAGGACTAAACTCAGCAAGGTTATTTTACTTATGCATAATTCCTCGTCCAAAGTGCTCCATTCCAGAATCAGAAGTATATATATATATATATATATATATATATATATATATATATATATTATATATGACACTAGGGGGCCAGGAGTCCCCAGTGTCCTGAAAATTACTATGGCTGTTACCAAAAATTACTATGGTTATTACTATTGTTATTACAAAAGGAGTTATCTGTGTTAAAATGGATAATGTGTTTTTTGAGATAATATGAGAATTGTGTGCTTCCAAGTGCAGGCACCTGTAATTTCTCAATCTAGTGTCATCTGTCAAATCCTGGGTTTCAAAAACAAGGCCAGATATAAGGGCCGGTGTCTGGGGTCTAGAGAGAGAGAGAGTAAAGCTTATGAAAGAAAGGTTGTTTGCGGAGCCCTTGAGAAGGGGGGGAGACTAATTTATGATCTTGGACAGACCTGCGTCGCGAGATGAATGAAGGTCAATGTTTGGGGTTTTCCGGAGAGACCGAGATAACAGGAGAGGGAGAGAAGGGAAGTCAATTACAAGAGATACAGTGTTGATACCAAGGGCTTAAATAAGAGGAATCTTCGTAACAAGTAGTCAGAGTAAAATTTGGTTTTGGAGAAGAGAATCGTTGCCGGCTCTCTTGTGTTAGACGCCGCCCTTAGTAACCGTCAACCGCTGCTACCATTCAGTAGACTACCGTTCGTGACATGAGAGACCAGTCGTCATTTTGACTTAGATGATAATTGGCCTCCTCTCTTTTAAACTGCGAATAGGCATTTTCCGTCTCCAGAGATATTGATAATCAATATTCTATATAAAACATAAACGAAATTCCGTCTTGTTGCCTTCTTTTACTAACCCAGAACCACGGCTGGTTTAGTATAGTTTGTGGGGACAGCACTACGGCGAACGCCCACATACACTTCAAAGACAGTTGAAAGCATCAGTTAATGGACCTTCAACCGGGTGGAAACATGAATAGAAAATTGTTCAAACAAATAAGGGAGATCGAAACAGATGGACCAAAGCAAAAAAAAAAAGCAAGTGTTGGATCAAGGGCATGGCATTGAGATGCTCAAATAAAAATAAAAAAAAAAAAAAATTTTTTTTAATTTATTTAATTTAACTAATTTCTAGATGCTCTCCAGGGTTTATTTTTGAAATGACAGCAAATCATAAGGGAGGAGTTGGTAAGTAGTAAAAATAGTAATTTTCCAATCATCTTTCTATGGTATGGTACTTTTCATCCTTGCAGAGAATCTAAGCAGCTTCAGGGTTGTTTTTTTTTCTTCTCTTTAAAGAGTTTCTTCTACAGTCTTGTGGGAGAGATGAACACCTTCACGTGATAACAGATTTACAAGGATATTACCAGTCCATCCACTTTGAAATGTCTGACAACTTTGCAAATCATAAGGCAGGAAAATTACAAGTTATACTGCCATCTTATTTTTGCGTGGTATATGGATGTCTCTGTTTTGGCGAACAGCATATTCTTATGCACATCCATATTTTTTTTTGCACTTGCTTTGATAGCCCACAGGTATATCAAGATATCCTCATCCAAACCAAAAGGTATGTTCAGGTTTTGGAGAGCATTCAATGAAAAGTTCTTTCTGAACAATATTGCATCACAATGCATGTTCCATCAAACCTGAAAAAAAAAAAAAAAAAAATTAATAAAATGAAAAAAATTTTGAAAAATTAAATTTGAATTAGGAATAACCAGTAAGATGTTCTATTCTATACTCAAATCAGCACAATGATAGCTTTGTCAAAAAATTTGCAGTCAGAATCCTATTTTACATTAAGAACAAAAAAAAAAAAATAATAAGAACAAAAAAAAAAAATAATAAGAACAAAAAATAAAAAAATAATAAGAACAAAAAAAAAAATAAGAACAAAAAAAAAAGAACAAAAAAAAAAATAAGAACAAAAAAAAATAAGAACAAAAAAAAATAAGAACAAAAAAAAAATAAGAACAAAAAAAAAAAAGAACAAAAAAAAATAAGAACAAAAAAAAAATAAGAACAAAAAAAAAATAAGAACAAAAAAATAAGAACAAAAAAAAAATAAGAACAAAAAAATAAGAACAAAAAAAAAATAAGAACAAAAAAAAAATAAGAACAAAATAAAATAAGAACAAAAAAAAAATAAGAACAAAAAAAAACAAAATAAAATAAGAACAAAAAAAAAATAAGAACAGAAAAAAAATAATAACAAAAAAAAAGAACAAAAAAAAATAAGAACAAAAAAAAAATAACAAAAAAAAAAATAAGAACAAAAAAAAAAATAAGAACAAAAAAAAAATAAGAACAAAAAAAAATAAGAACAAAAAAAAATAACAAAAAAAAAATAAGAACAAAAAAAAAGAACAAAAAAAAAATAAGAACAAAAAAAAATAAGAACAAAGTAAAATAAGAACAAAAAAAAAATAAGAACAGAAAAAAAATAACAAAAAAAAAGAACAAAAAAAAATAAGAACAAAAAAAAATAAGAACAAAAAAAAAATAAGAACAAAAAAAAAAATAAGAACAAAAAAAAATAAGAACAAAAAAAAAGAACAAAAAAAAAAATAAGAACAAAAAAAAAAAAAACAAAAAAAAAATAAAAACAAAAAAATAATAAGAAGAACAAAAAAATAATAAGAAGAACAAAAAAATAATAATAAGAACAAAAAAATAATAATAAGAACAAAAAAAAAATAATAAGAACAAAAAAAATAATAAGAACAAAAAAAAATAATAAGAACAAAAAAAATACCAATATAAAATACCTCCCACTAAAAAAAAAAAACAAAAAAAAAACAAAAACAAAACAAACACAGAATCACTGTAGCCCAGTGGTAGAGTGTTTGCCTCTGGTTTAGTAGGCTCAAGTTCTCTACCACAGAGTCGAAGACTTGAAATGATTCAAGACTTCTCTGCTAAGCACTTAAGGACAAGGACTAGGATTGAAGAACCTCTCAAGGCTAAGGGGTTATGTACAAATTATGTTTAGTACACAGGTTCTCATAAGATCACTGCCTAGATAGGTGATCAGTAGGGAATAAGGTGCCAGGAGCAGAAAAAAGCTACAATAGGTCCTGCAAGTGAATCGTACACTAAACATAACGGGTAATTGTAAATATTTCAAGTTTTGATCCTGGCAAGGAATTTATTTTTATAAAAAGTAATCAAGAATTGAAATAAAAAATAGTTTTCCAATTTGTCAAATGAAAATCTTAGATTATTTTCAAGTTAGAAAAACCCTGGGAAGTGAGTAGACAGGAATATTAGTATTTACAAGATATACGTGCTTGGTGACAGTTCCATTCTCAGTTTGTACTAATATTTTTCTGCCACCTCAAGTGCTTTGAAACATTTTTCATGATAGTACACATCTAGGTAATTTTAGAACGGGCAAGGACAACATTTTGGAAGTTTTAAAATTAGATAACTCTGCTTACCCCAAGTTCCATAGCAATCAGCTGTACAACATTAGGACAAAGCAAAATCCTATAGCGGTATTAAAATAAAATTCTCAAGTTGGACGGTCGAGTAGGGACTTTCACTACTACCTCTTCCTCAGTAAAACTGGAAACAATATTTTGATACAAGTAAAAAGTTGACCATGAAAACTAGATATACTGGGTTGATTTCCAATGTTGCGTTGGAAAAAAAAAAAAAAAAAAAAAAAAAAAAAAAAAAAAAATTGAAAAAAAATTGAAAAAAAATGAATGAATTAAAAATAAATAAATAAATTTTAAAAGAAATAAATAAAAAAAATAAAAATAAAATTATTGTGGTTACAGACAAAAAAGGAAAACACAGGTATGCAATTTGAGGATTTATCTTTCTAACCTGCTCCCATTTAGTCGATGATTCAATGCTTTTATAAACTATAATCTTACCCATATATCATTGAATTACAATTTTTTTTCCTTACATTATCCAAATTTTATGATTTACAGGATCTTTTAAAGACCAGATGTAATGCAGTAGCCAGCATCTCAAATACCATTTTTCTTGGGCAGGAATATAAGCAACTGGGATAAACAATGAAGTCCTATTTATGAAACCTTAACTTATTACTAATAAGTGTATAATAAAAGTGTATAATAAAAGTGTATAATAAAAGTGTATAATAAAAGTGTATAATAAAAGTGTATAATAAAAGTGTATAATAAAAGTGTATAATAAAAGTGTATAATAAAAGTGTATAATAAAAGTGTATAATAAAAGTGTATAATAAAAGTGTATAATAAAAGTGTATAATAAAAGTGCATAATAAAAGTGCATAATAAAAGTGCATAATAAAAGTGCATAATAAAAGTGCATAATAAAAGTGCATAATAAAAGTGTATAATAAAAGTGTATAATAAAAGTGTATAATAAAAAAAAAATTCAAGCAGACATGAATCTCACATTGTAATAATCCAAGATCAGAAAAAGACTGACACTTACCAAACAATGCAATCCATTACACACGTGTGCTTTCAGACTTGTGTACCTTCAACCAAAATTTATCTAGCTTGTCACGCCATCTCACTTTCTGTCCACCACATCCTCTCATTTGATTCCTGAAGCCATTGAAATGGTATGAGAATTGAAATTTCTACCTTCCAATATGGTAGGGTCATAATTGGAGGAAGGCTTGTTATGTAGAGGAAGTAAATTCAAATGAAATATAACCACATTGAAGAGACTCAGTATTGTCGGGGAAAGACGGAAGATTAGGTGTAACATCTAAAAAGTTAATATACAACTGCCTTGAACTTTTTAACCATAAAATTGACAGAATTTAATAGTTTTAGAGGAATAAGAGATTCTGACTCAAATTGTATAGACTTGTTTTTCCATGTTGACTTAATATAAAATAAAGATATCAAAAATTTTAATATAAATCAAATCAAAAATCAATCATAATAAATCAAGACATAATTATAATATTAAATATAGAAAGATTTTTTTTAAAAAATGAATAAAATGTATGCAAGTTAGATTCAAGATATACTCTTGTATACTTACAAGTTCATGTTTTTCCTTTTGGACATCTTTTGTCAGGTTCTGATGGATTCGGTCGTAGATTCCTGGTTTGCTGCAGGGTCATCAAGCTTATATAATGTGTATTTAAATAAGAGAGAGACGACAGGTGGCCCTTCATCGTTGCACGTTTGGTTAGAGATGAGGGGGGAGGTGGCCCCTTCATTGATGAGAGCAAGTTCATGTTTTCTCTTTGTACAGGTAGAGTGAGCAAGTATATTGTGTAAGTAGTGGAGTAAGAGGAAAATTAATTTTTCTCAGACTTCATATTCATATGCAAGAAATAGACTGACCAAAATCTTGGTTTGAAATTTAAATCTACTTTGCTTTTGAAATCATTTTCTTTTTAGAAGGCATAGCAATGAAATTAATACAAAAAAAAAAATATTCATCAAAATATAAGACCAGGAAGAATGTCAAATGTATCTGATGAGGGCAACCACTTTTATCCATAGGAATCTTAACAAGAAAAAGACAAGTTACTGCTCGAAGGGGAATTATTTACACACACACACTATATATATATATATATATGCGCGTCATCCACAGACAGCTGTTTCAATGTATTACATCTCTTCAGTATGGCTATAGACTTTCCACTATCTCATCCAGTACCATGAGGTAAGATTGAAACCTTCACTTCAGACCCGGAGGCCGATATCCTACCTCTCAACTACGGAACTGGACGGTCAGTAAGGCTGAATTTAAGCGATATATCTATTCACACATAAATTCCTCATCCACTAGAGTACTCTATTCCAATGGAAGAGCATCGCATAAGCTTATAATGGATGAGTTACCTTACTTAAAGAATGCTCAACCCTGAATAGAGATATATTTTCCTTAGACAAGAAAAAGTGAATGGAGATAGAGATAGAGATACTGATTGATGGAATCCTACTCGAGGAATTTTTAAGGCATGAAAGATACAGGAATGAAACTTTTTTTCAGAGTATCCTTTGGATTAAATAAACATTTGTTCACTCCTAAACCCAGATGATCACCCGTCTTTTCAGGTAAGAAAGAAAAAGCATTTGTACAACAACTGACGTTATGGACTGTGGGCTTTTCCTTTGATCCTCAGGACTTTATGAGCTTGATCAGGAATGACTGAGCTCATAAAAACAAATCATCAGAAACAAATTTATCCATTCTAAACTTGTTAAGACAAAACTCTTTGATTGGAAACCTTAGAGAATAACAAGACTTGAAAACTTTGTGACCTAAGAGGAGACAAACTATACAACATTGCAGGCTTTGTACTGCTGATAGCTCAGCAAAAAAATGCCCAAATACAATACTAATGGATTTAGAATGCTAACCCCTCACATTTTTCTGGCCTTTCCTTCGGGATCAAAGTGTAGTATATGTTCCACGGCATAGACCGAGGCGCAGCTACTGACACTTGTCCGTCGAATGGGCTGGAGATTGTGTGGTGGTTGACATCAAAGACCGAGTGCGCCAGTGCAAAGATTAGCCAATGAGGTTTTACTGAGGCTGCAATTTGCTACGGGCATCAGGGAGACTTTGGACTCATCCTTGGGCTCTCCCTTTATTACTCTGCCCAGCTGTGGGGGGTCAGTTTCCCAGTAGCAGCACTGCTCCATTGCACTTAAAGGAGCAGGTCCCCTGGTGGACGTTTTCGTGACGGAGGTTGCTTTTGCTTCTACGGTTGCTTGGCAATCTAAGTGATGTCAACTGGAGCCATTTTTGGAAGGGTTGACCTACTTTCTCCACATTAAGCCAGATCTTGTGTCAAATATTGCTGTGGTGGGACAGTGTTTAAATACATAGATACTAATAGGCAGGGAGATGGATTTGTATACATTTTTTGGCTATGGCTAAACACCAAATTAATGATTTTATTATGGTAAGAATAAGCTCTTTAGCTGTAAACATTGTAGAATTGAAGGCAACTTTGCAGGACGTCCCAGAGGGAAAAAAACAAAAACAAACAAAAACCTTTATCTACAAATGCATACTATAATACTGGTGAGCGAGAACAACCTTTTATCTTACCCATAAGTGTTTCTTTCTAAAAAGGTAATGAAAAATTAAATTCATTCATGAGAAGGCAATGAAAGTTCTGAATTCAATTGCTTACTTAACACGCTGGCAGCTGAAGATCTTAATTTTCTAAATTTCTGCTTAAAAGTTAAAATCTAGCGATTCAGAATTTCCTCTGGAGTTTCAACTTAATACCTTTTGATGCTTGAACTCGATTTCTTCATCTGTCATTATAGATGATTTGGAAATCAGTTTTAGAATTGGAAATTTCCAGCAGATAGTGCAAATCTTGAGAACTTGAACTTTGAAGTGGCTGAATTTGAAGAAGTTTGCCTTGGTTCATAGTTAAGTAGATATGGACCTTATCTAGATTATAAAGCTTAGTCAAGTTCCAACTGGAATAATTCCCTTTCAAAACAGTATTCAAGTTAACTGTCATGAAACCAAAAGCTACTTTGACTTTTTAAAATACAGAGACTGTCCATGCCAAACTTTCTTGGTATGAAAAAAGTACCAATCTAGTACTTTTTGGTTTTGAATCGATTACTTAAGAATCTCCAATAAAACTTATGAGACTTCCAAACACGAGGAATATAGTATTGAATGTCTTGAAATATCTTCATTGGAATTTTCGAATTACACATAGATACCGCAAAGCCCGATTCATACAAATGTAGTGGCTGCACGGATGATACTTTTATGTGTGGGGAAAAACATTGGTATCATTTCCCCAAGGATTCAGAGGGACACAAATAACCATACATCAAGTCTTGAGCAGAAAAATATCAGAATTTAGTCATGTAATGTCTGGAAGTTTCATTGTGAACTACCTTTGTTGTTTTCTTTAAGGAGGTTGATACCAAGTACAATGATAGTGTACCATATAGAAGTAAGGTGGCTCGTACTTT
>OY735238.1:16910689-17195689 GCA_963457665.1 Thysanoteuthis rhombus | reverse complement strand
ATATATATGTTATATGTATGGTTTTATATAAGTTATATATTTAGTTTTATATATATGCTATAGAAAGGCTTTTTGTATTGGATATATATACATATACTTTTAGATATATACTACATATGTAGATACATATATGTATATGTATATGCTTTTTACTTACATGCCTTTTTCTATTTGTAAAATCATTGTCTTGGCCTGTGTATATATATTCTACAAAGCTTTACAGCTTTAAACACTAAACATTAAGAAAATGTTTTCAAAAGATTTTTCTGTGTCACTTCAGTCACCCATTTCTCAACATCTGTCAGCGCAATTATGTTATTTTTTTCAGTGTTATTTCCCTATTTCTCCCATACTTTTTTTCACTATTGTTCAAAAAATAAATTGTCTCTTTTAAGGATCATCAGTAATTTACCATGTAACTGATTTTAAGACCAAAAGTTAGATTAACATGGCACCCCAGTAGTGTTGATCAAACACCACCTCCCTTTCTTATTATATAGTTTAAGCCATTCATGTAGTTGGTCATTTTATATATGTATATATATTCCATAGGAATAGAGCCCTCTGGTGGATGAGGAGTTTCTGCGTAAAATGAATATATCGCTTAAATTCAGCCTTACTGACCACCGAGTCCAGAGGTAGGATATCGGCCTCCGGGTCCGATGTGAGGGTTTCAATTCTGCCTCACAGTACTGGATGGGATAATGTCTATAGCCACACTGAAGAGATGTCATACATCGAAACAGCTGTCTGTAGATGACACAATAATATATATATATATATATATATATATATATATACATATATGTGTGTGTGTGTGTGTGTGTGTGTATTTATGTATACATTTATATATATGTGTAAATTTATACATAAATCTCTCTCTCTCTCTCTCCCTATATATATATATATATATATATATATATATATATATATATATATATATTGCAATTATGTACATATTTATTTATTGATAGTATTCATACATTTGTACGTATAGAGTGTACAGGGATGCTGGTATGTTAGATGTGAGGTATATATGTGGATTGGACTGGGCATATGTATGCTAGATGCAGTATACACTATGTATTACTGCGTATATGTTTAGATATGTATTATGTGTATGACTGAACTGATGCCTATTATTGAGTGATACTATCGTATGATTATACATGCATATGCTATGAATTCAAACATATATATCCGTGATTATAACTCATCGGATTAGCTGGATTGGTATGATTTTTGATCCGGAAGTTTTCAATTAGGCCAGGCTGGTTGGCTGACAGGCTATATATGTATGTATATACATATATATATATATATCATGAGTACAGACTACACCAATGGAGTTAGGTGTCTGAAGCTCCGATATTAACTCCTTATTATATTTAGGAAAAAGCTTTTAATTTTTTGTTCCCCACCCCTAAATAGGTTTTGAGTTGGGGGATGATGTTTGAAGTTGCAAAGTAAATTTACACTGAATTGGTCACCTAGTTTGTTTCCTTCAGAATTCATGCTTGTTTCTTGTATATTTTGATTTTTTTAGTGATCACTACCCAACAAGGGGCAAGAGTAGTAATTTACTCATTGATCGTGAGGCATCATATAGATATAATATCTGTTCTGGTTGTGTGAATGTCACATATTGATTGGGTATGTATTATTATTGGGTTGCGTATTATGTATGAAGTTACATATTGTATGAATGTACTATTGTTCGGTAATATATATGTATATGCTATGCAGTTGAACATATATATCTGTGATTATAATACATCCGATTAGCTGGATAAGTATAATTTTTGATCCGGAAGCATGAATACATATGTACATAGGTATACATATAAACATGTATGTGTGTGCTATGGATGTGTTTACATCAGAGCTGGCATATGTACTTCTTAGCTGGTTTGTGTATGTTACATAAATACATGATTATGTCTATGAGAGTGCATTCATGGATGCATATATATTCATATACATGTATATATATATATATTCATATATATATATACATAAGAATGTATGCACTGGTGTGCAAACTTATTTATGGACATACACGCCTATTTGCATAAACATGCATATACATTCATATGTATGTACGTACATAATCCTACATGTAAATAATTTTAAGCATATGTATGTATACAGATGCCTGTGTGTGTATGTATATATATATATATATATATATATATATATATATATATATATATATATATATATATATATATATATATATATATATATATATATATATATATATATAAGTGCAAATGTTACATCTGGTGTGTCATATTTTCTCACATCAGAAAGTCTCTTACTTGGAAGGGTTAAGGTGATATATCACATATACACACATATATATCTCCATACATACTCATAGATGTATATATATATATATACATACGCAAATATATACGTATACATATATATATATATATATATATATATATGTATATATGTATATATAGACATATATATATGTATATATATATGTAGATATATATATATGTAGATATATATATGTAGATATATATATATGTAGATATATATATATATTTATGTATACACTCAAATTCACACACATGTATATATGTATGTATACATATGTATATGTATATATATATATACATATTTTATATATATATAACTTATATCACACACACCGATACACACATGCATATATATACATACATATCTATACATATATACACACGCACATATATTTACATATACATTTACATATGCATATATATATATATATATATATATATATATATATATATATATATATATATATACTCACACATATATATATATACATATATCTATAAATATATTTATTCATATATACATATATGTGTATATATATATATATATATAAAATTTTTACCTTGAGCAGTGCATACGTGGTATCTTGGGTGTCAGCATTTTTATCTACTTGTTCCCGGGTCCCACTATTCGTGACTGACCCCGTGATCCTTACGTATGAAACGAGCCACATGTGCACATTGCCAGAATTTACAAGTTGCAAAATCGGTTGCCGTGGCAACAGACAGGAACTGTCTGCTTTCCCAGAACGGCATTTGTTGAAGGTACAGTTGAAGGGACATAACTCCAATTGTGAATGGTATATGCGTACCGTCATCGCCTGCTACTACCCCTCCTTGCTGCTTTGGTGATGGTGCTGGTGGTTGAGGAAAAAATGTTGCTGATTCTGATGATGGTGATGATGATGATGATAGAAGCAATATTGTCTCTGTTCTGTCTTCACGTTGTTGTCTGTATTCTTTCTACTGCTTCTGGGACTCTCTCTGCTATGAAATAGAAGATGTCGGTGCCATGGAGGTAAAAATGATTTTACAAGAACAATGCATGGGTTGCAGGGCCTGCATCCGGAACTGGAGAAGAGTCTTTTCATATGCGACATTATCGTTTACCGAACCACCCGGGTATTTCGGCTGGCACCCCAAACCATTCCGGCTTCATTTTTTCTCCTGTATCCTTCGACTAAATCTAGACTGACTGGGAAAAAAAGAAAGTCACAGGTATTTTGTTCTGAGTCATAAATCCATTTTTGCCCTCCTCTCTAGTGTGGTGCACTGAACCCCTCCCCCATCATTTTGAACTGCACCTTGGATCACTCAATCTTTGGGTTTCAATTCTACCTGCAACTCCACCTCAAATTCATCAACTTTCAGTTCTCTCCTCAATTCAGTGATGGATCATCTTCCACCAGGGTCCCTAGGCTGAGCTTTGGTAAGACTCCCCCTGACCTTTATAAATCTAGAGCCTGATTTAAAAAACAAAGTTTGGCTGTTGCAGGTTCAAATTCTTCTTCTACTTCAATTCTGAGTGAAGAGGATAACGGCAACTTTTGTATTATATTTACAATAAATACATTTGTAGGAATTTTAGACTCGTTGGTTTAGCTCACATGGTTATGATTTCAAATCATGGTAGGGAAACATTAATTTTATTTGGTTCAACGAGACACAATAGACAAATAGTGAAAAATTTCTTCCCCTAATTTTGGTGAGGATTGTTTTTATTCTCGTTGTTGTTCCTATTGCCGGAGAAAAAGAATTTCTCTGGGCTGAAGTTTGATGATAATATTTGTAACATTCTGGGTATGAAAAAAATATTTGCAAAAGTAATGAAATATCATCCAAAATACTCCCAGGTACTCTCAATTAAACCATTTTTTGCTCTCAGGTGACTCTCTTTCTTTTAGGGACCCTTTGCATAAGCCTTCTCAGCCAAAAGGTTGATCTGCAACAGCCACCAACTGTTGATTAATTCAAAACTGAATGATTAAAAAGTATTACCTAATGTTTTCTAGTTTAGAAAATATACTTACCAAAAACGCACATTAGTTATAACCTCAGATTTCCAGGGATTCTAGTTCCTGCCTCAATCTGTGGCTATTACCGAAGTAACAATGGCTGGAGGGAACCACGTTTTAAATGTACTAACTTGACTAACGACAGAAGGAAGAGGCACTTCAATTTAGATTTGAAAATTTTTTTCTTTTTTAATTTGTGAAAATGAGCCTCACCAGCTCTGCAGTTAAATCTTCAAGTTTTTTCTTTAAGCTCTTAATTAAAATCCACAAGTATTTACTAACTATGATAATGCTGGTTGCGGTCATGTTCAGGGAAATTACAGATTTTACAAGATGATAGATTGACTGCTAAGAGAAGTTTCCTTTCAACCAGTGTTAACAAATATCACTGACCTGGTACTATGTATCGAATCTCAGAACTAGTCAGGTGTGGTCTTATTCTTTTGTCATGTATACCTGCTAATTAGTACGACTTATTAGAAACTGTCAACCAAAGCTGTCAACAAAGGTTTCTTGAGTTTTCAAGTTTGTATGCATGTTTGTATATATCATACGTACAGGCTACTCTGATAGAGGCAGGGGGCAGAAAATATAAACATTTACCCCTTATCATGTCTACGAAAAAAACCTTTTGTTTTGTTTTTACCCCCACACCCTGCACCTAAATAGGTTTTAGTCAGGGTTGTAGCGTTTCAATTTGCAAAGTAAGTTTATGCTAAGTTGGTCACTTAGTTTGCGTCCTGCAGCAGTCATACTTGTTTTTCGAAAATTTTGATTTTCTTAGTGATCACTGCCCAACAAAAAGAGGGAGAAGTAATTCACTCATTAATCACCCCTTTTTTCAATTTCTTAATTGCATATTGAACCCCCACTAAAAACCAATTTAGGGGGTGAATTTAAAAAAAAAACAAAAGAAGAATTTTTCAAGACATAATTAGGAGTGAACATTGAAACTTCCATCCCTCTAGCTCCATTGATGTGGCCTGTATCAGTGATACATAAATAGCCAGTCAGTTAAACAACTAGACAGACAAACCCACTTAAAAACTGAAGAAACCTGTACTGACAGTTTTGTTGATTGTTTTGCTCCCAGGTTTCTAATAATAATGATGATGATAAGGAACATGTAGGTGACTGTAGCACCAATTGTGATCGGAGCACTGGGAACAGTTCCAAAGAGCTTAGCAACGAGGGTTGGAGAGACTAAATATCCAGCAGAGAACTGAGATCATCCAAATGACAACATTACTTGATTCAGCTAAATTACTTAGGAAAGTCCTGTAGTATTGAAGAGACTTGCTGTCACTCTTTCTCCAGTGATAACTACCAGGCTTCTGCTGGGAACCATTGAAAAAATTGAAATGGTGATTTCAGCAACAGAATCTGATATCGAGTAAATGTTGTATTTGTAAAGTATATTACTAAATTCAGTTTTATTTGTCTCAAGGAATTTTGACAAAACTAGACTGACCTCAAATAATAGCATTCCTTTTGTTTTGGCTTGGGAAAACAAAAGAGTTTTCTTTTTCCTCAGTTAATTTTTTGTAATGATTCTCACCAACCCGGCACCCAGAGACAGGACTACAATCCTCAGTTCTGTTCTTTAAAACTCAAACCTAATCCTGAAGTATTTGCTTTTCCTAATCTTTCCATTTATACGGGTATATAAGTCGTTGTTTTTAAAAAAATAAACTTTGCAAATCTTACGCTGTGGCCGATGTACTGGTATTATGACTAGAGGGCCATCTACCAAAGCTCGATATGGACAGTTACGGGGCTTTGTTTGGGTTGCAGTGAGTGGTAGTCCTTTAAATATCCTTGTAAACCATTTGCCTTATAGTCCGGCATCCGGCATATACAGTATACTGTTAGTAGCAGTAGTAACTACACAAGTAGTGAACTGATTCTTTTGCTGTGTAATTATTTTAAATTCAAAAGTCCCACCTACTCACAATCCGCACTAGTTTTTTTTTTCCTCCCACCCTGAAGGTTGAACAAGCAACAAATACATTATTTTCTGTTGCAAGCTGCGTCAAGAAAATGGCAAGGATAAAAAGTAGCTGAGCTGCTGACTGTTGGGTTGGATCGGGCAGGGTTTTGATGGACACGCTGCAAAAGAGAAATGACATTGCAGTGTAATTATGCAGTATGACTGACCACTCGCTTCTCAGCTTTCCGTCTTCTCTTCTAACAAGTAACGATTTCTCTTCAATGCAAATATTGTAACAGCAACTAGCTGGAGTTGCTTCGCAGTAGCTAACAGATATTGATTTGAAAAGTATTGTATTCTAATTGAGACACACCTGACTCTGGGATATTTAAGTTATATCTTTTTAAAAATAATCTGTTTTCGGTAAGCGCATTGTTTACTCAGGGCCGACCTTAGGGTTCCTGGTATCCCACGCGGGCTGAACTTCGGCACTCTTCAGTGTAGAATATGGTTTCATTTATTTATGTTTTACAATTAAAAAAATAAATATATCAGAATGAAGAGTTTATTACCATAATCAGGTAAAAGAAAACATTTCTGACATGGCCCTAGAGTTTCAGATTATCATCTGATGGATATAACAGATTGATTATGGTATCAAGGAGGGTGTTCATTTGCATGACGGACAAGTCCTACTGTCTCAGGCACCCACTAGCACTTGGTACCCACAGCTACTGCCCGTGTAGTTGGTACCTTGAGTTGGCCCTGTGTTTACTGGAAAAGCCGGTGGAAAAAGAGTTTCTCGGTAGGATAAGTATTGGGTGAAGAATATGTTTGTCATGATGCAGAGGTTCTAATATCCCAAACCATTCTCAGGGTATTTACTAGAAACAGTCACCCAAAACTGTCAACATAAATATTGTCAACATCAACACTGGTTTCTTGAGTTTTCAAGTTGGTGTGACAGTCTGGCCAGCAATGTATGTATAATGCATGCAGACTGCACCCATTGAGCTAAAGGATTGAAAATTTGAATATTTACTCCTTATTATGCATGTATATATGTATATATATATATATATATATATATATATATATATATATATATATATATATATATGTGTGTGTGTGTGTGTGTGTGTGTGTGTGTGTATGTGTGTGTGTGTGTGTGTGTGTGTGTAACGCTGAAGGAAATATTTAGGTATCTTAACAAAGAATTAGTATCTATTTCACTATCTATCTGTATATCTATATATCTCAGTCTGTTCATATCTATCTATCAATCTATCTATCTATCTATCTCAGTCTGTTCATATCTATCTATCTATCTATTTATCTATCTATCAATCTATCTATCTATCAATCTCAGTCTGTTCATATATATCTATCAATCTATCTAAGTCTGTTCATATCTATCTATCTATCTATCTATCTATCTATCTATCTCAGTCTGTTCATATCTATCTATCAATCTTTTTCAGTCTGTTCATATCTATCTATCTAAATTTCTAACTCTCTTAGTTTATTCATATCTATCTAGCACGGTCTATTTCTCTCTATCACTCAGATCATATCTATCTATCTCAGTCTGTTCATATCCATCAACCTATCTACCTATCCATCTATCTATCAATCTGTCTCAGTTTGTTCATATCTATCTGCCTATCTATTTATCTATCTATCTCAGCCTGTTCCTATCTATCGATCTATCTATCTATCTATCTCAGTCTGTTTGTATCTATCTATTCATCTATCTACCTATCTATCGATCGAGCACGGTCTGTTTCTGTCTATCGCTCTGATCGTATCTATCTATCTCAGTCTATTCATATCTATCTATCTATCTATCTATCTTGGCCTGTCCATTTTTCATCTCTCTACCTCAGTGTGTGTGTTTGTGTGTGTATGTGTATGTCCTTGTATATGTGTGTATGTAGGTATGTGTATGTGTGTGTGTAGCATGTGTGTGTGTGTGTTTGTGTGTATTTGCATAATGATAAGGCTGACTACTTCATCTTTCACTCTTAAGGTAACATTTTTTCTGAATTAAAAGTTAAACTATTCATACTGTTTACTTACTACTGTAGACTGACAGCCAGAGTAGTTGCATTGAAAAGCAACAAAAATTAAGATGTTAGAAAATGCTTCTTAAAAATATATATATCACTGTGTCATCCACAGACAGCTGTTTCGTTGTATTACAATTCTTCAGTGTGGCTATAGACTATCCATTATCCCATCCAGTACCACGAGGCAGGATCGAAAACTTAGCTTCAGACCCGGAGGCTGGTATCCTCCCTCTACTCAACTGGACGGTCAGTCAGGTTGAATTTAAGCGATATATTTATTTATCGCATATATTCCTCATCCACCAGAGTGCTCCATCCCATGTTGGAAGTTATATATATATATATATATATATATATATATATATATATATATATATATATTTATATGGGTGTATGCATATGTGATATTTGGAAATAATTTAAATAGAAAAATGAATAAAAGAGGATTGCAGTTGAAGTTTTCAAATCTAATTATTTTCATCAAATTGCTCAATATATCATTAATGCAATATAGAGCAAAATTTACTTGGGATTGAGGAGAGAAAACATTCAACACATGTTTCTTGGTTTATCTACTGATCAAGAGCGGTCAATTATTTTTAGTTTTAATCAAATTACTTTGAAAATTTTAAGGTAATTACATTAAAACTATAAATAATCAACAACTATTGAATAATGATTAAGCCATGAAACATGTGTTGGGTGTTTTCTCTCCCTTATCTCCCCAAGTATATATATACATATATATATATATATGTATGTATATATATATATATGTATATATATATGTATATATATATATATATATATATATATATATATATATATATATATATATATATATATATATATGTATATATATATATATATATATGTATATATATATATATATATATATGTATATATATATATATATATATATGTATATATATATATATATATATATATGTATATATATATATATATATATATATATGTATATATATATATATATATATATATATGTATATATATATATATATATATATATATATATATATATATATATATATATATATATATATACATGCATATATATGTAAGTGTATGTGTGTATAAATCCATACATGTATAGATATATGTATACATGGAGAGATTTTTATGCGTCTCTGCATTTGTGTGTGTGGAAGGGATGCGTAGCACAGGAGGAAATATTTTGCTGCTATATTAACCAAAAATTAGTATCTATCCATTTATCAGTATATCTAAGTATATATATATATGTTTATATAGCTGTGTATATATATGTATGTGTTCATATGTGGTTGTGTGTGTATGTGAATTCGTATTTAATCCAGAAGGAAATATTTTGCTGCAATATATATTAGTATCCCCACAAATGACCCGACTAACCACCCAAGTGGGTTACAGTTTCTCTTCTCTATGGGTCTCTATGTGAATGTGTTTGTGTGCGTGTATGCCCGGGCATTCCTGGTCAAATTTTGAGGACTTCAACCAGAAAAATTAGCCACCACACACCATCTACAAATCTGTGTGTTTTTTTTTGAAAAAGTGCTCTTTTAGGTCTCTATGCCACTTGGGACCAACAATGCCTAAATCCTGTGCTGGTATTTCTTGATGAATTTTGATAAAAGATCTACTTTTTAAAGATAATTTTAGATAAAAGTTTTATTTTTTTTAAAATGATTTTTTAGTTCTTGTACACATGTGGGCTATGGTGATTCTTTTATTCAAGGAACAGATATCTAACTATTCATCTGTCAAGGTGGATCAATAAATCTGTAGTCTGACATATAGTTATCAACTAAATTTTCATCTAAAATTACTGCTGTATACTGAATGTATTTATATATATATATATATATATATGTGTGTGTGTATGCATATATGCATTTGTGTGTTGAGTATGTGTATATATCTGTGTGTGTGTGTGTATGTAATACAGTAGAAAATATTTTGCTGATGTCACCTGTATATGTCTATCTATCTATCTATCTATCTATCTATGCATATATTTATATGTGGGTGCATATGGATGCCCGACACCTCCCCACCAATCAAAGTTGACCGTGGTTATAACAATTATTTTACCAGTTATTGCTGCCTGGACAGTAGTTATAGGAGATTGGTTTCCCATGGGCACTCACCAATCTATCTCCTTCTCCATCCAATATCATGGCATACCAGGGACAAGAAATTTTTGGTCAAAATATTCAGCAATGGGACTGAGTTCTGTGATGAGGATTCATGATTTTTCCAAGGGTGTTAGAACCAAATGAACATAAACAGTTTCAGCTAATATATATATGAGTGTTTATATAAACTAATATTTGAGCCTCCTATCTATTTGTTTGCTCATTCATGTATTTGTCCGTGCCACCTTCATGCAAAATTTACATCACCAATTGACTTAATATTTGTCAGGAATCCTCACTAAACATCTACTTATGACTTTGGAGCTCATTCTAGGTCTCTATAGGTCATTTCTAGCCAATTTTCAAATTTGTTAGCCATAATTCTGTAATATGAATGCTGAAAATTCTACTGCAAAAGTAACAGGCTATGTAAGGTTTACCTCAGGAGTCATTCAAGGCCACCGGATGTCATTTTGTAGTCATTCCTAGCCAATTTTCAAAGTTTTCAGCTACAATTTTGCACCTAGGAGTAAATCTTTCCATGGCAAAGGGTACAGGTAATGTAAGGTTGTCCACAGAGATTATTCGTAGTCACCAGAAGTCATTTTTAGTCAATTCCCAAAGTTGTTGGCCACAATTTTGTACTTATGGAACTGAAACTTTGCTTAGGAAAACGTGAAGTAGACTTTGAAGATCATTCGTGGTCATCAGAGGTCATTTCTAGTAATTTTTCGACATTTTCCATAATTGTTGGTAACCATTTAGCACTGAGAATGCTAAACTTTTGCATTTGGATACATCTTCTCACAGCAAAGGTTACAGTTTGAGTTTGCCACAAAGTACAAAAATGTTTTTGACCTCACAAATGGTAGAGCAGACAAGAACATATTCAATTGGATAGCTGGTGCTGACCACCAAAGTCATTCAAGATCACAAGAGGACAATTTGGGATCATAATAACTTTTTTTAGCCATTCTGCAGCCAAACGATTACATTTTTGGAGGTAAATTATTACATTAGATTAACCTAGGCAGAAAAAGATGATTGGATAGATGGTGCTGAACTCCAAGGTCATCAGAGGCCAGCATAGGCAAACAAAAGAAAAGGAGCAAAAAAGTTAATTTTTTCTGTTTTGCTGATAAACTGTTGTGAAACAAAGCACAAAGACAATCTCCCAAGATCTCTGGCCTTAACCTGACCTCTCCATGGTTTTCCCATGGCCAGCTCAATATTGTTGGTTCTAGGGTTAAAGCCCTGAGCAACCTTTTCATACCAGCACCCAATGGGAGAAGCACTAATGTTGTGCTTCCAGAAGCCCTGTTGAAATAAGGTATGATATGATTTGTTCTATTTTAAGCATCAGGATACTTTTTTTCTGTAAGAGTAACTTTTCCATGTGTAAATAGTGTACATAATTGTTTTCTTCTTTCCTGTAAGAAGAAATATATTAAAGAACAGATATATATTGATATATGAAGGACATCCATTTAGTGTACATACATATATCTATATCTATACATATATTTATGTATACAGTTCTTGTCATAAGTATTTTAACAATTACTTAGTTATAAGAGTACAAACATACATACATACATTAGAACTTTATATAAATATATACACATATATATATACCCATATAATGAGCTCATATACAAATTTTCTGTTTATTCATTTGTTTGTTTGCGCTCAAATGGGATGATCTTTCGGTTTATTCATCTTCTTATTATGACATAATAAAAATTATGTCGTAGAAACTATCAGGACTTCATGTCTGATCATCACACATTAAAACTGCTGGAGATGTGTTGACATTAAAAGTGATGATTTTAAAAATATACTTACTGTGAAGTAAAATCTAGAAAGAAAATACCAGAGAGTTTAGATGGTCAGTATAATGAATCATTGTGATACATTAATTGGGAAAATTTAAAGTCTTTTACATCATAAATGCTTTGTTGGTTCATATTAGCCAGTATTATGATCCATTTTAATCTCTAGTATAAATTTTTTTGTGTTGTGAAATAAATTACCTTTTAAAATAGCTCCAGGCTCCTTGATGCCGATCCATACATAAATAACCACCTCATTTCTGATGGACATATTTTAGTTATATATACATACATACATACATATATATATATATATATATATATATATATATATATATATATATATATGAATGTGCACATGTATATATATACATATATACACACACACATGTATATTCATATATATATATATACATATATATAAAACAGAGTCGTTGTGGGTGACATGCTGTTTCCAGAGTGAGTGTGTTTTACTGAATGAGTGTATTTGTATGGTATCTAAACCACCTGGGTATAAGCTTCTGCAATCCACCCACACATCATCTGGTTACTTGTATTTCTGACTTCTTCCTTTCTCTCATTTTTTCTTAAGCCAAATCTTTTTAAAACCTGTGCACATTGGTGTTTTGTTTTTTTCTCCCATTTATACAACACTACAACTTCTTACAAATTTTTGTTTTTTTAATTAAAATGTCTTTTGCCATTACTGGCTTTTGATCTTGTTTTTTTTTTTCATCTTACCTGTCTGACTAGGTGTTTTCTATTTTCTCTTTTCTCTCCTCTCTCTTTTTTTTTTCTGTCAACATGTTTTTTTTTTTCTTTCTTCCTTTTTTTTTCTTTCCTGTCTGGCTATGTGTTTTTTTTCCTTTTTTTTTCCCTCTCTCACATGTCTGCCTAGACATTTCTCTTTTTTTTCCTTGTTTTCTTCCATTTTCCCCACCTGTATACTAAGGTGCTTTTTTCTCTCTCTTTTTTTCTTACCTGTCTGCCCAGGTTTTTTTTTTTTCATTTTTTCTTTCTTTCATTCTCCTCTTTTTTGTTCCTTACCTGTCTGGCGAGGAGTTCTCTATTTTTTTTCTTCCTTTCTTCAGGTTTTTTCTCTCACCTGTCCACCAAGGCATTTTTCTCTTCATTTTTTTGTCTTTGTTTTTTCGCTTTTCTCGTTTTTTCACCTGTCGACCAAGGTGTTTTCTCTTCATTTTATTTTCTCTGTTCTGTTTTTCCTTTTTACCTGTCTGCCCAGGTGCTCTCTTTTTTTTAATTTCTTAATTTTTTTCTTCTTACCTGTCTGCATTAGTGCTTTCTCTTTTTTTTCTTTTTTTTTCCACCTATCTAAGTGTTTTCTCTTTTTTTTTTCTTACTTTTTTTTCTCTTTTCTTCATCTGTCTGCCAAGTTGTATTAATTTTCAACACCTGTCCAGCCAGGTAAATCAGGTGCACTGAAACAGGAACAAAATTCCACCTCCTACAAATCCCCTATCCTTCTGTAAGGTTGTGTGCAGTTGTCACATAAACGTTAACATAATGTAAATACATCTGTGGTTGATATGCAAGTGTAATTGTCATACAACAGAATCAATTAGGTTTTAACAGCAACAAAGAAATGTTGATAAATACCAAGAAGTGTAGAGACCAGATCAAATATGGAATCGAGAGAGCGAGTATTAAAATACCCGGGTATTTGAATAGTAATGTCTGCCATACACATCCAGGTGAGAAGTGTGAGTATGCGGGTAGAATATATAAATACTTTTCATTTTCGATATTTGTTATTTCACGCTATCCTATTTTCTACCGTCCTTTTTTTGTAATTTTATCTCTTTTCTTTACATTTCGACCAGTCAGCTCTTCAGACTTCTTCAGGTGGAAATTTGTCAAGTGCTGCTCCGCTTAAAATCCGGTGTACATGGGTGAAATCACACTGTCCTTGTTTGGATTCAGTGGTGAAATAAAGAAAGAAAGATGACGATCGTGAAAAAACAAAACAAAACCAAAAGGATGTGGAGAGGTTTATGAAAGAAATCGAGAAATAGCATCGCATTGAAAAGAGCAACAACAGAAAGACGAGGAATATAAATAAAAAAATGAAAAAAAAACAGACGACGAAGATGAGATATGAAAATAAAATTGTGGAAAGTAAAAAAAAAGCTATCTGAAAAGAAAAATCAGAATATTTCAAAAAATCTGGAGGATGAAAGAATGTTAAAAAAAAAGAAATAAAATAAAAAAGTACAACCCGTAGAAAAAATAATGGAATCGGCACAGTTAAAAGATGTTCACCCAGCTTTTTCACTTGATAGAAAATAAACAAATCAAAGATGTAACCCCAAACAACTTTTGTTTAACAGTCGAACATTCTGGAAGAGGTGGACTAAGAGGTTGGGAACTGAAGGGTACTCAATCAGCAAAGGTTATGGGGCCAATGACCCATTTTATCTTGAATCCAGATCACAGTCGGTCTGTCCCTGCATTTTGGCTTCATGAAAGATACCTCAATTAAATTAGATTAGATCATTTAAATTAATTTTCAAGATCAATTAAGGGAATAGACTTCTCGAATGGAAAACATTACTCTCTATCAAGCTGGTTCCAGCTTTTTTGAATTAAGGTTGACAGATCAGCTTTGCCGGATCAAACCTTGTCATGAGTCATTTTAAAAAATTTCCATTAGAATTTTTCAATCAGATTAAGATTTGGACTGTTTGCTTGCTTTGAGTTGAGATGCTTTTGCTGAAGAAAAGATTTAACACTCTTTGCTCTGCTGCACCAAACCTATTTTTTCTATTGATGGAATGAGAAAAGTGTCCAGAATTATGATGTACACCTGCATGTTGACTGTTCGGGTAGTGACTGTGATCTCTCCAACTTCTTTATCTAACTTGCAACCCCATATCATAAATGAGTCGGGAAATTTGCTTGTTTTCTCCAGGCTGTCATCTTTATATGTTTTATTGGAATAGTGCCAGACAAAAGTTCTGGTATCATCACCTTAGTAGAAGCATATTCATGATTTATCAATGAATATCACTTTCATCTAATCATCTACACTCCATGATGGCTTCTCTTTAGGCCACTTAAACCATGTTTTTTTCTCTTTAGGTTTGAGTGCTTTTTTTTTGTGGGGGCTTTTCCGTACGTAAAGTCTACTTCACTCAGCCGATTTCTTGCTATTTTGTCACTAACACTAACTTCTGTTTCTGCTCATTTGCTTTTCATTTGTTCCGTTGAGCATTTTCTATTTTCAAGGCATATTGCTTTTCGATCGCGGTGCTTTGACATCTGAGATCGACCAGTTTTCCTTTTATAACCTTCTTGTTTTATTTTTACTTAAACCAATTTTTAGACAAAGCAGACAGGGACCAACCAACATCTTTTGCCAAACTCTGTGTGGGATTTCCTTTGCGAAAGAGTTTTAAAATCATTTCCAATGTCTCAATTGACAACTCTCTGGTTGGAGCCGTGTTTCCTCTCAAGGAGCCAAGTCCAGCAGCTCGTTATGGTCTGCAAGTATTCTGTTCAAACAGCTGACTAAATCGTAGATTTAGATTTGTGCTGGTACTTATTTAATAAATGCAAATTACAAAGTGATTTAATAAGTTTTCCTCACCATTGATTGAATCCATAATTTTTTCCTCTACTTGGTCTGGAAAAAATATACCATTAATTTAAATAATTCAATCTAAAATAAAGCCGGAGTGTTCGGCTATTAATAAAAAATTGTTTTATGTCATATTTGCGATTTGTAAAAACTAGGGGAACATCCACTAAATGTGCTGATTCCATAATTTCTGCCTGACATTGTAGATGTTGATAGTGAAAAAAAAAAAAGACAAAATATGAGAATAGTCAAGAAAAAAAAAAGAAGAGAATAATCAAATGAAAAATATGTGAGTATTTAAGGAAAAAATTATCTAGAAGTCAAAGAAAAGAGATATCTCCTGTTAACA
Source organism: Thysanoteuthis rhombus (assembly GCA_963457665.1). NCBI lineage: Eukaryota > Metazoa > Mollusca > Cephalopoda > Oegopsida > Thysanoteuthidae > Thysanoteuthis > Thysanoteuthis major. Next base: position 17,179,431 of record OY735238.1, on the reverse strand, counting down.
TTAAATTAGTGTTATACTCATTAAGATGTATAGTCCACAATTTGAAATTTTAGTGATATAATTGTAGTGATATCTATATTATAAAGTACTAAAGTGTGTGTGTGTATACATTTGTTGGTTCACTCAAAAGTCAAGAACTACACATCACATAGGAAAAACAAAGGCATGTTCAAAATCAGCAGGTCTTAAATTACCTACAGCACATATCTTTGGTTTCAATGGGGTCTATGTTCACAACCTCTCAAAAATATCTGTATAAAGATGTTTTGTTTTTTCATCTAGGATTTTCTCAAAAATTATTAGAGTTAGATTCATAAAATTATACACATATTTTGAATCAGAAGTTTTTTTTATTTCATTTATTTGAACATACATATGCTTTTTGAAAATTTCTTTTCCTGCTTTATTTCGTAAACTTCTACTCAAAGATTCATTAATTAAAAAAAAAATCATCGTAAAAAACTAATCATATCTGAATGGTTACAGTGGTTAATTTTGTAAATCTTCAAAAAATACTTTTCATGAGTCAGTTGAATTGCTGGGATGACATTTTATATTTGGCATAGTTAACAAAACTTGAGTAAATTGCTGCCAGAAAATTCCTTTTTAAAAAGAGTGTTGCCAATGCAAATGTTTGGAAAGCTTGGGGTAAGATGCATGAAAAATTTAATTAGTGATTCAAACCCCGACAGAGAAAGTTAAATTTTTTCTCTCTCAAATTCATATACTTCGAATCTTTTTAACCTTCAAACCTTCTGGGAATTAGTCAGTTTTTCTTCGAGATTTAGAAGGGGTGGATGTATATTTACAGTGTAGCTATACTGCTAATTTGGACCCTTACTTTCCATTCATCAAAAGTAACTGCAGATAAAAATTTCTCTTTCTATCAGTGCTTATGTCATTTTTGCAGGTATTTATATTGCAAAGTACAAAAATATGTGTGTTTATTTGTACTCTTAAATGTCATTAATTACACATCGTAGAGAGAACCAAAGGTACATACAAAATCAGTTGGCCTCAATTTACCTACAACACACAATCCTGATTGAATTTTACTACCTGAAAGAGAAGCAATCATGGAGTATGGATGATTGGATGAAAGTGATATTCATTGATAAATCATGAATATGCTTCCACCAAGGTGATGATTCAAGAACTTTTCCTCTCTTCATCTGCAATTTCCTCAAAAAACTTGTGAAAGCGAATTTCTCTCTCTCCCAGTGCTTTTGCATGTTTTTTCTTCCTTGGAGATTTTGAGTTGATTTTCCCAGGTAATGCTGGTTACCCCAGCTTGTCTATCTCATAAAGTAGTAAAGTGTATGTGTACATGTGTGCGTGCATGTGCATGCGCATAAGTACATATGCGTGTGTATGTGTTTGTACTGTTATAAGTTGAGAACTATGCATCACGGAGCAAAAACAAAGGCATATTTCAAATCAACAGATCTGAATTAACTCATAGCACACATTTTTTGGTTGAATTTGGAAAAAAATATCGTTGATTTTTTGTGCCGGGATGGGGGCTGCTACCTTTGTGCTCACATGAAATAAAACCAACATTTAATTGAATGAAACAATGCACTAGTATGCAGAGACAAGATAAATACAATCAGCGAACCAAGTTTAAAACCAGTCGGAGAACATTTTAATTTTTCTTCTCATTTCAAACCATCTTGGAATTTGTCAGTTTTGAGAATGGAAACATTTAAAGATTTTATAAAAAGGCGTTCTATTTACAATTTAGCTGTAATGCTAAACTGGACCCTTACATTCCATTCATCGTAGGTAAGGTGTGAATTTCCTTTTCTTTTGGTTAGTGTGCTGGCTTGATCAGGAGTGTCCATAACTGATTTCATAGAATATTTTGCTTTCCTGAGTGGTTAGATTAAGAGTTTTTTCCCCAGCAATACTAGTTACCCTTGCAAGTATATTATGAAATAAGGAAATAAAACCCTAGTTAGTTTTACTTGTATCTAATACCTCCCCCATAGTTGGGTTTGTTTAATTTTCTCCTAATAGGGAAATTGTCCAGGGGAGCAATTGTCAAGGAGCATTGATCCTTGGAATTGAGGCAGTTGATCTGTGGGGTCAATTTTCGGGGGGCAGTTATTAAGGGGGTTTGGGGTCAATTATCCCAGACATCTTGACAAACTTTCAGACTGAAAGTAGGGTGATAGTTCTGACCTCTTACCTTTGTTTTTGTATAGGGACATTATGGACGTGTCTCTGAAATCCTGAGGGAGCTTTCATCTCTTCCAGCCGCAGGGCGGGGTTTTTATTTTTCCAGATCTCATCAACACTCATGGCTCTTCTGCTCCTCACTGGATCAATTGCTTCTACTGACCCTTCTGGTGTTGAGATGCCATCAGTTGCAGCCTCAGGGGCAGTGTGATGAAGAGGGTGTGGAAATTGGAGAACTATGATATAGGATATCATTCCAGGGTTGCCAGAGTTGGCCAGAAGGGGAGATAATCCAACCTTTATCTCAGAGACTTACCCAACACGGGCGTTTGAATTTGGAGATCAAGCGAGTCAGGAAGCAGAGGTCCAATACCAGCCTTTCAGGAGGCTGACATTGAATCTGTCCCTCAAGTGGCTGATATTGAACTTCTGACTCCAGACCCGCTCGATTTCCAAAAATGAATGCCTGTTTTGGCTAAGTCTCCGAGATAAAGCATGAATTATCTCCCTTTCTTGCCAATTCTGATAACCCTTTGTCACCACGAAAGGGTAGACAGCTCCATTCTCATTGTGATGTAAGGGAGGCTTCGAGCTTGGTGGCCATAAACAGCTTTTGAAAATTGGTAGAATACACCTGAGTCACCACCATCAACATGACTGGTACACTCATCTTTTTATTATGTAGGTAGGGGTGGAAAGAGGAGAGAGGGAGAGAGAGAGAGAAGAGAGAAAGTGGGAAAAAGAAAGCTGTTTGGACAATGCAGATGAACAAAAACGCCAAATCCCAACACAATGCTTGAGCCCTTGTATAACCATCTGAAAATAAAACCAGTGACTATCATAAATTCTCTACAAAGAAGTAATGAGTACTCCAAGAGCACTTCAGCGGGACTCCATTCCAATGCACTGGTTAGATTAAGAAACGAAAATTGAATTCGCAAGTTTGGATACAAAGTATGGAACAAATGAGATGATCTTGTTGACTTTACAGTATCAAAAATATGATCACCTTCAAGAAGAAATCCAATTAAAGATTGACTTTGTGAAGCCCCAATCAAGAAGCGAGAAACAGAACTGAACACATTCTAGTGAACAAAAGTAGCATGATCAAGGGTATCCAGGTCCTAAAGTCAATGTAGGAAATGACCACAGAATGATGAGAGATAAATCTGAATTGACACCAAGAAAAAACGCAGGAAAATGTTTCTCATCAAGCTTCACCCACTTTGTGTACAACAGGAACTCATCCTGACCTACCAGCTCAAATTGAAAAACAGATATGAGCTTCAAACAGAACCAGAAGATGGCAAGAAATTATTCAAATAGATTTTTTCACACCTTGTTGGTAATTGTTTGGATAATGAAAAATGAATTAAAAATCAGAATCCATTTGAAAAATAGTTGTGGTTCTATTCATAATAAAAAAATGTAATAATCAATTATCTATTTACATTTATTTATTTCTGTGCAATATTCTTGCAATATTGTAGGTGACACAACAAAAACAGAAAAACTCTAAAAGTATCTATTCATATAAAAGCCAAATAAGCAAATTTATTCTCTGTTTGTTTGCTTGTTAATCTCATTGGTTAATTTACCTTCCTATTATGACATAGCAGTAAAGATTATGTCATTGAAACTCTTATGACTTCGTGTCTGATCACATATTGAAACAGCTTGAGATTAGTGGAGACTTTGGAAAAAATTGAAATTAGGTTACTCAAATTATTAAAAAAAAATTACCAATCAAAATAGCTTTAGGCTCCTTGGTGCCAATCCATACATAAATAACCTTGTCATTTCTACGATATATATATATATATATATATATATATATATATATATATATATATATATATATATATATATATAGTCTAGAAAGTTGTAGGGCTTCAAACACTGAACACATTAAAAAAGTCTTTTGAAAACTTTTTTGCATCAAATCAGTCACTTATTTCCCAATATCTGTTAATGTAATTATTTGCAATTTTCTGAAGAATTTTTTTCTATGTTTTACACATACTTCGTTATTATGGTACTATGAGTAAATTTTCTCATTTGGGGATATTTAGTTGTTTACCATGTAACCGTTTCGGGGATTCAAAAACAAAACAGTTATATTAACATGGCACTCCAACATAGCATCAAACACCACCTTCCTTTCATCAATGGTTTTGATATATAGCTTATGTCCTACTACATGTAGTTTGTTATTTTATACAGGGTATTATCATAATGTATTGTGTATGGATGTTATTTTATACTACACATCATTTAGTTTTTTTTGAAGCACAGGGTTTACTTACGTAGGTTACCAAAAAACTTATTTAACGATGACAGACATAACTCGTTGTTCGTGTCACTTCTATTGAATGTTCATCCATGAGAATATAAAACCATATATATATATATAGAGAGAGAGAGGGGGGGAGGATATAATGGTATAGAAAATAAATTAGAGAAATGAAAAAAGGAGCGAAAGATAATCGTGTAGAAAATAGAACAAAGATATCAATGTAGAAAAAGAGCGCTTAAAGATATTCATATAGAAAATAAAGCGTATGAAATCATTATTATCGAGTAAAATAGGATGAAGGTCTTAACATAGAAAATATAGCAGATGGAAGTATTGCTGCCGAGAGAGAGCGAGAGATGGGTGAGTGAGAAAGATTAGTATGGAAAATAAATCATATCTCTCAATGTACTTAGCTACAGGAAGACAGCTGATTGCCTATGCCAGTGATAACAGACTTCCGACACGCGTGTCAGCAGTGACACGCCACAGATTTTTAGTTGACACGTGATGTACTTCGAAAAAAACCCTGTAATTCTTTATTCAATTCTTTTCATCAACCCTAGTTTTATAAGTATATTTTGAAATTCCGAGTTATATCTCATTAAACTCCTTTAATAAATGCATAAGAAAAATAGGTCGCTTATCTATAAGTACTTACCCAAATCTAAAAATACATGTAAGTTAGACTCTGATTACAGAATTATTTTGAAAAAAAAAAATCAAAATTTCGACACACCATGCCAAAAAAGGTTTGCCATCTCAGACCCACACTGAAAAATTATTTGATGATGGCTACTAACAATGTGTGACTGAATTTATACTATTCCAACTTTTTCCACTGAATGGCGATGAAGGCTCAAGTTTTAATTTACTTAGCTATTTAAGTGTTGATTATGCCTCGGGCAAGATGAAAGAAATTCTGAGAATAGGACGCAAAAGTGCAGATTACCTTCCCAAGGTACCAAAGATGTAACCTTAGAATTTAGATGCTCTTTGCACTTTATACGAAACATCGTTTTAGAGCAAAAGATAGAGCCATGCTGAGATGTGTAACTGTATATCCAGGGTAATTCAAATTGAGATTTCAAGAATGCAATACATATCTATGTATGTATCTATCTGTCTCAGTCTGCTAACATCTATGTATCTATCTTTCCATCTCAGTTGATTCATACTCAGTTGTTCTGTCTTAGCTGATTCATATTTATCCATCCATTTCTTTCAGTCAGTCAGTCAGTCACAGTGAATTTGTATGTATGTATGTATGTATGTATGTATGTATGTATGTATGTATGTATGTATGTGTATATGTATGTATGTATGTATGTATGTATCTATCTATCTATCTATCTATCTATCTATGTGATTGATCAAAGTCTGGTAATATCTATCTATCTATCTATCTATCTATCTATCTATTTATCTATCTATCTATCAAAGTCTGTCCATATCTATCTATCTATCTATCTATCTATCTATCTATCTATCTATCTATCTATCTATCTATCTATCTATCTATCAGAGTCTGTTAATATCTATCTATAGAATAATCAAAATATGTGACTATCTATCTATGTCTCTTGCTTTTGATCAACCGACCGATCAAAGTCTATCAATATCCATCTAACTATTGATTGATCAATGTCTGTTAATATCTATCTATCGATTGTTCAGCCTGTAAGTATGTATGTATCTATCAATCTATCAGTCAATCAAAGTCTGGTAATATCTATCTATCTATTCACCTATTTATCAAAGTCTGTTAATATCTATCAATTGATCAGTCAAGATCTGTTACTTCCTATCTATATATCAATCTATTGATTGACCGATCGATCAAAGTCTATCTATCTATCTATCTATCTATCTATATATCAATCTATCTATCTATCGATTGATCAAAGTCTTCCAATATCTATCTATCTATCCCTCACTGTCTTATACCAATCAATCCATGTCTGCGTATAAAGATAAAGGTAACACTGAAAAGCATGTGCATTGGTTTCTAATATTTGTTACACAACGCCTTTCTCAGGATTGCACCTTTATCATACATGCAAATGCAAGTCTGAAAAAAAAACGTTACAACAACTATGCCTTGTCTCAAACCAAAGTAATTAGTTGACAAAAATGTGTTGACAGAAATGTAAACAACATTTAATAACAGTCTAAAATCTGCTTCAAATGAGCAGAAGTATTTTTCTTTTTTTATGACTAACTTTACGCCATTTTCTTGCAATTATAACCAAAATCAAAACTTCGAAAGTTATTCAATTAGTGCAATACGTCTTTGAGAAGTAGGTGGAAATGCGTGCAGATACCTAATTAAATATCAGATTTCAATAAAGGATTTCTGTATTTATTCACGATAGAATTTAGGAAGGGCCATTATGTAAAAAATGGAAATAATAACTTTATTTGATGTGTGAAATCTCAATAAAAGTATCTACGGGTCTCGAAAAGATGAAGGAAACACCGAAAATCATGTCTGTTTGTTGCACGCAGGAGATATCGTAAGGTACTACCGGATCACTATTGGTTAAAGGTAACGAAAATTTGGCCCCCGAATGCCCAAGATATTATTTTCATTTTATGTTCATTTGTTGAAATCGATGGCGAGAAGTAACAGTGAGAACATCGCAGTTTCTTGTCTGAATTTTCGCATGAATCTTAATATTTAATAGTTTCTCAATACAGTCATCTCCCAGCTTTGATATTGATAATATTAGTATGAACGTATTAACTACCACAGGTGGCAAAGAGTAATAATTATTTATTCACCGTTAAAACCAGCGATTCACAAACTCTATTGTACAACGGCATACCAAGAAATTAGTATTTCACTTACCAACTGTAAAACTGTAAAAATGAATTGAGTTTGACAAAAGCATTACAGTAGTCAATAAACAAAACTTTTATAGCAGTATACTGACATAGGTACTCATCACCGCTTCCTCACGAAATCTAATGATAAAACCACGCTCTGGCGGAAGCGGGACAGATATAATACCTGTACTGGATACCTTCAAGCAAGGGTGTGGGTAGAGATTTGGGTGTTGGGGGGTGTCTTAGGGAGCCCGTCAACCCCCCAACATTTACTGGGATTTGCTTTCAGAAATGCAATATGTGAATTACTATTTAAAAAGCTTTTGAGGCGCCATTATCCGTTGGTGGGGGCAAGGGGTATTTTCAAATTCCACCACACCTCAATTACGCCCCTGCGTTAAAGGCTCAGAATACATAAAATTTATGCAGTACACTTGGGGGATTTTTGCGGCACGCTATTCGGAACCACAAGTGTTTGAACAAAGGACCTGTTCATTATCATTTTTTTTTTCAATCTGCTTCCGAAAATTCTAGAATCTGTTTGGATTTAGTAACAGCAGGCATACTAAAAAAAGAAGAAAATGCTTTACTAGTTTTGTGTAAATGAGTGCGCGTTCCCATTCTCTTACAAGGAGCCCCTGTTCATGATAGGAAGTAAGAGGGTAGGTGGGACAGGGAGAGTAAGGATGTTATGACATTTTGTTCATACATCTCCTTTACAAGGTTACCATAACCTCGTTAAAAAAAAACAAGAACCATAAGTTCAACGATGCGTCCACCATCCTTACGTCCATATCCGTGATTTCCAATTTCAAAGCGATTGTTAACGAAGTAGTAGCCGTACTAGTTGTGGTAGTAGTCGCAGGAGGGTAAGGAAGAGGAAAATGTGGACGGTTCACCCAAAAATCTGTCTATTAACACACACAAAAAAAAAAATTGCAAGTTAAAAGTGTACAATCTTCGTCAATGACTGGTTCTTGAATCTTAGTGTATGGTTATCTCATTTGATAAGTTGGTTCTAAATGGGCATGTATAACATCTAAAGCTAGCTAGAAATTAAAAGTTTTAGCCGATTTCAGCTATTTTTATGGACACTTTCAGCTGTTTATCACAAACGACGCTTGGCAATACTGTAAAAACAAACGCCTGAAACGTCATCTATCAATTAGATATTTTCTTTTAATGACGTCACACTTTCTCCTCTTTCCTCGTTCTGTTGTTCACATAAACGAAATCGACCGACCAGAGAGTGTCAAAATTGACATGACCTGAAACAGACTTTTAGAGATCACCACATCTCAGCAGCACCTAATCTTGGTCTAGTTACACTTGCGCACAAATTCAAAGACCAGATGATGCAGCTGTTTCCGTTAAATTTGAAAGTGCTGACCAAAATTGACTAGACCTTAAATTGACTTTCAGAGGTCAGCAGCACCTGTCATATGTTCATCCTGGGGGAAATTACCCTAGTACACGAATTTATAGAGATATGTTTGACACGTTTAAAAAAAGAAAAAGTCTACATTCACATTGATTTATCGACACATTTCAATATCATCTTATGTTCATTTGTTGAAATCGATAAAAAAGAAAGATTTGTGAGACCATAGCAGTTTCTTTTCTGTCTTGCGCAGATTTCAATACCGAATAATTTCTCAATATAGTCACCTCCAACTTTCAACACTAATAATATTGATATTGACCTATTAGCTGCGACAGCTGGCGAAGAGCAAAGAGGTTATACGTTGCAAGATAAAAGCTCTTGTCCCTAGTAAAATAATTCATTGCCAGACTGACTCATAGATAGAACTGATCAGTCATCAATAACGCTAAAACGTGAATTTTATTGAGTTATCCACGGAACTGTTGTGACTAAAATTCCTGTCATATGATGTTTAGAAAGCGATAACAGCATTCAGTAGTTCAATAATGAATAATATCAAATAGTCTCTCAACACAGTCACTTCCGTCAAGTTGTATAAACTTCCATAGAAGCCGAAAAATGGTTTCGTGAGTTTTTTTTTAGCAGAATCACCATCAACAACTTTTTTTGAGGGTAGGGGTCAAACTCGAGAGTTGTCTTTGTTTTCGTGTCCTTATAGGTTTACGTCACCGAAAAGAGATGAGTCATACACATAAAACCATGACGTACACAAAAACTGATGACGAGCCTAGCCGCAACAAAAGTATCAGCGTCAGATTTCTTCGATACGACAAAAAGAATATAATAGAATAGAATATATTTCATTTCACCAACACACAATAACAGATTATTTCAAGCATATCTATTCCTAGGTAATAAAACTGATTGATTATTATTTTAAAACTGCGTTCCTCGTAGTATTTTGTTTGTTCCAAGGTTAAAAGTTAAAAGGTTTTTGTAATAAACATTGAATTTCTAACTAATAATGGAGTTGAAATGGAATACCCAGTCTTGGAATAATTCTGTATGGTGAAATTAATTTTTTTGTTTAGGTTTTGTTCAGCTTTTATATTTCAAGGGAGCAAGGGAGTTTGACCCTTGCACAGCCAAGCTTGTTTTTTTTTTTTCTTTTTTTTCTACACCAATAATGGTGTAACAGTTAGCTGGCCGATCATTAATATCGAGTTCAATCCTTAATGGGGGCCCCATGTTTGTGACATTTCACCAAAACTAAGCTTAATCTTGATACACATAAGGGGGCCTTGTCTTGGCGTAATGGTTAACAAATTGGTCTCGCTATCATGATTTCTGAGTAGCTGGTTCAATTTTCACTGAGAGCTCCATGCGTCTGGCCTTGTGCCTATGCTTAGTGAATCGCAATGACGTTTCTTATAGTATTTTTTTCTCCCATAAAATTATGTGAACCGAATTAAGATTATATACTGACCTCACCATATCGTAAAGGAGAGCCAACACAGTTAAGTAGTATGGTAAGTTACTGCTGGGGCTCTCTGGTTTACTAGTAATGATGCTCTGGCTCTGAAACATGCCTGACCCCAGAGTCACCATCTGATGAAGGCTTTGTCGGTGGTACGACGTTGCCTTTTTTCTTTTTTTTTTTTTTTTGTAGCTGCATGTGTATGAAATTTAGTGCGTGTTCCCCCGCGCCTTTCCTTTTTATTCACATCGATCCCCTGTTTATCATCGGGAAGAGGGTTGGTAAGAGAGGGAGGGTAAGCCTGATGACATTTTGTTGATACAGCTTCTTTGCAAGGTTACCCTAACCCCGTAAAGCAAACCCCAGCAGTCAGCATTCTCCTGTGGGTTATGTAAAAGATGACATTGCTGTTTCAAGTTTTCTAAATTTGCCTGCTGTTAGACAGGAGGAAACATTTTTTTCTTTTAAATTATTTGTGCTGGGCTCGCACGTTTTTAAGATTTATTAGTTTGTTAAACATGGAAAAATGTTGTTTTTTGGGGTTTTTTTTTTACATCACAGAGAGTAATCTAAAAAGCGGAAGATTTACTTACGTAATTGAATTTTTGCTGATTCAATATAAATAGAGATATAATTTGTTGTTATTGGAGGTTTTTGAGCCCTTAACAAGGATTGTGTCTTCGAAAGAAGCTAGACTAATTTTCAAGTACAATTCCAAATTAAGACATAATAATGCCCAAGCTGTCGGTAATGTTAACAGAGTATTTAAAGTGAACATCACTACGATGCAAACTATTCAGCATTGGTTCAATAGGTTTGGGTCTGGAATCATTAATAGCATTAAGAAAGCCACGTAAACATACGTTTACATAAATTACATCACTTGATTACGTGCTTTGCTCTCATTCCACCTCGTGTTAAACTGTTGCATTATGTCGACATTCTGAGGTCAGACCATGCTGTTGAATAAACTACCGTGGCATCTGTTCTCTTGAAATAAACAACGAAAAAAGGATGTTCTTTTTCAAAGCAAAGATGTCATTGTATGTAAAACAATCATTTGTTTCCACGATTGATACATTTGAAGTAGTAGACTATCAAGTCTTAAAGTAAGTAAGACAATGTGAAGAAGTCCACAGACACTTGGGGTAGATATTTTTTCCAAATGCATTACAGCCTCCCGTGTGTGTGCATAGATTGAATATACACATATGCAAATTAAATCAATGTAACTTCTGATGTCATTATTATTACTATATATATATATATATATATATATATATATATATATATATATATATATATATATATATATATTCATATAGTAAATTCTAAACAGCTTCTCAAAGTAGGTTTTGCCACCCTTTGGGTGAGTCGAGAACGCCAAAATTAACCTTTTTAGAAAATGACAGAATTCATCTAACCTTGGATTGACTTTTAAAAGTCATCAAAGGTCATCAAAACCTATCCTGTATTCATCATGGGGTGAAATTATCTGGGTACACCAATTTGCAGCCCATAAGGTACAGCCGTCTCCCTTTGATCAGAAAATGCCAGAAGTTGACCTACCCCTTTTATAGGTCAGTAGAGTTCATTGCCATCTATCCTATGTTTTTCCTGGGGGTCAAGTTACTATTGCATGAGGATTTGCCACTGCCACCGTTAGATTTGAAAATGCCAACATTGACCCGATCTGATACTGACCTTTGGGGGTCACCAAATTTGAGCAATATCTATCCAACGTTCACCCTGGTCTAGTTACACTTGCACACAAATTTGCTGGCTGCAGGCTGCAGGGAGCAGCTGTCTCCGTTAAATTTGAAAGTACCTGAAAAATTCCCCTGACCTTAAATTAACCTCTAGAGGTCGCCAGAGGTTAGCTGCACATATCCAATGTTCATCCAGGGGTGAAATTATCCTTGTACACAAATTGAGAGCTTTTTGGTTACTGCAGTCTCCAGTGGATTTGAAAATGACAAAATTGACCTTTAGAGGTCAATACGCGTCAATAGAGGTCAATGCCATCTATCTGATATATGGTCATCATTTTACACAGATTTTTATCTTGTATGGTGCAACCACATAGGAGTCTATAAGACAAAGTTACAAGGAAAAAACAATATATATATATATATATATATATATATATATATATATATATTCTGGGCTTTAGAATAATGTTTATAGAAAGAGTTCGGTAATACATATTTCACTATCAGTACTAGTAAATATCATAAATATAAAATGTCTTATCCTTTAAAGAATACGCATATATTTAGTATGCAAATGAATAGCACCTGTTACATGGGTGCCCGCTTGTAGCCCCCAATTCACCGGAGCAGGCTTTCTCACCTGGAGTGATGGGGTTAGAGAGTCGAAACCTTATCGTCAATCTAGAATGAAAAGTGCAGTACGATTGTTTCATGTAATCCGAACTTAACGTACCCATATGAAAAAGATCGTTATCATTCGTCGTTGGTAAAAAATAGGATTGCTGCTAAGGTATATTCTGAGTATGTTCCGAATATATTTTTTGCACCCCCTTCCCGGAAATAATTCCTTTCGCCCCACGAAATTCTTCCTTTTGTCCCCCGCCGCTGGGAAAGTGGCAGTGGACACTCATGACCTTTTTATCAATTTTACTCACTCTCATGTGGATTCAAAATAACTGAGAATTGTATATGATTGATGATGTACTAAAGTCGAAAATGATAAAAGCAATTGTAGAAATGGGTAATAATTTCTATATCACACTTACTTGGCTTCATACGAGTTAATAACTCGTATGAAAGTCATATGTTGGCACACGTGCGGGAATGTTGTCTAATTTTATTCCTAACGCACTCACTCACTTACCGTTAGGGCTTATAGTGTTATCTGCGTGCTTCCTTGCTACAGCGTACCATATTCTCAAACTGGAATTGACTTAATTTATCTACTCTAACAAGAACAAGAACAATCTTCACTAAGCTTAGGTATGTAAACTGATATATAAAACTTAACAATCCCCTACTGGGATTTGAACTCATGGCTAAATCAACTGCCAAGAAGCTGTCGACTGAATAAGCAAAATTGACAAGTCTTGGCAGAAATTTATCTCACAGATACACAAGGTTCATTTCATTTTAATGAATAGATACAATTATACCAAAATATATATATCAGGGACCGTAAACGAAAACTGTCACCAAAACAGTCAAAATAGATTGGTTTCTTCTGTCTTCAAATTGGTCCGGATATCTAGGGAAAAAGTTTGTTTTTTTTTCACTTTTCCAAATCCCCTCTCTAAATAGGTTTTTTTGGGGGAAGAGGGTCAATTTGCAAGATAGTTTTATGTTTAATCGATTCCTTAGTTCGTGTCCGCCTGTTTTTGTTTTTTTTCCGAAAATTCTGACTTTTTATATGCGAGGGAAATGCGAGCGAAATAACCTATTTACTGATAACAACCTTTTCCATTTTTCTATCTGATCATCCCCAACTTAACATGCAGCCAATAAACATGGTCATGTGACGGTTTCTATTGAGTGACTAACAAGACTTGTTTTCTGTTTGTTTGTTTGTTTTTGCAAAAAAATATTACTTAAAAATTGGAAAATTACTTAAAATATAACCAAACAGGAAAACTACGGTCTTCGGTATATTTCTTCTTAGACACAGCAAATGGATAAAAAAACAATAATCTACTCTATGTACCCATGAACAAGTAGCTGTGACGGAAGGAATGTTCTGATGCACGAAAAAGAACAAATGATGTTATCGTTTAGTTTGACGGGCTTTTTGTATACAATACATATATGTTTCTCCCATTGAATGTCAGTACGAAAAGTTGATTGGGGAACCAATCCTAGAACAATACAGAGACGTCCACGAGAAAAGCATGGGAAAGTCAGGTATGGAGTTGCGATCTTCAAAGATTGTCCTTGTGCCCTGTTAAATCTCTAGAAATGGTCTCAGGCAACTTCTTTTGACCTCTAGCATCAACCGCACATTGCCAATCACTTTCGCTTTATAAAAATGTGCCCCTATGCAAAATCTCTGCATCCTATGTATAATATTGTGGCCAACAAATTAGAAAATTCGCAAGAAATGTCTAGAAATGAGATATGGTGACATTGACTCTGATGTCAAAATGATATTCCTCAATATTTTGACCGTGAAAGATTCTACCTCTATGCCGAATTTCAGTTTCATACTAACGAAATTGTGACTAACAACGTGGAAAATTGGCTAGAAATGACCAAAAATAACCTCAAGAGACCTAAAATAACTTCTGATGTGATTATCGCATCGTCTATGACCTTCACAGAGAAAATATATACCCTTATGCCAAATTTCAGTTACATAAGTGCGAAATTATTTCGAAAACCTTGGAAAATTAAGCAGAAATGATATTCAAGATCAACTTCGCTTGTTACCTTCGATGTTAAAATATGTATATATTGCTGCAAATTTGTGGCACAAACCCCTGAAAATGGCTAGAAATGACTACAAATGACTCCTGGTGACCTTAAATGTCAATTCTGCATTACACATAAACTTGGCCATGGAAAGATGTATCTCTATGCCCAAGTTCAGGTACTATATTGTGGCCAAAAACTTGGAGTATTGTTTTAAAATAATTTCTGGTGATCTCGAATGACCTTAGAGGTCAATGTCACATACGTTGTGATCTCCATCGTGAGAAGACGCACCTATATACCGAATGTCAGCATCCCCGATACGAAATCGTGACCAAAAGCTCTGAAAATTGGCTAGAAATGACCAACAAATGACCGCTGGTTGCCTCGAATGACCACCAAAGTCATCCTCACATAGTGTATGTGGTAAATTGACGCCTGCTTAGTCTACATCATGTATGGGCAACCATAAGCCTGCGGAACCTTTTTAGTTGCCCATAACCTATCTGAACATTCATTGTTATTTTGTATACATTTTTTCTCAGAAAGTCAATTTTATTTCAAGGAAAGAATCAATGATGCCAATGATAGCTACAATGAAAGCAACAATGGCAAGCTTTTGGCAGAGCTACCCTAACCTTTAAGAACAAGAAAATCCCATCAGTCCTTAAAAGCATGACAGAAGCCAACAAAGTGACCATAGATTTTATATTATAAGATTAGCAACTAATTCATTCGAACAGTTATCCTCATCTTGGTAGTAACAACATTTCGGTCGCTGTACTGTTCGACCTTCTTTAGGAGCCTTTCGTATTCGTCCACCCTTTATTCAATCCGGGTGGGCGTTCTAATTCCACTGTCCATGCTAAGGATATCTCGTGTTAGATAATTTTTTTTTTCATTCATCCTTTTCATTCCACTTCTGTTCATTCTGTTGGACTCAATCCGGTAAACTGCAAAGCTAAACCAACACTCATGTCCAGAAGGCCATCGTCCCGTAGGACAATCAGGTGATGTTATTTCGGGGCTTTAAAACTAATGTCTCTTCTTCCTTAAGTAAAGGCTCCCATTAAACGCTCCCAAAGACATTTATTGTACACATTTTCAAAGCTCATCTTATCTACGCATGAGACACAAGTAGTACGACATGTAGCGAGAATCAAAGTCAGAAGTAATGTGTATTTCTGCAAAAAGAAAATGTCTCTCGATATTTAAAAAAAGCGTCTTAAAGTAATTGTGCTTGGATTTACACCAAGCAGAATATTCTATTCTTTCTGGAAAAATAGATATAACTGCTTCCAAGCAAATACACACGCAAATACACCCACCCACACACATATACATATCCTTTTATGTGCGAGTGTGTGAGTGCATGTTTCCGTCAAAGAAGCTTAGAATACTGTCAGAACTTTGATGTTTTCACGGAAAAGATTTTTCAGCTGGAAAACTCTTTGAAGCGAAAATTGATTTATTGATTTCTGTATTTTGAGTACATTATCGAACTCTCCTCTACTTGACCATTTTCATTTCAGCATATGAAATCATTCCAATACCTAATCAACAGCAATGACATCCATAAATATCATCAATGACTGATATGCCTACTTATATACATAAATACACACACACACACACACATATATATACATATATATATATATATATATATATATATATATATATATATATATATATATATATATATATATATATAACAATGGCACAGTGGATCAATCGTATGTAGAAGCTGATTCTATTGATATATTTGGATGAAAAAAAGTTCAACTCTCTTGACGGTGAAATAGGTTATATAAAGATAAGGAAACAATATCTCCCAAGATTAGCAGTTTGTGGACAGTTTTCTCTTTTATGAACCACTGTGCCCCAACTCTTGTGTACCGTAGAACAGTGAATCAGCAAACAGGGCACAGGGAATCAACATACGATTGAATGATCTGAAGAAGTCCCTGAGTGAAACCACCTACACATTTTATGAAAGTATAATTAGATTAGAGTCCAGGTTGCAAAAAGTGATTATGAAAATCTCTCAAACATTCGTCGGCGAAAAGTAGGCATACTAAAAGAACTAAAAAGTACTCAGAGAGCACTTACCTCTGTCAACGCCATTGTCTGTAGAAATAATGGTGCATCGATTTGTCCAAAATTTTAATCATATTCTCCACGGCTCATCGCCCACTACTTTACCAAATTCCATTGACATTCATTGAGAACTGGTCGAGATGTCATGTAGTCATGGAATTTTTATGATATATTGTGGTGCAGATATATAAGTGGGACGTAGGAGGGGTAATATTGCATGGATCCATACTAAAATTCATTCACCTCTTCCAAACTATTGAATATCCTTCAGTCAAATCTCATAGGAATCCATCGAGAACTCTTGGCGATAACATGAAGACAGACGTGACCTTGAATATGAATGTATGAAAAATACAACGGAAAATTATTTCTCACTCGAGATAAAATCCATGGATCTACCTCGAATTTAACTATCCCTCCCTTATCTGCTTGCCCATCATTCAACAAATTTTTATTTTAATCCAATGGGTCCTTTAGGAGATATCGTGTGGACAGAAGCTATCCACTAAGCCCTGAATCAATGTACCCCACACATACCATTAAGAAAGATAATCTTTCATCTCTCTTACGCGCTAGCAAAGTGATTGCAATCTAAGACAAAAATAAGTCTAATATAATCTTAATTTCACCTCAAATAACAGAATTAGAAAATTATGAATGGTTACAGCTCTAAAATAAAAGTAAGTGTACGTCTGAATATTACTTTTGGCTTAAAATTAAATAGCTAAGGTTGCACACTGTTCAGCGATGCTCAAGTGGACTTTCACAAAAAAGTGGCCGATGTGTTGACAAGATGATGAAGTAGCGGCTGCAGTGTTGTGTATTTGCATCTGTAGAAAATCATCACGCTCCATTGTCCTATGATTCATTGTGCGTTGGTTTCCCGTATATATGTTGTTTTTTTTTTGAAAGAACTGTTGAAATTTTGTCTTAAAATGAAACTTCTTTGAATTATTGTCTCTATTCAACTCATCAGAATAGAGAAATTACCGTAAAATACATATGATTTCTTGTATATATTTTCAAACCACCAATATATTTGAGCATGTCTGCTTCATTTTGTAAATCACAATCTTGTATGTAGGAAGCTGAAATTTTGCATTGTGTTACATTTTTCTGTGGCAGTGGACATTCCAGAAGTTTTCATCTCAACGGCTTCAGCTTGATCAATTCACTTTTGGTTCAGATTGAAATTGATTGTGACCCTACATGACACTGTCAGTCTGACTAAGCAAATTGACACACTCAATATTTTATTTTTATCAAGTTGTATTGAGCTAAATGCAATGATTTAAAAATGATCTGTCAAAAGGCATCCATTTGTGTATCACGTGCGTGGGAGGAATGTAAATTTTCATAGATGCAGAGGGTAACTTTTTTTGATTTTCAGTATTGAATCATTTTGATAATTCTCTTTACATTTTTCAAAATTGATAATCGGTCTAACAGCTTTTTAGGGCAGCGGTAGTAAAAGAGGAAGAACAGTCAAGATTCTGTGTGAATATGTGAATAAAATTGCTGCTACTACGATGGTGACAGGACGTCGACCAGCCGACTACACACCATAGGACCTGAAAAAATATAAGATTTTACGTGATATGCTGAAGAGCCTACATCGTCTTGGGTTTACCAATTGGATCAATTGCATTAACGCTTATGGACTTATCAACTGAACGAACAATCATCCTCTTTGATTGGTGTATCAATGGGATTCTTTAGTTATTAAAGTTTATTGTAGTCCAAAGGCTTCTGTTTTTGTCTCACGTGGGTGGGAGAAATGTATATTTTTCATAGAAGCATCTGACAACTTTTCTTCGTTTTTAATAACGAATCATTTTAATACATTTTAAGCCTTCAAACGAATTATTTTTTTTAATCATTGCCTCTGGTTGAAAATATCCTGGTTTAAAATCACATACAATTTCTTTCAGTAGAAAATTATTCCGAAATTTCTTTAAAAATATTATCTTTTCAGCAGAAATCTGTTGTAAAGTAGTACTCAAGGGAGCATTGCAATTGACGTCGGATACTATTTACATAAATTTCAAAATATTTGGAGAATAAAACGTCATTTTGCATCCTATTAATGTCTATTTCTGCGTACGTTTTCGTGACTATTTAAAAAGATAGAAAGATGCTACGTAGATAGATGGATATAAATTTGACAAGATGATGTGAAGAAAATTGACAATTTAGAAAAGAAAAGACTTGAGGCTGACTTGTACATCTTAAATTATCTATTGATAGGTAAGGCTTAATCTGAAATTTTGACTTCATCAAAGCTTATGGTGAAGAATGGTGTAATAAAACAATGATATATTTACATTAAGCAAAGCTTAGTGATGTGGAAGTAGTGGGGTTTTAGTCATTAATGACGTCGATATAAAAACATTTGGAGAACCAAGTTTTTTTGAAGAGATCCGTTGTAGAACGATTTAATGGTTGGAATGACATCGCTGCAGGAATGTGCTAAGTCCTTTAAAGGATGTTTCTATGGGATGAGAAATGTAATCATATACATCTGGGGGAAGGTAAAATAGCGGGGTTCTCTAGCCTTGAGAAGGTAACCAGTCTAATAGAGGGATACCTCTGACTCCAAACCAGGGAGCAGAGCACCTTCAAGATTGACGCCCAATACCACGTCGTTCCGGCAGCTCCTGCCGCCAAGATGATGGCAGTCGTATCACTCTCTGGTTTCCTTTGGATTACATCATAGAAAGAACGTTCCATTATCTGTAGAGGGGCCAGCCAACTCAACAAGTTCATGGATACCCATTATTACTTTCATGTTTAGAGTGTCCACATTCTGGGAAATGACAACTCTGTATCGAACCCGAGAAACTTTGATGAGCTGGAGTCGCCACTGATATATATATATATATATATATATATATATATATATATATATATAATTTGGCTGCATATTTTCTTTTATACATCTTTCATATATTAGTGCACTGGCAACCTTAAATCTTTATATAACCTGCTCAATACCAACAGAAATAAACGGAAATATACCAGATTTGCATCGTCAGAATATTCTAATGATATGAATGAAGTAATTCAACAGAACATTTTTCAACTTACATGTAATAATTTCAAAGAAAATATGACAGGACATTAATGATGGCGCCCTTAGTTATTATTTGGTTGTACACATTCTGGGAACGATGACGATCAACAAATGTTTCTTGTAACCATCTATAAGCTTCTTGCACCTACAAGCTGGTGGTTTCTCTTATTCTTCCATTGCAATTTTTCCAAAGCTCTCGAATGTTCGCAGGATTTACTTCCCAAATGGCATAATTTTGCTCTCTCCAGAGATTTTGAACAGAATTGAAAACAGGATTCATTGCTGGCTATTTTGAAACAGCTCATGTTCCCTTTTTGATAATTCTTGTGTTCTTTTGGATGTATACATCTTCTTGAGCTTTAAGTTTTTATCTCACTGGCGAACCAATGATCTTTAAACCTAACCGAGTTATCTTACTCTGGGTATCGTGGGTAACGCATTTAGCAATAAATCCTATGGTAATCCCTTGTTTTCATGACCAGGACCCCCAATACTAGACAGCAAGGCAGCCCTACATCATACTTAACTGTGTGTAAGGTGTTCTTTTCTTTATAAGCTTTATTTCGTCGTCAAAAAAAAAATTGTAGGTGTGCAGTACCTCAAAGGTCTATTTTGGTTTCGTCTGCCCACAGAATATTTGCCCAAAAGGATTGTGGCTATTCCACTGTCCCATGTCGGCTATGTCGCTTTCCGACACGAGCAATTTTATTCTGGCAGCGTCAGCTGCACCCTTGCGTCGATGTATCTTGTAGAAAGCCTGTTGTGAATTTCGATTGGGCGCCGGGAAACATGATGATGAATGTGCAAAAGGAAAACGCTGCGCCTGAGAGTGCCAAGCTGTGGAGAGGCGCAACTACTTCCATATTAAAAAAAGTCCATTTTCATTTTATTGTGTTTCTCTTTTCGCAGGGGGTTATTCCCCCCAAACAGGTCATGCATTGCTCAAGATTCTTGCAGTTCCTTGCAGCTAGATGCAGTTTCATTTTGCACAAGAACAAACGATATAATTCAATACATATACACACAATACAAATCAGGAATATAATATATCATAATGCAATGTCCGATGTCTGATGCGTCTATTTTATACAGTCAACATTAAATATTAAGTTGAGTAAAGCTTAGAATACGATTAAATAGAGGATTTGCTACACAAACACGTCTATGTTTCTACTCTGTTTGGGCTACTTCAGGCGAATATATATATATATATATATATATATATATATATATATATATATATATATATATATCATGATCATTTTTCAATCTCAGTAGTTAAAAATAATTTGTCACTTTATACCGTAAGATAAGAGTAATGTAATTTGTCCTCGAGGATTCAAACCTGGTTATCTCCAAATCATTATTCAAATGTTACATTAGCCAGAGGGCTTATATTTCCCCTGTGATAAGAATGAATTTTCCTCTCTTTTTAGCATCGAACCGGAGAGACTATTGGTGGGGAATAGATGAAGGGTTTTTTTTTTTCGTAAATCATCTCGAGGAAATTATATAAACATAAACAATTGACAAACAATTATCAGGAAAATCTTTCGTCTCTATCAAGTTATTAGGTGAATTTTGATCTGAGATTTTCACTTTTTTTTATAATCATTGATCTCTTTCTTCTTCTGAGAAGCTTTAAGAGTTAAGTGTATTGATATGGTAGGAGATTATGTTGAAAAGTAAGTAGTCTTCTGTAACACAGATCTACTCACGCATATATATGTATATGTATAGTGAGTTAGGTGTTGGTTTTATCTATACAGCGCTTGATATTTTTTTACAAAAAAATATAAATATAATAATGATGATTATATTCGTATATGATTATAAATTGCGTTATGTTATATTGAAAATCTTTGAGGGAATGATGTCCCATTATTACTCGGTGGATGTATCATTTGGACAAGACAACGTAAATAAAATAAACAATTAAAGAAAATGATGCTGCCGCAGTGTCGCGTTGAAAGAAACAAATAGAGCAGATATAGGCCGTGAATAAGCATAATTGGAATTGAGAGCCATGTTTTTTTTGACTTGGCCAAATGATACATTCACCGTGTAATAATAAAACACTACTCATAATCATTCTACCGAGTCATATATCCATTTCCTGATAATACATACACACACACACATATATATATGAATTATAAAATGCGTTATATTATATAGAAACTTATCTGAAATGATCTCCCTCCGTTACTCGAGTCGGAAGTGGTTATTTGGCCTTTGAATTACCGGCAAGGTATTTAGCCCAATGGTACGTGCATTGCTACGTTGAAGCAGCTACCCTATCGGTGGCAGGTTCGATTCCTGCAGCAGCCCTATTTTCTTCAATTGTTTATTCTATTTGCATTTTCTAAATTGAATGATATATTAACCGTGTAAAGACGGGAGATCATTTCATATATGTATATTTCGTACTCAGTGTTGTCTTGGGAAAAATGGATCAGACAACACTGGAATACAAATTACATTTTATGGAGATTTCATAAAATTCTGGTCGGGCATGTGTAGCCCTTCTCAAAACATTAAAGATTTTTCTTTCTCAAAACTGAGAATTTGATCACTTTATACGTTAGAAGACCTCATGTCAAAATGAACTATCGGATTTAGATTGTGTTCATATTTTATTGTTATGTTCGGGTTTGTATCAGGTTTAAATCAGGGTTAGTGTTTTTGCGCCGAGAAAAATGTTTTATTGTCAGTTTAGGGTTAGATCCTTGAAAAAGTTCTGCCAAACTTGCATAAGCACTGATAGAAGGAGAAATTCACGATCATGATCACCTATGATGAATGAAAAGTAAGGGATCAAATCAGCATTATAGTTACATTGTAAATTGAACTCCCTTTTATAAACATTTAGGTATTTCTTTTCTCAAACCTGATCGATTTGGGGGAGATTTTAAGGACTTATAAACTGAAAGCACATGAAGCTAAAAGAAAAAAGTTGAATTTTTCAAACGGTTCTGAACTCGGTCCACCGATTGTGTTTATTGCGTTTCTAAACACTGATGTATTGTTGCTCTCACTGATTTCTTTGACACTAAAATTAGTTTTCATTTTGTGAGCGTGAACGTAGACCACAAAAAATCGACAGTTTATTTTTTTGCAAAATTCACCCTTAAAATTTGTGTTGTGGGTAAATTGTGATCGGTTTTAGAGATGCTCTTGTTTTTCGTCTGTGATTCCTCACTAGCCAGCTCTCATTCCAAGGCTGACCCGCGCAGGCCGGCGTGCAACCTTGGAAGACAGTGTAGCACCAACTACTACTAGTTACAATTGCGTTCAGTCAAAAGGCATCAGTCCAGAATATCATCGCTGAAGTACAAATGTTGTTTATGAATTTTACTTGTATTTAATACAAGAAATAGATTGAGTAATACTTTTTAATGAAATAAGTAATATTCGAGGGTATTTTTTACAACCAAAATAAGTAATATCTGTTGATCTTTGGTTTGAAGTGGTCCCTTAAATCATATGAAGTGTCTAAAAATTATATCTTCTAATTATAAAGCATAATTATGATGTCTTTATCAGATTTCGCCGTAATATGAAATCGTAGAACTTCTTATTAAAATTTTAAGGTTTCAATTTCATTTTTGCTTCAAAATCTTATATGCTGTTCGAATATACTTTTCAATTAGAATTAATAATTTCTTAGAGCCTATGTATAACTTTGATTGAATGATGTAAATGTGTCGAGTCTACAATCAACTTTTAAACGTTTAATTAATTGATTCTTTCATTACGTACAAACTTTGTAGACGACGGTTTTTTCAATATACCTTTCTTTCGGCTTTTATTAATTCATTTTGAAAATTTACTGATCTAATGGATACGTTTCTGCTCTTTCAAAAGGGGCTCAAAAGAAGTTGATCCTTCTTCATTTTTATAACATCTTTTGTCAACAAAATATGACGGTCACGAGGTATAATGGATTTCAACAATTTTTCGTTGTTTTAATTGTAGAGAATCTCGAATATTCAAAGGGTGGATGAATAAATCGTTTTAACGTCTTTTTGTTAAATCCCTGTCTTTGAATCAGGTATTTTATTTTAGAACCTAAAATAGGTTTATCTTCTGTTAAACTTTCCTGCGCGCCATTGCAGTATGATTCCCTTTCAATTCTGCGGTAGGCAAAATAAACACCTATCCATTTGAAAGATTGGATGAATAAAAAAAATTGATTTCATTCTTACGTCATACGTGGAGTACAGAAAGGATTATTTACAGTTTTAAGGTATTATCTATCGACATATTTAACACAAAAATGAAATTAAAACATTTTATTCATTTATCTTTATCTATTAAAAAATTGAACTAATAAAAAGTTTTAGTTTCATTTCGTAGGGTCTAAAAAAGTATCATTTCTAATTTTAAGATATGGTCAAACGAAATATTCAATGAAATTAAAACCCTTTATTCATCTTACGATTTAATGGCGGCAAAAAACGTATAAAGATGTAATTATACATTCTACTTGAAAACTATACTTTTTCAAGACTTTGTATGACTTT
The DNA here is from genome assembly GCA_963457665.1 of Thysanoteuthis rhombus. NCBI lineage: Eukaryota > Metazoa > Mollusca > Cephalopoda > Oegopsida > Thysanoteuthidae > Thysanoteuthis > Thysanoteuthis major. The sequence goes on along the minus strand of OY735238.1, from coordinate 17,155,171 downwards.
TGGAATCTCTTCAAAGCATTGATAACAGAAATTACTTCGATAGTTGTAAAAAAAAAAATCACTTATTTCATAAAGAATTATTATTTAGTCTATTATTCAAATTTTGAAAAATATGTTATTTCTAATTCTTCCTGTGACATATGGTAGGAAATTAAAAAAATCAAATCACTATGAAATGTTTATTCATTTTAATTTTTTTGGAATTTCTGAATTAAATTTTTCAAATAGTACAAATTCATTTAAAACACTCGTAACCAATGCTTGTCTTCCTTTTGACTGTTTGTGACTTGCACTAGTCCGTACTACACTGTTATTTTATCGATTTTTTGTGATGCCTTTTGACTGACCACCAGTATGTTATCTCTCTTTGCCCCCAGACTTTAAGAACCCTTCCCAACACCCTGGATTTAACTTGACCACAAATGCTCATCTGCCAAAGCATTCATAGAATCAACGATAACACGCTTGTCATTTTGGAGGTTTTATTGCCTTCGCTCATATTAGGAGATAAGAAAATAAATACTATCTCTGAACCACTGGCTGGGAAGTGTTTGCGCGCACGAACTCGCATGTGTTCTCATTTACTGACTGCAGTCTCCACACGTTGTACGGTTTATGTGTATACACCATCTCTCACCATTCCCAGGCAAAGAGAATGAAGGAATAAATGAATGGATGAGAGAACAAATAAAACGCTTGAAATTTTATTGTTTAATTGTTCGTTTGTTTGTGCGTGTTTTCATTTGAAGCTAAAAAATTAATATGTGCCTGTTTTGGGGGGGTCAACTGTGCGTTATAATTAGTGTAAAATTAGGTCACTCTCTTGTCGTACGCGCGGGTGCGTTCGAACAAACAACACCCAACATCTAGTTGGGACATCGAATATCACCGTCGTCATGACAACGGCAAGTGCTCCCCCAGTTATCAGCCAATGAGAATGGCGATGTAGATAGGCTTGTTTCTCAGCATCTCCTACTCCTTAGCAGCAGCAGCCGTAGTAAACTTGGTGCTAACTGTACTCTTGTTAGTAACATCTGTCAAGAAAGAAAGCTGACCAACTCGGACTTTGCTTTGCAATTTGCGGACCCCAGGCTTCAAGGGGAGGTGGTCCGTTAAAACTGTCCAATGCCGGTTTAAGGGGATGCTGATTGGACTAGAGCCAGGGGCCTTCAATATTTATAGGCCTCAAAATCAGTTAACGGAAAAAATGCCTGGTGAAAAGTTTGTGAACGGATGATGTAATAAAATGTTTAGTTAGTGGATTAAATTCAATATAATCGCTATTCAGTTCAGTATAATTTCTTGTGAACTTACTCTTCTAATCATTTTGATTGGAGGGCCCCTGTTTGGATTACAGCCAGGGGGCCCCATGCAACCTTAATCAGGCTCTGCGCCTGTCCCAGAGACATGGAAAAGGAAAATTAAAATCACTCTGTGGAACAGCTTTGGTATCTTAATTCAATGCCTCTGGCTACAATGTCATGGCTATTTAGAGGTCACAAACAGATGGACGGCATCAGGCTTTTAGCATTAGATAGATAGATAGATAGATAGATAGATTGATAGATAGATAGATAGAAATCAGTTCATTATTACTGGGATGCGTGCGAACGCAAACCCCATATTAATTTTCTTATGGAAAACATCCTGATTTTTTGCACTCTTTCAATGCACTGTTTCGGATACTTGGATGTCACATACAATTAAACGGAATCATTAGTATTATACTGATAGATGGAAATCAGATCATTATTATCAGAACTGCCTTCTGATAATATTATTTTTCTTCGGAATGTTCAAAATCTAGGTTACCAAGAACATGCCAAGAGGTCCTATCAGAACACAAAGAAAATTTAAAGGGTATGTGTTGTTTGCTTCCTGAGTTACACTGTCACGTACGGACGGACACTTGGTGCATTAGATTCTACAGCACAGAGGAAGATAGTTGTCTTCATATTGGTTCGTTTTGGCGAACATTTTAAGGTACTCTACCTTTTCAGTCCTCTGTCATTATCCAAAGGACATTCGATTTAAAAAATAAATTAATAACATTTTTCTCAGAAAAGTAATAAGCTTCATTTACCTTTCATAAAATTATTGCTTATCATAAACTCAATGTACTTAAATAAAAAGCAAAAACATGTTACTACCGAATAACTCTTTCCTACAATGAAAAGGAACAGTTTTTATAAAGACAGTCTTGGTAAATGAAAAATGAAGTTTTGAGATTTATTATCAATATCCACAAAAATACGGATGAAAAAGTGTCTCTTCTCTCTATATGGGCATTGGCTGGCTTGGATATCCTAAAAATAAAATAAAATATAACTAGCTGGAGATCCGCCTTACGGACAGGGTTTTTTTTCCAGCAAAATATGTATTCTATACAGTCGAACAGAAAGGTAAATATCAGTTTTAGCTAACCTGACGCACACAAATTAAAGGTTCTGCATAGCATTATACTTATATAGTAAATCGAAACCCTCGCAAAAACATTTAGTTTTGATAAGTTTAGAAAACTGAAAACATAGTCAGGGGCCCCATTAGTAACCACAGAGAATTTGGTGAACATAGCTTTAGCTGTCCTTGAGTTGTGCGTTGACAGATAGATGGACATACATATATTTTGCAAATTATAGTAAGATGACTAAATGAAATATTTTTGGTTTTAATTTGGTGAAGTGTGTATCCATGTTTGGAATGATGTCAACTGTATGAAATGATTTTAGCATTTATTTTTCAGCACGAAAAATACGATTTTATATAATTGGAAAGCCCACTAACCTATCCTGAGCTCACTTCGAATGAATAACCAACAGGCTAATCAAATTTTTTGATACACAACTGTAAAAGAGACATAAAAAAATGAAGAAATTATTTGGAGTTTTAAAAGGCGGTAACTGTACAGATACAACCCTGGAAAAGCAAAGAGCAACTAAGGTTGATTGGTTTATGGTGTATCATCATCATCAGTCTTTTAACGTCTGTCGTTGGACATAGACCTTCCCCAGGATTCGCCACAATTCTCTATCATGGGCGTCGTGGAGTCAGTATTTCCTGAATCTGTCTAGTTCATCTCTCCATCTTGTGTTCTGTCGGCCTCGGTTTCTTATGTGATCTCTGAGGATCCATGTTGTGAGACGTGATGTCCATCGGTTGTCTTTCATTCTTACAACATGGCCCGCCCATTGCCGTTTGAGTTTTTTAATAGTTTCTATGATGTCACGGACACCTTATATGCTGTACTGTCTTGTGATCCCTCCATGTAAGGTTGAGCATGACTCTCTCATGCGCACGTTGCATGGTGTAACAGTTGTTAAAATTGTCCTTTGCAGAATCACTACCGCATGTCTACAATTTCACGATCCCCACTTCATACCCTCTACTGGGAAGGAATAAATGGATTCGGTCTAGAAGAGGAAACAGCATCAACAATGACCAATGAAGTGTAGCTTCATTATACTTGTATAAATATACTTGTTGGATTTTGATTAAAATTTCAGTAAACAATAACCACCATTATCTGTATCAAAAATATCATGCTCTTAGCAACATGCCATTATTTTGTTGATAAGTCAACAGATTTATTACCAGACAATGTCTAGGGCGGTGATTCCCCAAGTGTACACTGTGACTCCCCGGGGCATTGCAATCAGCCCTCAGAGACACTGCGGGATATTTAGAAATTTTAATGATTCCAGGCAATCGTAATTCAATGCAAGGTCACAAGGCTCATCGCAAATCATTCAGGGTATAACCAGTGCTTCATCAGACTTTACGTCTACAGGGGAAGAAAAATCTTATTGAGCCATTTTGCAGCAATACATTAAAAGTTAAAAAGCACTCAGAGAGCGCATACTTCTATTACTGCTATGGTCAGCGGATGACATTTTGTATACATCTCAAAATATACTTTTTTCTTCTGTAGCCCATAGTACAACCTTTCACAAAATTACGTAAAAATTCATGGAGAACTTCTGGAGATATAGTGAGGAAAAACACAAAATAGTTTAGTCTAAGGCTACAGTAACAAGAAACACTCATATGGACACATCAAAATATTGAGATTTAGCTTCTCCATCTGTTTGGTACACGATTACTTTCTATGAGTGTACATGTATATGAATTCGTCCTCCCAAGTCAGTGGTCCTCATACTTCATTTTATGACGACACACCAGCATCGCTCGTATCTATTGTCTAGAAAGTAGTTACCCCTTGATGAAGTATTGAGACCGGTTGAAGTTTGACTCCAGTTCATTTCTATCATTTTTCAATGTATGAATTAGCCTTTAGATTACACCAGGCCTTTCAGAAGCTAATGATAAAGGGTTGTATGTTGACCGGAGAGATCTATAGGCATAGGTTCGATTTGGTTCACTAACCAATCTTTCTGCAGTCTTTGCTTAATCTGAGTTACTGTTTCAGCTGATACTGTTGACTCCCATAATCTATTCCAGCGTGAGATAACTCTTGCATAGAAGAAATGACCACGAACTCTCGTTTCTTCGTTAAATCTCGACTTGTAGCTATGCCCAAGCTGAAGCATTCATTTTGGGGGACATTTAAGACACCTACAGTCAATGTTGATTTCGAGACGTTGTTTTGGGATTCTGGAAGTTTCAACCATATCTGCCTCTTCTGTATTTCAACGTAGGGAGTTCTAAAAGCTGAAGTCTTTCCGTGTAGGATAGGTGATTTACGCCGGGTACCAACTTCATTGCTCTTCTCTGCACCCATTGTATCACATTCTGACCCCTCTTACGTGTTGACCATACACAGTCGACATACCCTAGGCGAGGCCAAATCATTACTTTGATAAACAAAAGAAAGATGTCTTTGCTAATGTTCTTACAGGCGGGCTTGAGACAGCTTAGTATACGATTTGCTTTATTGATCTTTGCTTGGCATTGGGAACTGAATTTGAGTTCCCGGTCAACACCTGGGAGTTATATTTGACTCCCTACGGTTTGGGAAATATATTTGACTCAAGAGCAACATTACATTGAAGCGGCTAATGTATCAATTGTAGGTTCAATTCCTGCAGCAGCCCCATTTTCTTTAACTGTTTATTCTATTTCCATTGTCTCAGCCAAGTGATACATTAACTGTGTAACGACGGGAGATCATTTCAAATAAAAGAACCTATTTAATATAACACAATTTATAATCATTCTGTCGGTTCACACACATACACACACACACACACACACACACACACACACACACACACACACACACACACACACATATATATATATATATATATATATATATATATATATATATATATATATATATATAATATGAACTGTAAAGAGTGAGACAGACTCGAGAGTTAAGCGTTTTGAGGTAAGGTTTATTTATCCGTAGATATTTTTTGTTATTAATGGTCCAGACATGTTTCGGGATGTATTCCCATCTTCAGTGGAGTGTACTGTGTGAGTATGTGCTTTTGGGAGTTAAAGGTTTCATGTGGAACCAGAGTCCACTATCAGGAGCTTTGCGTTGTGGGTCAAAGATTATATATATATATATATATATATATATATATATATATATATATATAGAGAGAGAGAGAGAGAGAGAGAGAGAGAGAGGGGGGGGAGAGAGAGAGAAACAAACGATATGAAACCGCCTTTAACAGACTAGAAAGTTCGTTGGTAGAAATATTTACATTGCTAAATTACATTTAAGTCTATTTAGAGTTGGTGGTTTTAATTTACCGGAAATTGTGAAGCGGCACTCTTGCATACTATGAGCAAACCATATTTGACGTCCATGATATGAATATTGGCGCTAATTGGCGGTTCGTGGTAAAATATGAGAAGCAACGAGAAAGCAGAGTAAATATCATTTTTTACCATTAACAAATGTTCTAATCAACACATAACCCCAACGCTATCTTCAACCCAAACCCCAACGCTAAATTATTTAAATAATCAACACCAACCCCAGCATCAGAGCTTTTTTAAAATTAAAATCCTTCTGCTTCTCGTTACGAAAGGCAAAGGGAAGCAACAAGGAGCAATGCAAACATAATCTATTATCAGCGACAGTTGCTCTAATCAATGAATACTCTTAAACCTAACTCTAGATTATTCAATTATTCGCCAAAAACATGAATCCTTAAAAAATATATATATATTTCCTTAACTACATGTCATTTTGTCGTTGCTTCTCGTATTTTACAGGGACTGGTAATCGATTTAGGTTAACGGTGTGCCCACCTCAGCACAAAATGGTACCGGCAGGAACGTGGACGTTGTTGTGAAATGTTTCTTGGGGAGCAGGGATGCTTTTGCAAAACAGCTTTCCGAAGATGGAATGTTATTGAAAAACGTTTTTGGGAACGTTGATGTCGTAAAATGTTTTAAGGAACGTTTGAAAAAAAAAATTCTCTCCTGGATTTTTTTTCCATCATCAGAAAAATATGTCAGATATTTAAAAAAGTTGCCTGTTCTTAGAAAGTCTATAAATTTCAAGGCCATACACGTACCATATAACTGATGTTTTTATGGTACAAAGATACTAACGATGAAATTACATACCATTTTTTCCCACTCAGGTACTGATTTCCGTCGAAATGTTTTGTTCATTCCTATCGTATACGCAAATTATAACTGATATGTACGGGATTCCAAGAATGTTAATTTGGTTTAGCCAATATCTGACAAAGATCCTTAATTAATTGTACTCTTCTTCAGAAGATCGTACAACGTCAAAAACCTGTTTTAGGATACAGTATGGCTTGTAAAAAATCCGATATTTAAACTTAAGTCTTAGTTTCGACTTGAATGCCAACGGTGAAATTTATCGATAACTCGATCGCAGTTTACGAATTAGTACTTAGCAGTAGTTTGTAACATTTATTAGTAAACGTCCGTTGATTTGGTAACGGTATACCTGAAGCTATGTACACATCAGCATCTTTACACAATGATTTGAAAGGTCGATGAAAAGTAATATTGACTAATATTCTTGAATTCGTTGTACGTCAATAAACAAAACTGACGTAAAAGCAACGATATCAGAAGGATAAGTAGTTGTAATTATATTATCAGCAGCCTGCGAACTAACACACGTACACAAGCAGGGCGTGCACACACACACTGTAGAAAAGCATTTTGTGTTCCTGTATTCACAATGTTCCCTTCCTCTCGTTCTGTTTGTTGTCAGGGATAGACTGGTAGCTCGCAAATTATATTAAGGAATCATATTTTCCATCTTTACCAATATTTTCTGATTTGTTTTGTAAAATGTTTTGTAAGACACTTACTGCTGTTGGTAGACACGTTTATTTATTTGGTTAGTGCAGAAATAATTGCGATTTTTCACCACCAATTTTAAAGCAGTGTATATCAATTTTTGATAAAAGTTATCAATCGAAATAAGGACCTTCAGATTCTACACATTTTCTGCTAACAACAAACAAGCTCATTTATTCTGGGAGCATAGAATTATTGCGTCCTTGGTTGGTGCAGAAACAGTCGCAATTTTTTACCACCAACTTTAAAGTAGTATATACCAATTTTGAATAAAAAGTTATTTATCGAAATAAGGACCTTCAGATTTTACACATTTTTCCCAACAACAAACAAGTCCATTTATTCTGGGAGCATAGAATTCGTGCGTCCTGGAACCAATGAATTCTCCGAAGGCGTTTTGAGCTGCTGCTTCGTTGTTGGAGACCTTCCTTTGCAGGAAGTCGTCAAAATGCTTGAAAAAGTTGTAGTCGGTCGGAGCGAGGTTTGGCGAGTAAGCAGGATGAAGTAGAGTTTCATAGCCGAGTTCATTCGATTTCAGTAGAGTCTTTGGCACGACATGCGAGTTTTTTTTTTTTTTTTACATTTAGTGTTATTCACGCGACATTTCAAGCTCTTTGTCTCTTCAATTTGGTACAAATGTCGAACAACTGTTGAATGGTCAACGTTTAGTTCCTCTGCAGCCTTTCGAGTTGTTTTTCATGGCTCCACCTCAATAATGAACCTCAATCGGATATCGTCAATTTTAGAAAGACGTCTACGTCTTCAAGGCTCTCGTTTCCGTTTCGAAAATTTTGGAACTAATATTGAGCTGTACATTCGTTGACGTTCATCTAGCCGAATACCAAGTTGACATTACGAACAATTTTCTGCTGCTTTACGCTCAATTTTGAACTCGAATTTGATTTTTCTTTTCTTTGACAGCCTCAAATAGACCAGATTAAATAGCAAAAAAGGAAACGCTCAGCTCAAATAAATACGGCGAAATTAACTCTTTAAAATGGAATATTCCATGAATACATTTATAAAATAGTTTATTTATGAATAAGCATCAGCAATCTTCGGGTGTGACGTGACATGATCAAAGTTACCCTAATCCTAGAAATTCTGACTCCTGAGCAGCACCTCCCATACTGGGGAGGATCGGAAGACATATTGACTCCTTAATGACATTGATCGTAGGGACAGACTAGGCAATTCTTCTTCTTGCCCATGCGTACGCATGTGAGTCCCCACGGTAAATCAACATTGTGTCACTTTCTGTACTCGTGGGGAGGTACTTAAATATCAGATGAGAGTGTAGTATCTGTGTGCCTCTTGAAAAGTGTTACACACAAAAAAATATACATAAATTGATATACATGGCGTTTTCAATGTGAGGTAATAATTAGAAATCCTCGACCAAAACTGTCAACAAAGGTTTCTTCAGTTTTCATGTTGGCCTTGCTGACTGACTCGCAATCGGTTTTGTTATGCATGTATTATACGTACATGCCGCACCAATGGAGCTAAAGGGCTGAAAATTTTAACATTTACTTCTAATTATGTCTAAAAAAAAACCTTTTTTTTTAAATTCCCCCAAAAGAGGTTTTTGGAGGAAGGTTCAGTTTGCGATGTAAGTTTTTGCTAAATCAATACCTTAATTTGTGTTCGGCAGTGTTCATTCTTGATTTAAAACAAATCAGACTTTTTCAGAGATCATTGAGTATTCTTTCTCCCAATCTCAAATTGATCATCCCTAACACAGCATGCTGCCAAACGACGTTTGTGACGTGGCAGTTTCCATTGAGTGACTAACCAGACTTGTTCGTTTTATTTATTTTTTTAAAATTCCAATTATTATTTTTCAGGGGCGAATATCGGTTTAAAATTAAGAGAGAAGCTCAGTGCACATTCGTTGTCTTGAAATCGGTACCTTTAAATCAGTTGTTCTCAAACTGTGGGCCATAGCACAGTAGTGTCTCAGGACTATCTACTAGTGCGCTGCATGGATTTTTCCAAATATACAAACATGCATTTCGAGCCTTGGTCGTATCGACTGCCGGTATTATGCCTGGATGATGAGAGCGTGTATTGATATAAAGGTTTCATTGATTGACTACTGAAATGTTTTTGTTTAATTCATGCCAGTATTACAGTTGGTGGGCCGTTCCAATCAAATATATGTCTGAGTGTGCCGTCAAACAATAAAGTTTGAGAACCACTACATCAAATTAACACAGTTCTAGTTATGAGCCTAGGAGCAAGCTCCTAGGAACCCAGGGCTTTGCTTCAGCAATTCAGACGACACATCTGCTGATTCAATGAATCCTAAAGCCAAAATGGCTGTCCCCGTCATCGCCGGCCGGATTGCTGTTGTAAGATCAAAATTTATATTTTTAGTTGAATCACCCGGATAAAGGAACTTATGACTATGTTATTTGATGCTGTATCTATGGCAACAGCAGCTGTGAGAGAATCAGATGCATTATCTGTGGTATGTCAGGGTAGGGGCTGGTAAAATATGAATGTCACAATGAACGAATGAAAGTAAGCGTTGTATTAGGCATAAATTGAGACCCGCAGTTGTAGTCGTCGTGTTGGTTCAGTTATGGAAGTCATTGGCATTACTTGTTTTGTTGGAGGAACAACGGCTTAACGAACGGGGCTGAGGTTTTCAGCTTAATAGTGTCGGTCACAAATGAATTCATCCGTAACCCCCTTTTTTTACAGAAAGTTAATTTTCACAGCAGTATTTTATCAATTTTAGAAGAATATTACCCAATCAAATCGGATATTGTCAAGTATTATATTTGACAAAACTTTATAACATTAAAACTATGTGGCCAAAAATATTCTTTGTAGGGCTCACTCTTTTTCGTGCGGCTACATACTCATATTTTGGAAACAAGGTTTCAGTGCTGAATAGTTTGGTTATAAATAATACCTGATAATATTCGTTTTTTTTCTATTTGAAATAATAAAATCCCACTGGTTCGTCTAAAAGAAGATTTCTCCCCCGCCCACACATATATATATATATATATATATATATATATATATATATATATATATATATATATATATATATGTATATATGTGTGTGTGTGTGTGTGTGTGTATATATATATATATATATATATATATATATATATATATATATATATATATATATATATATATATATATATATATATATGCGTGTGAATTGAAATATCGATGGACCAACGCGCATATATACGCGCGTGCGCACACACTCACCTGCGATAGCAATAATGGAAAAAAAAAAGATCACTGGTTCTTTTAATCAGATTCAATAACCATATTTTCAGCGAAATAATAGGCTTTCTACATAACTTTACGACATTTAATTCATTTCGAATACTTTTTAATGAAATCCACGAACAATTAGAATAGTTAATTCACACACATTTTTCATTTAATTTAATTAAATTCCCTCAGAGAGAACGAAACAGGAAAGACATCCTAACGTAATTTTACAAATGGTATCAATGTATTTTATGCACATTCTATGTAATTATGTCTTCGTTGTTGGAAATGTTATCAACATTATGATATAATTTTAAGAATTTGATATTTTAACTTTTTGCATTCAGAGCAACTCATTTTGCTTCGAATTGAAAAAAAAGACAACGTGAATAATATCAAAAATAATATTTTTTATCATAAAAAACTATGGAACCTTGATATAATTTGCGAACTCTCAGTCTGTCTTTGACGTAACAAACAGAAAGAGTGAAGGAGGATAATGCGAACATACGAACACAAAATAGTTGCTGAACTGTGTTTGTTGCTGCTGATAGTGTAACGAACAAACGAACGCAAAATCGCAGCACTGCTAAGCGTACAGCTGCTGACAATATAACCACAAATACTACTACTGCTACTGATGCTGATGTGTTAATGTCGTTTTTACCTGAAATAGATACAAGAATTCTAGCTCACAATACCATACTTAAACCTTTCTAATTACTGTGTAAATAAGTGGATTTTATCTCCCTTTTTTTTCAATTTAAGGTTCATTCACTTTGTTAGATTTTTCCTTCCTCTTTGTCTTCTCTTCACTCTTCTTTTTTTTTAAAAATTTCGACGTTTTTTCAACTTTTTGAAAATAGATTGTAGTTAAAATTCTCGCTTGACTTCTCTAGTTCAAAACGAGTGAGACGTCACGTCTTCTTTTATATTTGGTTTTTGTAGTTTCAAGTGGGTTTAACCCATCAATATTTCTTTTGAAGAAACAAAAAAAATTACCGTATTTCAACATGTATATCCCTCATTTTCCCGGGAATTTTGAGCTGAAACGCCCAGATGCGTATTATCTGTGAAAACATAATTGTTAGACATATTTGTGTTCATAATTTTATAGACAGGATAAAGCATTTTTTATTTGATATTGACGCTCTATCGGGGGAAGTATCGATGGTAGCAGAATATGTATGGGTAATTACGGTATGAGTAACTGACTCAAATAATCTCAAACATTAAACAAAACTCTCATCTCAGTATTTCCAAATTGATTACAACCCTCTTTCACGCAGTAAAACAGTGGCCGAATAGATATGTCACTTGCTTACCTATCTCCAGGTCAGTTTACGACAGGATTCACTTGATATGATTTTAGTGCCCCACCGGGTTCTCGGTAAAAAAGCGTAACAATCAATCATTCTTTTTTTCTGGGTACGGCGAATTGGATATTGGGAGAAGAAAAGTCCAACCTTGTACTAGTAGTAAGGACGCCATTTTCTTTCAACTGCAACACAACGTTTTTTTAACAAACAGTTTTTTTAATCTTATATGATAAAAAAACTAATGATATTAAGTGATATAACTTCACCTTTCCTATTGAAAAGGTGACAATTTTCAGTTCTCAAGGAGAAATTTCGATGAAGCAGACGTGTTCTTACTGCAGCTTGTATCCAACTGTAGGCAACTGAATGCAGCTCTGACAAAAATAACCAATAAACGTGGAACCTAACGAAAAGACAGACCCGCAGACTGAGAAGCATGCAGCGCATGCATGAGAGAATCATACTCAACCTTACATGGAGAGATCACAAGACAGCACTGTATATCAGGAAGAAAACAGGAGTCATCATAGAATCTATTAAACAACTTAAATGGCAATGGGCAGGCCATGTTGCAACAATGACAGACAACCGATGGACATCACGTCTCACAACATGGATCCCCAGAGATCACATAAGAAACCGAGTCCGATAGAATACATGATGGAGAGGTGAACTAGACAAATTCAGAAAATATTGGCTCTGCGGCGCCCATGATAGAGAATAGTGGCTAAACGTGGAGAAGGTCTATGTCCACTGACAGACGGTAAGAGACTGATGATGATGAAAAATGAGAAAGTGAAGTACTGTGGATGACCCCTGTCAAGGCTGACAATAACAGCTTTTTGTATTTCCCATTCTTTTTACTGAATAAACAGGCTCAGTATCGGCTGAAATTCGAGCTCCATTGACCGACTTTTTCCTGTGCTGATAACTGTCTCAGCCACGCAATGCCCTGCCATAGTCAATGAGGAGCAAATTAGTCTCGCAGACCATTGCTACAGTATAGAGTGAATTCGATCTTCCCAAAATGCCTCACACAGGTGACATTTTTGTCAAACTCCAAAACAGGAGTTGATCTTTATTTTCATACTGTAAAAAGGACAAGATCAATCTTCACTAAAATTAGGAGTGTAAACCGATGTGTAAAAATTGCATTTCCCAACTGCGATTTGAATCAAAGATTGCCAGGCGGCTGTCTTACTGACTGAGCTAAATTGACGAGTCTTAGACATTAACGAAAATTTATCATACAGATACGTAAATGCCTTTTCCTTTATATATATATATATATATATATATATATATATATATATATATATATATATATATATATATATAGTATATGTGGTACAAATCAGGCTAGCAGTATAACATAATATAATGATATATCAATAATATAAAGCCACTTCTGAAATGTAATGGATTTATTTCATAGAGTGCTCGATACATACATAATTTTACTCACGGAGTTGAGTTGTTTTAGAGTAGAGCTGGAAATAAATAGTAGGTTGTGGATTCGCTACACAAACTAGCTCATGTTTCAGCCCTCTCTGGGCATATATATATATATATATATATATATATATATATATATATATATATATATATATATATACACACACATATATATATATACATATGTATTTATATATGTATATATGTATGTACATGCATATATATAAATCTATTGATTTGAAGAAAAAATATGTTTATACAATGCAAAAGTTGCAATAATCATCTTTAGTCGAAATAGAAGTTGGAATGGAATTCGACCCTGCAGACAGGTATGTGCTGGACCCACAACTCCGGGGGTGCAAGAGCTTTGCAGGTGCTATACATCGGAGAAACTCTTAGAAATCAAAAAGGAATAATCTTCTAAAATCTTTAAAATAATGGTTGAAAATTTGCTGGTGGCGGGTAGGTGACTTGGCACCGCCACTTCCCTGTCGCAGCTACGCTAAACTTGACGTATACCATTTGACATATCTCTGAATTTTTGAGATGAGGTATTATTATTATTATTTCTATTATTATTCGGACTATGCTCATCTTGGTTGTTTTTCATACAACGTTTCGGCCGTTGTACTCTACGGCCTTCATCAGGTATCATCTGGTAGGTGTGAGTAATCTGATAGTTTTAGGTTCAATCCCAATGTGAGACAATAATAATACTACTAATGCTAAGAGGGGAGTGCGGTCAATATACCCCAGTCGGTTAAATAAAGGGTTCGGTTCGTTACTTCCCCACACCTACCAGATGATACCTGATGAAGGCCGTAGAGTACAACGGCCGAAACGTTGTATGAAAAACAACCAAGATGAGGATGGTCTGAATAATAATAGAAATAATAATCATTTGACATATTTGACATTTATAGCCCCATTGATCCTTTCGTCAAGTCCCATAGTCCACAAAAACTGAAAGACCCATCAAATTGATATTCGGCATGTAGACTGTGAAGAGGTCAGCTTACCACATTGGCTTTATAAGGTTGACCTCAGTGATTATTTGGGTCACCAGAGCTTCTTTCGTGGTAATTACTAGTCAATTTCCGGAGTTATGGGTCACAATTTCTCATGACTAAGATCGTAATCTATTTGACATTGACTTCTGGGGTCATTTAGATTGTAACAAGACACAAAGACAGTTACTCAGGGTTGACTTGACTTCTCTCCATACTTCCGTAATGAGCGGCTCAATGTTGGTTGTTCTAGGGTTGAAACTACAATCAACCTTTTCATACTAGTACCCCGAGGGAGAAACAGCCTTGCAGTGTATCTATAAACCCTGTCAAACTAAGCAATGACCTTTTTTGTTCTATTACAGTTACTGTTTTCATGTGTACTTGATCGGTTCTTCGCCTGGTATCTCTGCTAGTATATATATACATATATATATATATATATATATATATATATATATATATATATATATACACACACACACACACACATATATATATATACATATATATATACATATATATATATATATATATATATATATATATATAACGCTCCCTTATTCGAAGTTGAGCACTCTTTAAGTGAGGTAACTCGTTCATTGTAAGCTTATGCAAATAGAGCACTGATGGATGGGGAATATATGCGTGAATGAATACATCGCTTTAATTTCAACTGACCGCCCACTTCTGCGTGGCGCAGAGATAAGAGGCCAGCCTCTGGGTCTGAAGCAAAGGTTTCGATCCTACCTCGTGGTACTGAATGGGAGAATGGACAGTCTATAGCCACACTGAAGAGTTGTAATAAAGCGAAACAGCTGTCTGTGGATGACACAATAATTTATATGCATATATATATATATATATATATATATATATATATATATATATATAAACATCCCTCAAAAAACAACTAAGCATTCTTTCAGAGATTACTCCTAGACTTAGCTCGCATCCTTCAACAAATTGAATAATTCTGCCTACTTACAGCAACACCCACAAGATTCTCACTAAATTCCTCAAACTAGGATCCAAAAACACAGACAATTATTCGCCTGGTGAGGCCCAGAGAGGGCAGAAACATGAACTAATCCTATTATTTATTCATTTCCAGCTCTACTCTGAAACAACTTGACTTTCATAGTATAAAGTTGTATGTATCGAGCACTCTATGAAATAAATCCATCACACATCAGACATTGCCTTGTATTATGCTATATTACTAACCTGATCTATACCATATATATATATATATATATATATATATATATATATATATATATATATATATATATATATGTTGGCTTGGTTTTACCAAGGCCCCGAGTATGGGGCGAACTTGTTGATAATAATCTGCATGGGCAGATCACTATTACCTCAAGGTGAGACGTCGTGTGTGCGTGTGAGAGAATATGCAAATGCGTAGTTTTATGTTTTCTATCAGTTTAATTTGACATTTCGGAGGCAGTAACAAATGTCGTCTTCTTCTTCCTTCTGAGTGATATGATGTTTAAATTGTCATAAGCGTCATAATAACAGTGCCCGAAGATCAGCGGTTCTGACTGGAACAACTATTCCTACTCCTTTCACTCCTACTCCTACATCAGCAAAGAGAGTTCATTGGACGAGTGGCGAGAGAGAGAGAGGCAGACAGACAGACAGAGGGGAAAGAGAGAGAGAGAGAGAGAGAGAGAGAGCGGTAAATACAAATGAACAAATGATTAGAAAGAAAAAGGACGCGTGAGAGAGATAGAAAGAGAGGAAGAGAGAGAGAGGGGAGCAAAAATAAAAAAAATTAACTAAAATAATGTTGTTTTTTTTTTAATGAACAAAAAGGGACAGAGAGAAAGAAAGAACGATCGAGAGAAAAAAGAGACAAAAAGGAAGAGAGAAAAACGAAAAAAAGACAGGATAATATTACCAAAAGAAAGAACGAAAGGAAGAAAATGAAGAGGGTAGAAGGGGAGAGAGTAAGTGAAAGAGAGGGAGAGAGACAAAGATGGGAGAGAGTGAGATAGAGAGAGATGGTACGATCGGACGATTGGACAAGCGAATGGGAAAACTGGCCAAACACAATAGTGTAAAATGTCGGACGACTCGAAAGAGTGAAGTGTTCCGTTTGTGTGAGACTATGTTGGGAACAATGAAAGAGAAGAAAGACAAAAATGATTGAGATCTTGAGAAAGCAAAGTAAAAAATGCAGACGATAAAGATAGAAGGTAGTTAATAAATGGAAAGAGGAAAAAGACAATGGTGAAATTTTTAAAAAAGGCGTCAGTTGGACAGAAAGAAGTAACAGCGATGAAGCAAGAAGAAAATAAAGAGTGGTAAGAAAAGAAAGGAAAAAAAGAGTGAGAGAAAGAAAGAAAGAAAGTAGGACTGAAGAGGAAGGAGAGAAAATAAGGGAAAAAATAAAGAATGCTGGTTTGAGAAAGAAAGGTGGGCTAAGAGAGAAAGTAGGAAAGAAAAGAGTAAGGATACGTAAGAGTAAGAGGGGATGTATTGGAGGATGAGTGTGAGAGGGGATAGAGAGGTGGGTGAGTAGATGAGAATGAAAAGGAGGAGGTTATATGAAAGGAAGGTAGAAAATAAGAATGAGGAAAAAAGAGAGAAAGAAATGCACGGAAGGAGAAAAATTCGTGGAAAGTCCTCTCCATTTGGAACTTTGGCGCAACAAAATCTTACCCCTTACCGATTTCTCTCTCTCTCTCTCTGACCTTGAGCAGCAGTAAGCAAAGCTTAGAAATACTTGTTATGGTCTACCTCTTGGCTGAAATAGCCACGTATTTCTTACCTTTTCCTGAAGTCGGTGTTCGAGACTAATAAAGGAAAAACAAAAAGCAGGATCTGATTGATGAAAAAGAAAAAAGCGAGACAGGCAATCCCTTCCCTCTTGGAAGATTGACGCTGCACAATCTTTCTGCACATCTTCCTGTTTCCTCTTGTTGGGTTTCGTGTCCTATTTAGATAACCTTCGTAATATATCGAAAATAAATCGTAAAATGTCAGTTTTTTTTTAAAGAATAAAAAAAAAGAAAGTAGGAGAAGATGAAAGAAAAGTAGAAAGAAAAATGATTCCAATTCCTGAAGTCGCTAGAAAGGTCGGATTAATAATCCTTTTCAAAGCATTTAAATTAGAAGAGGCAGAATGGAACTGTTAAAAGTCTTGGGCTACCCGTACTTGGTCTTCTGTACTCTGACAAGGTTGACAATGGAAAGAACAGCTTTTTACTGTTACTGTATCTCGGGAGACATTATGGAGTGGTCAGCTCAAGCGGTCACCCGCTTAAGGCCAATGACGAGACTTTCTTGTCAATATATCTCACGATGAGACAGAGCAGGGATGGATGGCTTCACGCCTTCCTCCACGTGAACATAAACAGCATCATTATAAATAAAGTTGAAATAATGATCACATAAGTCGTACAACTCTGGACAATGTCTGGTTACATTGTTGTTAATAAATACACCAAGAAGCTGTCTGTATGTATTGTTGGTAAAAGTTTAAATATCAAGAGGGGATTGGCTTAGATGTCATCTTCACTAGACTTGACATTTTGACCTTTACTAGTCCGATATGTCGTCTGTTATGAAGTCAGAGGCTGACAAAGATGGCGTCATAAGTGCTTGAATGAGTTTCATGTCATTTATTTTAGTGGGAGTTTGATGAAAAGGGTGGAATTCGCTTTCAGACTGGTTAAAGTAAATAAGGAAGGGCAATGAAAAATGTATTATTTCGTCGAAATTATTCATATTTAGTCGCTCCTTTGCTTCGAAAGGCGACCGGAAACAGAGAAATGTTATTACTTATAATGTCGATGCAAAAAGATTGCAGTGATTTCTTTTTACAAAATCTGTTATTCATATTAATTTATAGCAGCACTACTCAGTTATCGGGGTATTTTTCCTCGGTTTTCTATGACCTTAAAGCTACCTTTGAGTCATGTTGTTTATCCCAGCCTGAAAGAACAATACTGGTTCCGATTCAATTAATTTTTCGAAGATTTTTCTCTTGAAATTTTGGGAAAGGCTGATCAAACTAGCAGTGATTCATAGAACGAAAAGGATGAGAACCTGAAGGTTACAGGTCTTGACTAATATACAACATGCGGAAAAAATTTCCTATCCCAGCTTCATGACTATTTCCTGTGTCACAATTACAATTCATATCTATCTGTTTATCGGTCTGTCAATCTATCTATATCAGCTTGTTTCTATCGATCTCTCTTAGTCCCTTCAAATCTATCTATCCAGTATTTTATCAGCACCCACTATCTTTCACAACATCTGGGCCTGCAGAGCATCAACCGATTTCATTCGGACGAGGTCATGCATAACTCACGCGAAGAACTCCATACCCTGTTGGAGCTGATCCGTCATCAGTCATAATGTGCAAGGCTGACTGAAAACCTTACTGAATTTAGGGTCATCTCGCAGCCTTTCCAAGGGATTCACCTTTCTCTTGCGAAGGAGCAGTTTGCTCAGGAGTGTTTTGTCTCCAAGAAGATTTACCTGGAGACGATGGATCGCTGCAGTAAGAAAGCCAAGCTCACATCTGCACAGGGCAAGGTCAACATTGATTCAGCTGATTCACTTATTGCTATAACATATTTCATTTATTCAACTCTTATTCCACTGTATCTCTTGGTGTGCCAGAAGCAGAATAACCTCGCCTTCCAGCCACTCGTCAAATTCCAGGGGCTGGATAGAATATGCCCATCGACCCCCCTCCCCTATTCCCAAAGTCACGCGTTACCTGCTCTCGCCTGTTCCTCGTGCACTTGGCTCCCCCCGATGACTTCTTTGCCAAGACAAACAGGATATGGACGAGGTAGTGATCTACCCCAAATATGCACTCTCGGGACAGAATGGCAACGCCTTCTTCCACATGATGACCAACCTCCTACCAACCTGTGGAGAGATCTGCGTGAAGCTCCCGGACCAGATGATTGCCAAAAACCACACTGTCTTCTCTGTCATAAGATGTGCGCTTGTGACGTACTTCTCGTTGAAGCAACGTCTGGGCGTCTCCTCGATTTTCGACTGGTAAAAAACAGTTAAAAAGCTCCATGAAAAGCAATTCACCTACTGTAATTTCTACTAAAAAAAATACAATAATCCTGGGGATCCGTGCCCCCTCCACGAGTTGCAAAATACTGCCCTTAACATATTGCGTGTATATACATCAACTGAGACAAAGAGACTTGTTTGGTGTTTTATAAACCTCAGCTACAGCCTTGTGTCCCAACTTTCGACAAGGCTGGAATATTGCCACAGACAATTTTATAGATATCAACTTATCTGAAGGGCGTGGGCAGAGATTTGGGTGTTGGGGGTGTCTTGAGGAGCCTGTCAACCCTCCAACATTTACTGAGATTTGCTAACAGAAATGCAATTTGTGAATTACTATTTAAAAAGCGCGCGCGCGCGCGTGTGTGTGTGATGAAATAATGGACTCGCTACGTAAACACGTTTATGTTTCTGCCCTGTTTGTGTCTCTTCAGGCGAATGATATCGATGTATTTTGGTTCCCTATTTAGGATTTTATTAAGATGGTGTCTATTCTTTCAGGTGGATAACTTTTATCTAATTCTATTTATATATCTTTTATTTTTTTCTTTTACTTGTTTAGTTCTTAGTCACTGCTTGTTTTGTTTTCCACAGTGAAAATAAATTACTGTCTGGTAGTTAAAAACCAACAGAGGATGCTGTCGATACTTTCTTCGTCAGTGTGTTGTTAAAACATCAGCTCTTTGTGGTATGTTTCCTCTTATAAAGTATATTACCTGCCCCCAAGTATTGGGGCTCACTTTCACATGACCTTAGTTGTCTATGTTTAATTCTTTTATATATTTTCTAGTTTGGGTTTGTTTCTATAAATCTAAGATAATTCAGAAAAGGTGATTGGGTTGTTCTCAAAGTGGCTGGGATACAAAAAACAAAAGTAATATTAACGTTAATGGTAATGCTGCGACTGTTATTATTGATAATAACGAGAAAAAATATCTGTGAGTGTGAGAAAGAGTTCTGGAGCGTATATATACAGGAATAAATAGATATAAGCACGTTCCAAAACCTCATACGAAAGCACTAACAAGTATTATAGTACAACGTATTCATCAGATATTGATATGATCAGATAGAGCCAGACATTGACACATCTAGCCACTTTTAGCCATTTAAAATGGATTCCGTTTTCTAGCCACAGTTATCAGGCAATGAAAATGTATCTAAATCCAGCCATTTTAAGAGCCAGCCATCGATAGATAAAGCTACTTTTAGCTATTTAAAATACATACTATCTTTTTGTCCCGTCAAACCACACACACACACATATGTATATATATATATATATATATATATATACATATGTATGTATATATATATATATATATATATATATATGTATATATATATATATATATATAAAAAGATTGTCATGTATATAAATACATACTTATATATGTATAGATGTGTGTGTGTGTGTATGTGTGTAATTCATTAATTCGACAGTTTGGAGGAACGACTAAATTAAAAATGTTCTATATATTTTTCATTCTCAATAATGCATTTCATAATCAGTAGCAGCACTGTTGCCGTATAAACAATCTTTTTGCACTAATCGACCTCGGAAATGACGCAAAAAAACGCCAAAACGCACTAAAAGAGCATTGTTAGCCATTACACGGTAATTTGTAATGGTTAAAATAGCTGAATTTATCCAGAATGACCAAGAAGTAGCTAACATGGCTAAAATCTGTAGAAAGTAGAGCTAAAATGGGCTAAAAATACCGCTGAATGTTGTTTTTTCTTTCTCGCAGCCTAAACAAGAAACACCCCAAATTAAGCACGAAAAGTGCTAAATTGGCAACATTGATCCGCGCTGATAATAAATTGTTAAGGATAGAAATTTTAGGTGTGAAAAACTTTGGGATATTTCATTGCAGCTGACGTTGATTGTCGTCTGCTTAATCTGACTTGGCAAGTCAGGGACATAAAAATCTGTACCTGATGACCTAACCATGTGCAGTAGTCCACGTCAACACCTTGGTGTGAGGCGTACTTTTTTTTTTTTTCGACGAAGAAAAACATTCCTGTGGCTCAGGGCAGCCACATGGCAAAGCATTTAATAATAATAATAATAATAATAATAATAATAATAATAATGTTGATGATGATTATGATGCTTATACACTTTGATGAGTTGAACACTCACACGCATACTTACACACACACACACACACACACACACACACACACACACACACACACATAAATGAATGAGGCATTTCCGGAAAGTATCCAACCGCTCTTGATATCCCGAGAACCGATTTTGCGACCTTGATGTAACTAAACAACCAATCAGAGGGGACTATACTGCGTATACGTAAACACAATCTCTATCGTGGGGTAAAATACCATCTATATACGATACATAATTATGATACCCTATACAAACCACCAAACTAAATGTAGTATGTCAGAATCTATGAATCATAATCGTAGCTGAAGGAGAGGTGGTGTTTCAGCAATACTGCTGGGGAGCCATCTAACTATAACTGTTTTGTTTTAAATTCCCCGAAACCGTTACATGGTGAGCAACTGATGGTCCCAAGAAGAAAAATTCAAACATAGTACCATAAAATCAAATTCTGTGTAAATCATAGAAAAGAATCCAGCCACTTTCGATGTCTTGAGAACCGGTTTTGTGGCCTTGATGTGACTAAGCAACCAATCAGAGGGGACTATACTGTGCATGCGTGAACACAATCCCTATCGTGAGGTTACTCAGTCACCATTGTGCATTGCGTAACTGTCGCATTCACCAAGACCGCCCAAGTAGTTCAGCCAACTTTCCGTTATCTTTCGTGCAGGGTGTTTTGACAGCGCATCATCCAGGTCAGTCAGCGCCCCCTGCAGTCCAGATTTAGCATCCTGCAACCTCTGGCTTTTCGCTGCTGAAGGGAAGGAGATATCAGACCGAGGACGAATATATATATATATATATATATATATATATATATATATATATATATATATATATATATATATATATATATGTGCGTGCGTGTGTGTGTGTGTAACTAGTAATCAAGTATGTTCTGGCTAACCTAGGCCCTGTGTTTCAAAATATTAAATGATATTCAGCGAAAAATAATATCCATATACAATACATTATGACAACACCCTATATAAAATAACAAGCTAATTGTAGTGTAGCATAATCTATATATTAAAATCATAGATGAAAATGGTAAAGTGTTTGATCAATATTGAAAATTACATGAATTACATAAACATGGAGAAATAATTGACTGAAATGACATGAATTTTTTTTAAATCTAAAAAATATGTATATAAAGAGTTTAGAAGTGTACGGCTTTCTAGAATATATATATATATATATATATATATATATA
This sequence comes from Thysanoteuthis rhombus, assembly GCA_963457665.1. Classification (NCBI taxonomy): domain Eukaryota; kingdom Metazoa; phylum Mollusca; class Cephalopoda; order Oegopsida; family Thysanoteuthidae; genus Thysanoteuthis; species Thysanoteuthis major. Next base: position 17,132,458 of record OY735238.1, on the reverse strand, counting down.
TATATATATATATATATATATATATATATATATGTGTGTGTGTGTGTGTGTGTGTGTGTGTGGCACCAGGTTAGGAAGCTGATCTTGAAAATCGATCCACTAGTGGCTTTGATTCGACCCTCAGGGATAATTTCACTCTTCTGGTGTTCTGCAAGACTAAGTCTTACAACCTATCACTCACTTACATTTCTCGATTTGGCAGCCGACTGACCAGTACTATTCACAAGTAAGTACAAAATTTAGACTAGTTCCTTTCTCTTAGAATATGCATTTGCCATTGCTTAGTCTCTTATTGGTTGGTCTGTCCGCCAACTAATGCCTGAAATCGAATACTAACAAAAACAAATGTGAGCTAAAAACTCAGATCTCAAGGTATCATTTTTTCTTCCTTACTGTGAACTTTTTTTCCAAGTAAGATTATCATGAGGTTCGGAGCTATGTTAATTCAGAGACTGGTTTATTTCGCATTAATACCCTTGGGAAAGGCATGTACACATCTCCACCTCTAGATACGTCATGGGCCAGCGTGGCAGGGAAAGACTGATCACTTCCCATGTTTTACGACCTTGGGGACGGCCTATGTCGAGAAACAGACTTTAAAGGCTGTTAAAAAAATACAGTTCAGGTCTTCAAAAACTGTATGAGAAATAGCACGATTCTTACTATTTATACACACACAGGTACACACACGCATACCGATTACAGGCCAATATACTGACCGCTTTGTACGATGTAGACTTGAAAGAAGATTGGTGCCAAGTCCTTCGTATAAACTAGAAGAACCAGCAATTACTGCAACGATTTCGCGACGTTAGAATCCCAGCCAATTCCACAGAAGAGAACAGTCATGCCAATCAACTGGTTTCTCCCTGCAATAAACCGGAAGTGTTATAGAAAGCAATAGCGGAAATGAGACCTTAAAGATGACGGGGAATTGCGCTAGCCGAGGTGAATTTCTCCAGTTGGCCAGGAAAAAGGAGGAGTTATCGAAAAGAAAGAGAATGGTAAGAGCCAAAACAGATGGAGGACACCTGCCTGGGGGTACCGGAAACTAGGGACAGTTACCCTTCTGGTGCCAGGCGCTAAGGGAGCAATATAAAATCTAATAAATGTGCTTCGCTTGTTCTGTTGGAACCGTCTATTTCGTTTGCGTATAGCATCAGTCAAAATGGCGTTCAGTACTTTTCTTCTCTGACACGAAGTTTCTTGGTACAGTGGTCGTGCAGTAGATATTAAATACACCCTTATTTTGGGGACAGCAGTAATTCTTAGAGAATTTCTTCTAATATATATATATATAGTAAAATGTAAATTCGCTACTCAAACTAGCTCATGTTTCTACCCTCTCCGGGCCACATCAGGCGAATCCGATTGATGAGGCCCGGAGAGGGCAGAATCCACATTTTGCTATTTATTTCCAGCTTTACTCTAAAACAACTTAACTTCCTTAGTATAAAGTTGAATATATCGAGCACTCTATGAAATAAATCCATCACATATCAGAAGTTGCTTTATATTATTAATACATCATATGCTATACTGCTAGCCTGATCTGTACCATATGTATTTTGTATGTATATCATCAGATTGGACGGTCTAGTTCTGACAGAATGTAATAATTGTTGAGTCAATCTATTTGGAAACATTTCGTTCGGCGCCAGAATTGAACAAGTAGCAAATCAAACAGCCGACCACGTGAATGAAGAAAGGAAATGGTGCTTCTTTAACTCAAGTGAATGAGGGATTTCTGTGTAAATAAATATATATATATCGCTTATAATCAGCCATATTGATTGTCCGTAGTCCAGAGGTAGGACATCGGCCGGCGGGCCTGAAGTTGAGGTTTCAATTCTGCTTCGCGGTACTGATTAGGACAATGGAAAGTCTATAGTCATACTGAAGAGATGTAATACATCGAACCCGCTGTCTGTGGATGACACAATAATTACATATATACATGGAAAAGGTTCTACTTACACTAATTGTAATTTTTTTTCCATATTATTTAACGCATTAGCTCTATTTGCTTTATAAATACTGAGCAGCGTGAATAAATAAAGGAAATGACGCTTCTCTATTCATCTACACGGCTGTTCGATTTGCTACCAAGTTAATTCCGACCTCGAACGAAACATGTTACCCTAAAATTCTAGTTGCACTAATTATAATTTCTTTTCCATATTATTTAATTTATCAGCTTCATTTGATGAATAGATATTATCAACAACATACATTTCTTGTAATTTTTGCAAATCATTAAAATTATATATGTGCATTTTGTATGTGTATATATATATATATATATATATATATATATATATATATATATATATATATATATATAACACCCTGTCCCTGTCGGCTTCCTCATGTAAAAGCATGTACTTCTGTACATTCTGTAAGATGTCAAGACTACACATCACAGAAGAAAAACAGAGGCATGTTTGAACTCAGCAGGTCTCAGTTTACCTACCACACACATCTTTGCAAGAAAAGTGGTCGATTTCTTTGGGGTCTGCATTCACACTCTCTGATCCTGTTGGATTTTCTGAAAAAAGACAAAAAAACTATTAGAGTTTGATAAATTAAACTCTCCCCCCCCTCTCTCTCTCTGTCTCTCTGTCTCTCTTTCTTTCTGTATATATATATATTTTTTTTTTTAATTTTTTTTTTTTGAAACAGTGCCATTCGAGTGGGTTTTTTTTTTCATTTATTGGGAGCTACAAACGTGTAACAGGGTTTACGCTTTTTTTAATGATTTCTTTTTTGGTGTCAATTTGTAAATTCCAACATTATGGTAGTTCAATTGGTAAGTGGTTATAAACAAGGGAAATATGGTTGGTAGACTGGGTTCAAAATTCGATGGATAAAGTTTAGTTTTTCTCCTCCCAATTGGATATACTTTCTATCTGTTCAATCTTCAAGCCTTCCGAAAATTTGTCAGATTTTATTTTATTTTTTTTCCCAAGTTTTAGATGAAATTATATTTACGAAGTACTAATACTGTAAATATATAATAGAGTAGTTGTATTAGCTTCAAAATCATGGTAGTAATTCCCCTACAGCAAAAATTTTCGGTTGAATTATCAAAAAGAAAATAAAAAGAAAAGAAAAAGAATTCCTATGGGGTCTGCGTTCGCATTCACATGGAAAAAAATCCTTTTCCCTAAAGAAATAAACGAGAGCAACAATACACCAGTGTTCAGAAACGAGATAAATACAATCGGTGATTCGAGTACAAAACCTGTGGGAGAAAATTTGAATTTTCTTTTTTTAGTTTCATATGCTTTCAATTTAGTAGATCGTCAAACCTTCCGGATATTTGTCAGATTTATTAAAAAGATTCAAAGGGGGTTCAATTCACAATGAACCTATAATGCTAAACTGCACCCTTACATTCCATTTGTTATAAGTAACCATGGGTGTGAATTTCTCTTCCTCTCAGTGCTTATGCCAACTTAGCAGTATACTTTTAAGGAATCTAACCCTAACCTGACAATAAAACGTGTTTGTATCACGGCAAAAAAACTTAATCTTAATCCAAACACTAACACAACAATAAAAACTGGGCACAATTTGAATCCGATGGTCTGCTTTGACGAGCAAACCACTAACGCTATAAGATAGCATATAAATTCTCGATTTGGGAAAAAATAAATTTTAAGGTTGAAAGAGGTTGCACAGTGGCTTGTGTGTGCCTGTCTGTCCAGGAGTGTGCACTGGTCCAGCCGTTGAGTTGGGTGGGTGAGTACATAATTTGATTCCATGAAATCCCTATAGATATCATGTGTTTTCAGTTTCATAGTTCTCTTTTTCTTGGGCAACGCTGGGCAGCCTAGCTTAGCTATTCTGTATATAAAGTAAATTAAATAGAAATATAAATCCTAGGGTCTGATTGATTGTCAAAAAACACCCAGGTTAAATTACCGTACATCTATAATTGGTCAGCAGCACAGTTTATTCAGCTCAGATCCCTTTTTCCTCACACACATACATTGGTTCCTGTGGCAGTGATGTAGCAAACCTTCTCAGCGACTGGGGCCAAAAACAGCTACCTATGGATTAAGACTGCACTCAGGGGCAAAGGCAGCGCTCGGGGGCAGTTGCACCATACCCTAAGGGAGGGTATGATTATCAATTAATAAGCATTGTAGACCGGAGGAAATTTTGTACCCTTTCATTCATGCGCCCCCGAGGACGACTGTCCATTCTCACATCCTTCTTGCTACGCCTCTGGCCGGCGAAAGAACAATGATATACAGGTTCATTCAGCAAGCACTACTTACCGAGTATGGTCTTCACCAGGTTCCAGGTTCTTAAGGCCTTATGCCAGACTAATTATGGGTGGGCCGTGGCGGGTTGAGCAGTTGATAATTTCACATCAGTGCCAGTGTTCGAGATCAGGTAGAAAACAAGATTTTGAATTCAGGTTTTCAACGCAGGCACCCCCACTCGAAAGATTTATGCAACGTCATCTTTTTAATCCTTTCTTCCCGTTTGGCATTGTGCTATAATAAGCTGGGCCGTGGAGTAGTATTTAGCAAGACTGTCTTGCAGACCAGTGGGACTGGATTGGTCCTCAGGGGTTACTGATGACATCCAACTCTGTGCCAGGCTAAGCTGAGGTGAGTTCATATCAATTCTCGGACATTTATATAGTTTAATCACATATGCATGGGAAAACGCGTGACGGGGGTGTTTGAAAGTTGGAACCTTATATTCAATAGAGGATGATGGTGTAATACAATCGTTTTATGTAATCACAACTTGATGCTCCGGTGTAAAAAGACATTATTGACTGGTTTCCTCTCCATCGAGCGTCCCGGAGTCAGGTCATGCGTCTCTGTCAACGGTCAAGAGCACCATCTGATATCTGGATCATACAGAGGATTGTACTTGATTAAACTACAAATGGCGATTGGAATGCCTATTGTGTTATAGAGTTGCCACCAAGATATAATCTGTATATTCACTTTTGCTCCCCCATCCCCGAAAATATATGTTTTGCCCCCCACCCTGGAAAAATGACAGCGGACGCCCGTTCATATATATGCCTATAAACAATGTAAATTGAACAATAATATTGATTACCGCTCCTAAATGGTCGTCACGAAACATTAAAGTTAGATCTCTGTCTCGCCGTATATAGCCATTAGCTATCGTCGTAATCTAAAGGTCTCGTTACATTATTATTGAGTAGTGAGTTCGAACCACACTGGTGGGTTTTTTTGTTTGTGGATTTGTGCCAAGACTAAACTAATCCCCATAGAAAATCTAATGGCCATCATCTACAAATTCTTAGAGTTCATTGTTCCTTTTCTTGTGGATTGAGTGTTATGGCTTCTCTTCTGCCCAGAACACACATTTCTTGATACAGACTGGACTCATCAGTCCGGAAGCACCGATGGTTAAGGATGGTGATTTGACTCTGGTGTTCAGCTGGAAATCGACATTTGGGGAGAGAAAAAAAGTTAATCTTATGATGGAAATGTTTGTGCTACTACTACGAAAAAGGTTTGGAGAAAATTCTGATATAAAAAGATATGCCCTATTACACCAGATATTTACTTAAAAAGTGATAGAGTCAAGTTTTTCTTTTAATCTGTAGACAAAAATTAATCGTAATGATTAGCATTAGAAAATCTCTTGGTGAAAACACTTGATTGCTGAAAAATATACCAAAAATCAACTGAACATGTGACTTGAAAGAGATTCTCAGTGCTTATTTCACAAATTGTACATTATGTTTTACTGGTATCAGTTGGCCTAATTTTCTTTGCTCTTTCTACTAATCGACCAATTGTCCTACAGGGCTACACTTGGTTAGAAGTCCAGTAAGCCTGAGCTGGGTTTATAACTATGAGAGTTCCATCGGCATCAGTAATGAATGCACCCCCCCCCCCTTTTGTGCAGACGATTGAAAGTCTTCCCGAGGACACTTGTCAGGGCAAGCGTACGGAGATCCCGGGATGTCCAGCCGTCAGAATACCCCTCTCTGCCTTAGGGAGGAAAGCAGAAAACGACACGTCTGGCATCAGGAGCTGACGGAAGAACATCTAATTCGGCGTTGAACCGCCTTGAATGGCCCCCCTCGCCCTGGTTTGGAATCTGAGTTGTTTTCCTCCTGAACTGGTTTCCTTCTCAGAGTTAGAGAGCTCAATTTGCCCTGCTTTTTTACTCTTAGTGGATAAGATATAGATTCATGCCTTTCCCAAGGGCACTAGCGCGAAGTGAACATAACCAGCCCCGACCTGAGTTTGAACTTGGGTCGCCGATTCCATTGTCTGCGCTGTCACCAACAACGCGAATCGCAACGGTGATACAGTGCACTATATGCATTATTTTGCCATATTTTTTTTTTTTACCCTAGGCTCCACTAGTTTGGAAAACCCGTTTCTCCGGCAACTGTCCGTTCCTGAGCTTGCCGGATTAGAGAGCTTCAACTGGTATTTTTTCGTATCCACACCAATCGCTCAAATCTGTAAAATTCTCCAAGCTTTTGAGTTATACTAACAACAATGGAGCAAACTTAAGTATATGTGTCCAAAATTACGTCATCATGACGAAACATTACTCTGTGTGTGTCTGTGTGTCCGTGTTTTCGGTTGCTGCCTGCTGCTGATGTACGCACAACAACAAGAAAGAAAGAGAGAAAGAAAGAAAGTGAGAAAGGGGAGATAGAAAGAGAGAGAAGAAGAAGGTGAAGAGAGAACCAGAGAGAGAGACAGAGACAGAGACAGAGAGAGAGAGAGAGCATTCGGCAAGTAAATATAAACTTGAATGATTTCTTTTATCTTGACATTTCTCGCCCGGCATCTGTTTCATCCTCCCTTCTTGACAATATCCAGAAACGGGCAACTCACTGTGTCCGCTTTAATGGGCAGCGTATATAAAATTGCACTTCCGAAGGGAAAGCTTTGATTTGAAAGGCAGGGGGGTGAGGTTGGGGGGAGGTGGATGCAGAATTAGTCATTTTTGGTCTGGTGAGTAAAAGGCAACTCAATCGGGGGGGGGGGGCAGAGAGAGGGAGATGGAGAGAGATCGGAATTGCATGACTTGATTGAGAGAGAGAGAGAGACTATGTAGAAAACAGTGAATTGAATCAATTGAGACAGAGAGAAAGAGAGAATAGAGAAGGAGGGGAATTTAATGAAAAGAGAGAGGGATAGAGATGAAGACAAACAGAGAGAGAGGGGGGAGAGAGAGAGCAGAAAAGGGAATACAATCAAAGAATGATTGGGAAGAAAAGGGAGAGTGTAAAATAAACAAAAAAAAAGAGAAAGAAAAACTAAAAAGAAAGAAGGACTATCGAGAAGGAAACAATGAAAACAAAAGGAAATGCCGAAAAGATAAACTAGGAAAAAAATATAAATAAAAAATATATACAAGTCATAATGCAGAGATATAAATATCATAAAATATGTATTACCTTCTCACATCAATAATTATATTCCTCCCTCCCTATCTATCTATCTATCTATCTCTCTCTCTATCTATCTATCTATCTATCTATATATATATATATATATATATATATATATATATATATATATATATATATATATATATATATATATATATATTCCTGAAAAGATTACAGCTTTGAACATTAGATATTTTTTTGTTCAAAAGTTTACCTTATTTCAGTCAATCATTTCCAACTATCTGTTTATGCAATTTTTCATGTTAATTTTACATTGTACACAGAATTAGATATTATGGTACCATGTGTGAATTTTTCTTGTCGGGATCATCAGTTGTTAACCACGTGACTGTTTCAGGGATTCGGAAATATATATATATATATATATATATATATATATATATATATATATATATATATATATATATATATATATATATATATATGTGTGTGTGTGTGTGTGTGTGTGTGTATCTATCTATAGATATAGATACATACACACACACACACACACACACACACACATAAATGTATGTACACACACGCGCACGCGCACACACATACATATATATATATGAATGTAATGCAGGAGTATATACATATATATTTAGAATAAATGAAAATATAGCTTAAAAACGAAATGAAAGGAAAGGGGGAGCCAAAATGAGAAATTTGCGAGTAAAAAAATATGAAAAGAATAAAAAGCGAAATGTAATTAAGGGCAGATACAAAATTAGGAATGGAACGATGACTGAAACGAAAAAAAAGGAAGCAATTCCTAAAAAAAATAAATGGAAGTGGTTTCTAACAGAAAGAAAAGTAAACAGAAGGAAAGAAAGAGTAAAAGAAAGAAAGAAAGTCTTGAAATATCAGAAAAGCTCGACTTGAAAGAATGAAGTTATTCTTCAAAATGGAATAAAGAAACGGAGAGAGTGAGCGATAGACAGGGGGGCGAGAGAGCGAGCGAGATACAAAGAGAGGGAGACAGAGGGAGTAATGGGAGGAGCCGGAGAAGACAAATGACAAATAATAAATATAAAAGAGGGGTTGCGGAAAAGACAGTGTAGAGAGGGGCTCGCGGATGTTAGAATGGGGACAAGAAAGAACAAGACCCTGTTTGGGGGACTGGCGGAATAGACCTAAAAGTACACTTGACCCTAACATTGAAAAAAGGTAAGATTTGGATGCGGGAAATAACTGATAAGAAAATTGAATTCGAGACATGGAGTTTGTAACACGGCCCGCTGGTCTCTGACGAAGGTAGTCACGGTTTATGACTCTCCGGGGGTCGCGAGTCGGCTGAATGGCTCCAGTAAAAACCAAGTACCTTTCTTTTATGGAGGCAACCAATACGATTTTGCAATGGTCGACATCATTCGTTTGTTCTGCGATAGATGGCGTTGTGAGACAGTGATTCCCGATCTGGGGCCCTCTACCACAACTTTAGCTTTAGACGGAACAAATATTTTACGAAGGCAAGACTTGTACAGGGTCGACCTTAGGTACTTTTAACACGAGCAGTAGTCCAAGGCATCAAGTGCAAGGAGACATTAGGACCCACCGGAAAACAAAAATTAAAAAAAAACACAAATAGAAACAGGGGAAATGGAAAAAAAAAAAAAAATATGACAGTCAAAATAAAAAAATTTCTTGATACATGGTTCAGTGTTAGAAATATATTTACTTCTAGTTTTCAATGTCTCCTAATGAAGGCATTACCGTATACTTAGTTTCCAAAACCTAGCCTTATCGTTTACCTATTTCCCAAAACGTATTTCCATCACTGGACTAAAAATCAGATTTTTCAGGAATATCTGACTGTGAAATACTTTCTGTTGTGGCAAAACTAAGAAAAACGTATGGCAAAGGAGATTCGCATGACTTTTAATTCCTGTATATCTATTTTTCTCACCATTAAACATAAATAAATGAATAAAATAATATGTATTTCAACGCTCCAGGCCATAGCGTTTTGTCGGCAGGCTTGAAACTTGGCATCAGTACTCCACTAGACCCCTTCCAAAAATATTTTCATTTTTTGGAAGAAAAACTTTTTTGAGCATTGGCGGGGGGGGGGGGCTCATTTTTACGTTTTTTTTTTTAAATAACATCCGGATCTGATTCTTCAGAATCTGGATACTTCTAGATGTTTTTTTTTTTTTAACTTTATTTTACATGTTTTAAAACGCCGATGATGTCACTAATGCAATTAATTCTAACCATGTTCAGAAGAATTTTTTTTTTACATGACAAAATTTGACGCTACGGTTGTTCTATTATTGACTGTGGTGGCGAGTTTTATTCTATTTCATTTATTTTCTTTGTACATTGACAAAGAAATGCCAATGAACGATTCTTGTTTTAAAGCAGAGCTCCCGAACCCTTTTTCGCACAGCAGACTGGTTTAAAATTAACGATGTTTTCGCGGACCGGTTGACCGGGAGATGGGAATAGAAGGTGGAAGCACAGGGGAGCGGGGTAATTACGACTGGAATATTACAGATGTAGTCAACTATAAATCACTCGTAAGAGGCTAATACGCTCGATTTTTTTTTCTCTAAAAGTGTTTGTCTTACGATTAGAATATTTTACAAAGAAATATCGCCAAATCCTAACGTTTCCTGGCGGACCGCACATACTTTGCGACCCAGTACTGCCCTGTGGCCCACTGTTTTGATGAACAAGTTGTTACGTTGAAACATATCAGCAACGGATACTTTGATCATCAACACTGAAAGATTATGAACAAGAACACATTAACAGAAACATAATTACGTGTAAGTCTCTCTACATCAATTGTCAAACGCCAGTCCAAGATGGAGCTGACTATATTTTCCTCCCGTGGCAAGAACAATCCGCGCCTATTATGGAGGAGTAAGCAGCTCTTCACTGTTAGTCTATCCTGTCACGCCGACGTATAAGATTAACATTATCCTGCCGTGATTTGAAATCACGCCCATTTGAAAGCGGCTCTCTAACCGACTGAGCCTAACTGACAAGTCTTATGTACCTTATGTGCGAATTTATTCATTTGTATAGCATACCAAAAATGGCATTAATCATCTTCAAACCGAAAAGCCAGGTTTATTTTTCTGTGTTCTGCAAATTGGTATGATTTTCAATCTCAACATAAGAAAGTTTATGCGCGCACACACACACGCACACTATGGTGTTATTAGTAACAAATATTATACTAAGCTTATCAGCAACTCACACACTGCCGGAGAGGGAGTGCGAATGGCATAACGGCTATCTCAGAGAAATTGACATTGATTTATATGGAAATAGTAATCATATTTGAGCGTTCCCAGACCCAGGAATGGTGATGATGGTTCCTTAGGCTGAGTCACCGAGGTTGGTATGATCGATTGTATTGGAGACTAAAATAAATGAGAGAGATAGGAAGAGGGTGCGCACAGCATCTATTACAGTTCACCTCAAAACAAACGCTTATCGCTGTTTAATTTTTTTTGTTTTTCGTAAAAGCAAGAAAGTGACGCAAAGCAAACTTTCGGAAATCGAAGGATTCCTCAAGTGTAAAAAACAACAAAAAAAACCAAAAAAAACGATGGTTGCAGAAGAGAAAGAAAGAGGAAGACGATAAACAAAGGTTCTATTCCGACTGAAAATGATTACAGCAACTTTCGAATTGTATATATAATAAAATAAAAAATCATGAAAAAAATTCTGTAAAAATGTATGTATTTATTAGAACGAAATAGACCCTTGCTTCTCACAGATGTGTGATGCATTCTCGCTATCATCTAAGACTTGTCAATCTAGTTCAGTCAGTTGGACAGCTTCCTGGCAATCAGTTGGTCAAGTCACGATAGGGAAATGTGAGTTTTACATGTCGGTTTTTAACCCAAAGTCAAGCGAGGATTGTTATTGCTGTTCTTGTTCTTGTTACAAAGTCATCTCCAAACATTGTACTTGCGTTTAAGAAAAAGAAAATGATTCAGAGGGGAAAAGGGGAGCCAGCGAAGGAAAAAGAGAAATAAGGGTAGGAAAAGGAGGTTACAGGCAAAGGTCCTAAAGGTGAGTGACCTTACGATTGGCCGCACAAAAAATGGAAACGGCGAACTGAGTTCGAACTCCGGTCGTGACAGTTTGCGTTCACTTCGTACAAATACTTTTGAGGGAGAAACATGAATCCCTCTCTTCTCCCTCTCTCTCCAATGGGTAAAAAGCAGGACAGATTGGACTCTTTTGACTCGTTTGGCAAACAGTCTAAGAGAAGGACAACTCTGATCTCTAAATCATGAAAGTCCAACCCCTCACTGGACTCGGCAGACTCGAAACAGCTGATTCAATGAAGAGAAAGTCGACAAACACCAACGGATTGTGGAGAGCCTTGATCTTCCTCAGCACCCCGGTCTATCCCCAGTTGTTCTGACTGAGTGTTGCCACTTGACCCTTGACCGAAGGAGACGAGAGAGCAAGGCTGATGGAGTGAGCAACAGACTTTAATCCGAGACAAGTCATGACTTCAGATCCTGCAGGACAACAGCAGTACTCAGAATTGAAGTCATAATCATCTTCGATTTCGAAAAACGAATATCGTTAGTCTTACACAACACTACAAGTGTATAGCACCTAGTGAGAATCGATGCCGCTACAGTAGTAATGATCTTCGAAATTAGTCTCTGGGCAACTTCTTCGCAGCTAGGTACCTATAAGATTTACTTATTTACTAAGCCTAGCTGAGTCTGATTCACCCAGTGCAGATAGAGCTCATTACAGATTTACAAGACTAGTTTACAAACCACTGCAACAAATGCCTCTTTAAGTTTTTATCGAATTTAGCTTAGCCTGGCATTAGGTCAAAAGTATAGAACACACAGTGCGAATTTCACCCGACTCTTTATCCATTGTGGCTTGCCAACGACAAGACATTTTAAGATTTTAATATTTTAACACCAACTCTGGCGATAGGACAGAGCGTAGAGAGGAGTGGAGATCTCACCTAAGGACATTAGCGTTAAGTGAACACAAGCAACCGTGGCCGAAATTCGAACTCGTTTTGCCAATTCTATTTTCCGTTCTGATAACTGTTGTGCTAGATTGCACCACAACTAAACACCAAAGAACATATCGGTCGGAACAATGTGATCAAGCACCAAAGAAGATGATATCGTTCCGTGTAATATTGTGGAAAAATTAAAACACATAATTTCACATCTTCAAACTTTAAAAAATCTGTTGCTTCAAAAGCTATCCTCGGCCTCCTGAAAATTTGCAATGAACCACTTTTTCGCTTTCACGAAAAGGGGTAAAAATTACGTTCGGCGTTTGATTTGCAGAGAGCAGTTGTAGAGGCAGCGTGCAACGTCTCCCTCTCTATCCTACATCCGTGAGGTGTACCTACAACCACCCCAACAGGTCATCATCACCATCTTTCGGGTCTGAGAACGTCAAAAAAAATCTTATATAAATAAATAGTAGTTGCTACTATGCTTTATCCTTGCAACTGCTGTGTCATCAAATAAACTCAACCTATTGAAAATGGTTTTCATTCGATAATCAGAGACCATTATTTTTTTTTGGAATATGTTTTACGTTAAACGTGACGAACATTTTCATATTTTGAAATACTTCTTGGTGCTTTGTTATTAGCTTTGTCGGTTACAACACCAGATGGTAATAGAAAGATTGTGTTGCGTCATTCATCAGAATGGGACGGGCTTGTAATGCGTTGAAAAATCAGTGTTCGAAATTCTCGCTCAGTAAGGAAATACCGAGCAGGCACCTAAAATTCAAATTATACATACACTGATTAGTGCGATTGATTCGTTCTGTACTGTTTAAAACTGCATTCACACTCAAAATCTGATTATATCTTAATGTGTTTCTCTGTTCATACTTATACATTTTATTAATTTATACTGCAATGCCTTAATCGTACTAGATCAAAACCTGCACCAATCAAAATCATATTCTTACATATTCTCCTATATAATTCGATCTAGTGAGCGATTTTGTTTTTTGAATAATTTATATATCTCGCGTATTGACTGACTCCAGTCTGTGGATTGAACAATGAGTTAGGGTTACAAAATCAATTAAGGTTACAAAGTACCTTACATCTGATTAATTTGGGGTTTGACATAACGAGGTAGGGGGTCTGTCCTTGCAACAGTTCAAGCACCCACGGAGATACAACCATAAGTCCGTCCTAATGATGTAAAAAGCATTTATCTTACAGAATGAATAATCTCCTTTCTTGTCAATGCACTTAATTCAATGGTCAATATTGATAACATAGATCGAATATAATACAGTGAAAATCTCAGATCAAAATTTGTAACCCTCGGGAACAGCTTCCAGAACATTGCGCATATGTGTAAGGCTGAGTTAGATTATTATCATATAAGTGTCAAAATATATTTGATTAGTTTTAATTATTTTCTTTAGTTTTATCGAAATTGCGATCGATATGATGGATATTCTGTTCCGATTTTCCAGGTCTCAGATCTTTATTATGTACAGGTGTTTTTTGGGGGTTTTTTTCGGGCTGTTGTCCTGCTTCTCAGATCAGAACGCAACATTTGGATTCAACTTTTCGGCCGTTCCACCCAACGACTTTCTTCAGGTGGCTGTCGTATCTGGGTATGTTTCGGAATGCTGAAACGGGTTGAATAAAAGGTTGATGTAAAATCTTTGTATATCACATTGATTTGGACAAAATCTTCAACTTATGAGTATTAATATTTATAGAACCATCATGCACCCATGAAAAATGATTCTCCTGGCTTTCCATGACCTTTCACAATGTTTTCGGTAATTGCACTTTTCATCGTGAAAGAACGGTTCTGATTTTGATATGATGGATTGTTCGAAGGATTTTTCGATATTCTAAATTTGTTGGAACCTCTGACAAGACGATGAACGTTGCATGGGGTGAGGCGAGTGATAGGTCTGGAGAATACGCTGGTGGGGGAAGCAGTTCCCTTTTCAGATACTGCCAGAACTACAGTTTATTGGACCGAAGACAAAGTGCAAACGAGAGAGAGAGGGGGGGGAGAGAGGGAGAGAGAGAGAGAGAATGTGTAGAGGATACGCTTGGGAATAAAGGCGACCCAGTGCAACGTACGAACAATTCGTCTTGGTATAACTATATTTGGAATCATACTATTCATAGTACCATTTCCTCTTTACTGCATTATCCTTGTACTATGCTAAAAAGTACGTCTTGTGGCGTCAAAACAAGAGTCTGCAGAAAGGTAGAAGATAAGATGTAAACAAGAGAGAGAAAGAGAGAGAGAGAGAAGAGAGAGATCGACACACGCACACACACGTTAGGGAATGGAGAGAAAGAAAGACCGAATGAAAGTCGAGAGGAAAATTCATGGTAGATACATACTAAGCTCCTATTTACCTGACCCCCACGAGAACAGGATGTGACACAAGGTTAGTTTAACGTGGGGAACCTCACATGCGAACGTCTAGAACTGGAACTTCCTAAGAAAAAAAAATCTTCTTTAATCCTTGCAACTATTGTTGACCAAGTCAAGTGCTTATGTCTGTTGTTGCGTAGACACAAGAACACTTGACTTGGTGGTCACAGGGCAAAACCTGATCCCACTGGTCTCGACTAAACATTACATCTGCATCCTTCTGCATAGATATGATCTTCCAAATATATATTTGGATGATAAGCTCGGCTTAGTTTGGCATAATGCCACAACAAAGGAGCACCCCGTGAGGATTGAACGGTAGAACAATGGCTGCCATTACTAGCTTGATAGTCATCACCGTGCAGCGGGCGCACGAAGAATTTTTCTTAACTATGTGATACGAATGATTCAAGGCCTGCCACTGTGTTCTGAACCCACGAAAAGGCAAGGGTTCAAAAGCTGATTTTCAAAGCGGGCCCTGGGAGGGTTACGGCAAAATCATTTTCGATTCCCTCCACATAGCCTTGTACCAGACTAAGCCCAGCTTGATAATTCTACACCCTAGTGATGTACATAGTAAGAATGGAATTTACTGGAAATCGCTTGCGCGAATAGTCAGTTAACCATCACTTCCAGGCAGAACTTAAAGGGAAGGAAAGAACAAGCCTAGCTGCTGTAGGGTCAATCTTCACTGTTACTCAAATTCCGACTGAAGATGAATCCTGCAACTTATATATATATATATGTGTGTGTGTGTGTGTGTGTGTGTGTATATATACATATATATATATATATATATATATATATATATATATATATATATATATATATATATATATATATATATATATATATATATGTACTAAATCAATTCGTAGTTATGTAAGACTTGTCAGGTTTGGTCAGTCGGTATGAGAAATGGTAATTTTATACATCAGTTTGGTTTGAAGTAACGGGACAGTCAAACAGTGAAGGGTTTACTCCACTAAATGAGGATTGTTTTTTTCATACAGGGGAGAACGAAGTCAACTCCAGCCTCCGAGTGCGATCTAAGTTTGACAAAAGTGAGAATGAAGAGACTAACAGAGAGTGAATGAAGAAAAATTAACGGAGAAAAAGAGAAATGATAAACAATATCGCAAAGAGAGAGAGAGAGAAAGAGAGAGATCGAGCAAGAGAAGGGGGAATGACAAAGAAAGAAAGGGATTTTAGCCTCGTTTCTGAAGTAGGTCAGCTGGAAATATCCGAAGCGGGAAAGAGGCCGGAGCCTCGTTTTGACATCTTCTCCCTCGTCCTCTATTGCTTATTAAGAGTTGTGGTTGACCTTTTTCCTTTCCTTCTGCTGATGACTAACGGCATAACATTATACAGTCATGACAACTCTCAGCTTCTTTGACTATGTCTTTCTGATAATATTGCCCCGAACAAATTCCAGCAGTTGATATTATTGATGCCACTACCACTGCTATTACTACCACGATGTTAAACAATAACGATTTTCACTTTTCATAGCTCCCTTGCTAATACTGAGTATTATTGAAATTAAAAATACAATTTTACTTACAAAATTAACAGTATTGTGAGATTTTTGTTTTTGGTCCCCTGTGTGCGTCATTATGGAGCCCACTACCATAAGAGCAACTGCAGGGAAGCGCCCCCTGGAGCATGTAAAGAATTTGCCAGATATCAAATCTTTTAATAAATTTTGCACAGTATGTCACATTGAATGTGAAAATAAAGTGTTGAGTATTCCTTATATCAATTTGATTCAACTATAGCGTTGATATTTTTAATTCTTATGATACCTATTCACTTCTTGATATATATATATATATATATATATATATATATATATATATATATATATATATATATATATATATATGAAAACTTTGCAGCTTTAAATACTTAACTCATTAAAGAACTTTTTCAGAACTTTTTATGTCTCTACAATCACTTATTTCCTAAAATCTCTTGAAGTAAATTATGTAATTTCTTACAGTGTCTTTTATACTTTGTTATTATGGTTGTATATAAATTTTCTCTTGTTAAGATCAGCAGTTATATATATATATATATATATATATATATATATATATATATATATATATATATATATATTTATATTCATATTTATATATACATATATACATGTATTCAAATTGATTTGATATCAAGGAATGAATAAATGATCCGACAGTTTCCTATGGCAGCCCCATTTCCTTTAATTGTTTATTCTTTCCACATTGTCTAGGCCAAATGATACATTCACTGTGTAATAATGGGAGATCATCTCAAATTGTCTTTCAATATAAGATATCACAATATATAATTTTTATATGTATAGATATATATATATATATTTATATATTTATATATGTATATATATGTATATGTATATAAATATATACACACTATGTCAAATTTTGTTATGCAAGTCACATTTTTACAATAAAATTGGTATCAACTGACTGATGTGGATACAATTTTTAGGATGTACTTATATATATATATATATATATATATATATATATATATATATATATACATACATATATATATATATATATATATATATATATATATATATATATATATATATATATGGGTAATATAACCTGTGATTTGCAGCTTATAATATTTGTCTGTACTAAAATTATTGATAGTAACTTATTTTGTGGATGCCAGGTGTAATTATGCAAACAAATCAATTGAAACATAGATTTTTACTTATGAATAAATTCAAAACATAGACCACAGAAATACATATTCGATTACCGCAATATCCCATATACATGAATAAATCATTATTTGATTATTTTACATGTTGAATATGGGCACCTTGACATTCTATAACCTTCATCAATCTTCCATCCATTGATTTTATTTACATTTCCGGTGTTTCAACCTTAATATTACTTGCATCAGTTTTTATTGCTTCTCAGAGATCTTCTTTGCATGAATATTGTTTTCCATTTTCATATATATCTCTTTCAATGGTGGATCATAAGTTTTCTGATAATGTTTTTTTATTTATATATACATTCCTTCTAATGGTTGGACGCAAGTTTCCCCAATCAGGTTTTCAATTTTCAAATCATCATCATCATCATCATCATCATCATCATCATCATCATCATCATCATCATCATCATCATCATCATCATCAGTCTTTTAACATCAGTCGTTGGACATAGACCTTCCCCAGGATTTGTCACACTTCTCTATCATGGGCGTCGCGGAGCCAGTACTCTCTAAATTTGTCTAGTTCATCTCTCCATGTAATATTCTGCCGGCCTCTGTTGCGCATGTGATCTCGGGGGAATCCATGTCATGAGTCGCAATGTCCATCAGTTGTCCGCCATTCTTGCAACATGGCCAGCCCACTGCCATGTGAGATTTTTTATGGATTCTATACATTTCTTTTAACGATGGATCACTATATAAATCTCTTTTAATGACAAATCACAAGTTTTCTGATGTGTTTCCCATTCTTATATACATCTTTTTTAATGATGGATCACAAGTTTTCTCATAATGTTTCCAATTTTTATATACGTCTCAATTAATGATATATCACAAATTTTCTGGTATTGCTTTTCATTTTCATATACATCTCTCTTTAAATGGAGGACCACAAGTTTTCAAATACTGTTTACAATTTTCATACTCAACTCTTTTAATGTAGGGTCACAAGGTTCCAAATAATGTCTTTCATTTTCATATGCATCTCTTTCTGTGGTGGATCACTAGTTTTGTAATAATGTTTTCCAATTTCATATACTTCTTTTTTAATGGCAGATCACAAATTTTCTGATATTGTTTTTCAATTTCATATAGATGTCTTTCAGTGGTTGAACACAATTTTCCTAATTTTGTTTCTCATTTTTATATACATCTCTTTTAATGGTGGATCATGAGTTTTTGAATAAAGTCTTCCATTTTCATAGACATCTATTCTAATGATTGATCTCAAGTTTTTTTTATAATGTTTCCCTTTTCATATTCATTTCTTTTAATGTAAGATCACAAGTGTTCAAATATTATTTTCCATTGTTATGTACATGTCTTTTAATGGAGGAACTCAAGTTTTCTGATAATGTTTCCTTTTTTTATATATATTTGTTTTAATGGTGGATCACAAGTTTTCTGATAATGTTTCTTTTTTTTATATATATCCCTTTTAATGGTGGATCACATGTTTTTTGATAATGTTTCCTTTTCTTATATACATCTCTTTTAATGGTGGATCACAAGTTTTTTGATAATGTTTTCCATTTTCATATATATCTGTTTTAATGGTGGATCATGAGTTTTCAAATATTATTTTCCATTTTTTCTATACATCTTTTTCAATGATGGGTCACCAGTTTTCCAATATTATTTTCCATTATGATATATATATCTATTTTCAAGGTGAATCACTAGCTTTCTAATAATATTTTCAATTCTCATATACATATCTTTCAATGGTGGATTACAAGATTTCAGATATTGTTTTTCATCTTCATATACATGTCTTTTAATGGTGGATCAAATATTTTTTCCATTTTCATATTCATCTTTTTTTATGTAAGATCACTCATTTCAAAATATTGTTTTCCATTTTTCATGTACATTTCTTTAATGTAAGATCACAAGTGTCCAAATATTGTTTTCCATTTTCATATACATTTCTTTTAATGTAAAATCACAAGTGTCCTAATATCATTCTCCATTTTCATATACATATCTTTTAATGGTGGATAACAAATTTTATAATTAAGTTTTCCATTTTCATATTCATCTCTTAATGCAGGATCACAAGTTTGCAAATATTGTTTTCCATTTTGATAAACATCTCTTTTTATGATGGATCTCAAATTTTCTAGAATTGGTCTCCATTTTCATATACATCCTTTCCAATTGCTGATCACAAGTTTTCTAATACTGTTCTCCATTTTCTTATATATCTCTCTTAATGGTTGATCACAGGCTTTCTATTTGATCAATACCCGGAGAGTCTCAGGACCATTCCAATAATTTGGTGTCTCTGCAAGGTTGACACCAGTAGAATAAGAAGGAGCATTTTCTTGCATGAATATTCTGTTCAGCTCGAAGCTTCTTGGTTGAGAACTGCACCACTCAAAAAACATTTTACAATAATTCTCTTCATTTACCATGAAACCATCACTAGCTTTGAAGGCATGTATAATTTTACCGCCTACTAGCCCAAAACATTACTCAACCTTTATCTAATAATCTGTGTTGGTTGACTTCTTCCATTAAGGACCAAACCTTCAACCCAGCTATCACATTCATCCAATATGGCTCTACACTCATCACAAAAAATTACTGTTGAAAAATCATGTACTTTTTGCTTAACTTACTTAAACGTGGTGTTTTGGTTGCTTCCTAATCTTTAGCCCTTGTTCTTAATACTCTGCATCTCTTCTCTTTGTTTACATTTGCAACAAAAGCTTCTTCTAATATTTTATTGTTGTTCAATCGAGTTTTTCTTGTTTATTAGCCTTTTAATTTTCCTCAAATCTGTTTTTGCAACATTTTTGAAGCCATTTTTTTCCTATTCTCATCTTGTCGATATTTTCAATTTCTTTTTTGATTGTTCTGTAATCTGCTTTCAATCTTTTTGACAATTTCCAATGTTGTGTTCCTATCCTTCAATAACTTTGCAATATCTCATTTTCATTTCGGATTATATCTTTCTTATGACCTATGGCAAAATTTATTTATCTGGAATTACTGTAACTAAACTATCATTTTTATTTATCGACAATGTAATCAATAACCCTCCTGTTGCATATTCATATCTCACACCACCAAATAAGTTATTGTGAATATTTCTAATGAAAATTGATATTATAAGCCAAAATTTTCATCTTGGTATATTTATCAAATAAATATAAATATACCCTGAAAATGTTACCAATATGAGTAAGTTAATACCAATTTCGTTTTGAAAACACTGACTTGCATATTAAAGACTCCCCCCCCCCATAAATTATTGGGAATATCTAAAATGAAAACTGATATTATAAGCCAAAATTTACATTATATATTTATCATATAGATATAAATACATCCATAAAATGTTACCATCATCAGTTAATTAATACCAGTTAATAAAATCTGATACAGCATATATATATATACATATATATATATATATATATATACACACACGTATATATATATATATATATATATATATATATATATATATATATATACATATATATATATATATATGTGTGTGTGTATATATATATACATATATATATATATATATATACATATATATATACACACATGTATATATATACATATATATATATATGTGTGTGTGTATATATATATATATATATATATATATATATATATATATACATATATATATATATATATATATATACATATGTGTGTGTATATATATATATATATATATATATATATATATATATATATATATATATATATATATATATATATATATAAGAGAGAGAGAGAGGTACTGGTATTCCATAAGAGGGGTCTAATAAGTGTAAGAGAAAGGTAAGAAGCAAGGAATAGCCACATTGGTTGGAAATGAGTTTGTAACAGATAACTTGGATACCTGGTAAAAGTTAAGTGTTCGAAGTTGTATTTTCAGCTCACAGAAAAAGGAAATATATATTCCACCATCCCAAATAAGTCTCCTATCAGGACATTATTTCCCTTGTGTCTTATAAACTAGGTTTAGTGAACTTGAAACACCAAGAGCTAAAAATAGAATATTTACGTTTTATTAATAAAACATTTTACATAAAAAGTGTCCTGTTTCTTTTCATTTTTATTAGATGAATTATGAATTATCACGTTTAATTTTTTGACTGCTTTTTAACTTCAACATAATTTAATTACTACCGGAAGGTAATCGGTCTGAGTGAGAGTGACGATAAGAATTAACCAACAAATTAAGAGAAAGATGAAAAGTTATCAAAAAATCAAAAATTAGAATAATCTAGTTTTCCGTAAAAGTATTTATTCAAGTCAATTAGGATAGAATATTGTTTGTTTCTTTGAACAGAAACCCACTCAAAAATTGATTACGGTGATATCTTTTGAAAAATATGGAAAAGTAAAATCGATCGTTTGGAACCTGGTTCCATCTTCCTGGACCGGAATGCGTCTTTCATTTCAGTAAAAATATTACATTTTTATGGATGTGTTATGTTGAACACAGTACGAATAGAATATTATTGTCTTTGAAGCAAAGTTTCAACCATAAACTATTATTTCTAAAACTAATAACATCTTTTTAATATCGAAAGGGTAACAATAAGGTTTAATTTGGATTATAAGATTAGATGGCATATTATCAAACGGTCTATATTATCATCATTATAAGCAGTATGAACTAAACGGAGAAAGCAAAAAAGTTGGCCTACATATGAACTTCAGTAAAACGAAAGTCATGTGCAACAATCATATCGAGAATGAAGACATAACTGTCAAAATCGAAGATGCAAAACTGGGGAAAGTAGACCACAACATCTACCAATGACAACGAATCTCTATGAAACCCACAAAGGAAGAAGGAATCAAGCGAAGAACCACCCTAGGATGGAATGCCTTTGGCAGAGCAAGCTCAACCTTCAAAAACAAGACGATCCCAATGATCCTAAAAAGAAGAGTATACAACCAATGCGTCCTCACTTATGGTGCTAAAACATGGAACCTAACCAAGAGACAGACTCACAAACTGAGAAGCATGCAGTGTGCGCATGAGAGGATCATGCTCACCTCACATGGAGAAATCACAAGACAGCACAGTATATAAGGAAGAAAACGGGAGTCGGAGACATCATAGAATCTTTTAGAAATATCAAATGGCAATGAGCAGGTCATGTTGAAAGAATGGCCGACAACCGATGGACGTCACGACTCACAATATGGATCTCCAGAGATAACACGCGAAACCAAGGCCGACAAAATACAAAATGGAGAGATGCACAAGAAAAACTTTTAAAATACTGGCTCTGCAACACCCATGATAGAGAGATGTGGCAGATCCTCGGGAAGGTCTATTTCCAACGACGGACGTTAAAAGACTGATGATGATGGTGATGATATGTTTTAACTTTTGGTCATCCAAAGGCCTTTCGGACATCCAAAGGCCTTTTGATTTATTTGTTTCTAAGCATTGATAACCTTCGTTGACTTTGTTGTATTATTTATTTCACTTTAATTTTTTTGTGTTCATTGCAACTACCCAAGCCGCCAGTCTACGGCTGTGAGTAAACGGAACGGGTCGGATCCCTGCTGTTTACTAACGGTCGGAGACGGTTGGTCTGAGTAGTTACGATGAAAACAACCTAAAATTAAGATGAAATGTTCTAACAAAAACGAAAATGAATGAAGATTGACAATACTTCATCCTTGAAAAATTGATGAAGAAGATATTACCACTATCGAACAGTTGAATGAACAAACAATATGACTTTAGCGTGGATTATCGTAACGGATTTCAAAACAGCAGACGACTTTGATTATTTTTTGTAGATCTGTGATTACTTTTACGCCATATTTGATGTGATATCTAGCCTGTGCAAAGAACTTCCTCATGGACTATTACTTTTCTCAGCAGGGAGGGAATCGGGGAGCATCTATGTAAAATATAATATCACATATTACACAGGTTGCAAAAAATTATTCTGTCTGTGTAAAGAATGGGTCGAATTATCGGTGTGTTAGCAACTATTCTAGTCTGTTCGCCCACTTTTCTATATAGAAGAGATTCCTTTCTCTTTCTTCACGGACTGTGCCCGTGAAGAAGGCTGTTGAATGAACCGGCCAAAATATGGTAATAGCAACAGAAGCTAGAGGAAGAATGGACTCGATAGTCTGAACTATTCATGGAATGATAATGATTAATCAACTGAACGGAGGTTGCATAGTGTTTGGGGCTAAATGCTGAAGTAACAATATAAACAAAAAACGGTTTGATAGAAAGAGAGAGAGAGAGAGAGAGAGAGAGAGAGAGAAAGAGAAAGAGAAAGAGAAAGTATGTTTGTATGTATATAGAGAGAAACTATGTACGTTTGATCGAGAAATGAAAAAAAAAGAAAGAAAGAAAAAAGGGAAAGAAAGAAAGAAAGAAAGAAAGAAAGGCGGAGAGTTTTTTGTTCATTACAATAGGAAACAAAGATCGAATAAGCGTTTGAACAAGGGAAGAGTTGGTGAATGTAAGAATGTTTGTTTATATTGATGAGGGTCAGGGAGTGCATATAACAAGAACAGAGTTCGGTGAGGTAATGAGAGGGAGAGAGGGGACAATCTAAAAGATGAACGAGAGAAAGAATAGATGAACAAAACAAAAAAGAAAGTACACACACACACACACACACATATATATATATATATATATATATATATATATATATATATATATATATATATATAAGGGAGATGGAGAGAGAAAGGGGGAGATTATTATTGCCTTCTTTGATTCTTCAAAGCTCAAAGACTTGTAGATTCTTTTGTCACGGAGCCAGAACGCCAGGCAAGTTTCATGTGGGACTCGCAAAATCTTCATTGATTTTCTTGGGAATGAAACACTGCCAACCTTGTTAGGAATAAACCGTAACGGAACAACGCCAAAATTCTCCCCCGTTTGAGGAGGACGTACGGGAGTCGAACAGAAACGGGTAGGATAAGACAATAAGAGAGGACACAGTGAATATTTAACACTTCTAAAGGCTCCTACTTCGGAGGATCCCAGTCCAAAGTAGGAGTGGATAACGTAGGCACCTTCGCCTGCTGGTGTTTCCAAATTGCAGACAGCTCCCAGATTGGCCACAGCTGTAGAAGATAGGTGTTTCACACCTCTGTGTATGATAGTATAAACCCGTAGAAAATGACGGAATTATTTTTGCGTGGATCGGTACTGAGGACCTTAAAACTATATTATTAGTTTTCCGAACAATAATTCGACTATCCTAATTTTAATTTTCCAAAGTCTCATCTCTACTAAAGCTGTTTTAGTGTGTAATCAGACATAAATTTTCAAGTGTTTTTATGACGTAATTGTTATGTCACCACAGGAAGGTAAATTGCGGACTGGTCAATTTACCTTCCTCTCTCTCTCTCTCTCTCTCTATATATATATATATATATATATATATATAGAGAGAGAGAGAGAGAGAGAGAGAGAGAGAGAAAGAGAGAGGACAGAGAGGGGGTACTTGTGTTGTGCACATGACCATTCCAGACCAGACAGATGCGGATATGGTGCCATGGACGATTGGGACTTTGCCTCACGAAGCGTGGTACTGCTCTGTGCGGTCAAGTCCAGACGATTCGTCCCAAGACCTCAAGACCAGCACTCTTATATCCTTGTGACAATAGCTGCGAGGACTAAAGAATTGTTTTAGCCATCCTACCCACACGTTCTCATGCGTGGTATCCCCACATTAAACCGAGCTGGTGTCACACTCTCTTCTCGTGGGGGCTCTGACAAATAGGATAAAAGAGAGAGAGAGATATGAGATGAGAGCAACTAGATATGTAGAATGTGATAGATTGGCTGATATATCCAGCGTGAGTACATTGATTCGTAGATACA
Source organism: Thysanoteuthis rhombus (assembly GCA_963457665.1). Classification (NCBI taxonomy): domain Eukaryota; kingdom Metazoa; phylum Mollusca; class Cephalopoda; order Oegopsida; family Thysanoteuthidae; genus Thysanoteuthis; species Thysanoteuthis major. The sequence goes on along the minus strand of OY735238.1, from coordinate 17,107,035 downwards.
TTGGGTCCCCCAGGGTGCTGACACTATCTGTTGTAGAGCGATGATTAGCAATGCGTCTTGTAGATCATTTCACTATGGTAGCCACTTTTCACTGGGTGCTTCACAATTATGGTCTTTGCAAGATATCAGACTAAAGTAAGTTATATATCAGAAACCGTCAACCAAAACTGTCACCATAGGTTTCCTCAGTTTTCAAGTTGGTCTGGCTAGCCGTGCCAATGGAGCCAGAGGGCAGAAAATTTAAACATTCATTCCTCATCATATCTTGAATCTTTTCTTTTTATTCCTCCCCACTGCAAATGGTTTTAAGAGTAGGGTTCGATTTCAAATGTAAGTTAATGCTAAATTGATCCCTTAGTTTGTGTTAAGCAGCTTGTTTTTTTTTTGTGTTTTTTTTTTTGCTTATTTTGAAAATTCGAACTCTCTCAGTGATCAAAAACGAGAGTAATAATTCATCCATGATCTCCTCTTTTTCCATTTTTAATTGATCATCCTCAACACAGCATGCTGCCAAAAGATATTGGTCATATGACGGTTTTTATTGAGTGACTAACAAGATCTGTACCTATTATCGTTTCCTTGTTGCATTTGCAATTTGAGGACGTTATGGTCATGCAGTAAAATCACTGATCGATTTCCTTACCCGGAAGAATGTATTTTCTGTTTTCTAATGGGTTATTCAAACGAGCCCCTTTCTCCTGGCTCCCGAAATTTGGAATAAAGACTTCTCTTTGAATCCCAGCAAAAAGAGAACTAAATATTTCCCCAGTAGATTTTTTTAGGAAGATGTTGAGATTTGTCCTGATTTTCTTTGCCCTTGTCTTTGATTTTCTTTACCTTTGCATGATGTCGTTTGTTTGGATCCTTGTAATATTATATTGTTTGGAATATAAAGGCTGACTTGGAACGATACGTAACGCTTTAATTTTGATTCAAGTCTATGGTCTCAAACATGAAATCCATAACATGTGAAAGAAAAAGATATAAGTCTTTAAAATAATGGTTAATCTTACAATATATATATATATATATATATATATATATATATATATATATATATATATATATATATACATGTAGACATATAGAATATATATCATGTTATAACTAAAATGTGTTCCGATAAAATCAGTAATTATTTCCCGAAAAACTTTTTTTCACCACCAATGACCATCTCGTCCAAAAATGAAAGACAATTAATACGTTGACCGATATTCATTTCCATAGGTTTATGCGGAATTCATATTTCAAGCTTCTTATATCATTTTTTAAGGTTTGTAAAGAACGTACTAGAGTTGACAGGTCGTATTAGCAATGCTGTGGAGAATACTTCTGGGGCACTTTTACGTTTTCCTTAATGTTGAGCAAAACGCTGCGTCGAGAAGATTTACATCAACCTAAAATCTGTGTGAATGTACGTATCAAATCTATAAGTACATTCACATATATATGTGTGTGTTTATACGTGTACATATATGAGTATCACTGACATGAGATGCGTATATTGGACATACAACTACAACCCTATTCCGTGAGTCAACTCGCCAGGCCGAAGTGCCATTCATGTTAATATAAATAAACATATAATACGCATGTTCAATAGAATATCAATTAAAAAAAGACTTTCTTGAAGGCCCCATCGCAAAAACAAAACTAAAAGACGATAATGAAATAGATCCTCTTCAGTTAGGGAATCGGCGTTTCAAATATATTTAACATATTTATAGATACATTTAGCCCGGTGCAGAATTTTGCTTTATGTCCACTCGTGCATGAAGTCATCATAACGCATAAACTGCAAATTCTGAGGTTAAAGGTATACAAAAATTGAAAAAAACCCAAAACATCTCACAGTGGGATCCTTTGAAGCGGTAACTTATTGTGTCAACCCCACTGTTGAAAACTCAAAATTTTGTTCGTGCTAGATAGACACGAAAGAAATGTCAAAAACGCCAAGAACAGGCTGAAAAAATCCTGTCATCCTTTTTATAGCCTTTTTCAATAGTTGAAAGTGGCTACATTCGTCTAAAATTGCTAGAAAAATAGCTGAAAAATAGTGCTAAAAGTAGCGGTATGTGTTGAATTTTTCACGCTGTTAAAACAGCATGGTGTCACCCCTCTGATGGTATCACGTGGGACTGGCTGCCCCGTCGGTACGCCATTTGGATAACATTCACAGTTTTTTTCCCCCCGATCTTGATAATGGCCAGAAGTATTATTTAAAGCGCTACATCACAAACGTTTGGACACTATTTACACTAATTGGATCCTATTTAACGTCTGTGATCGGGTAATAACCGCTATTTTCCGTATGGATTGTCTATACGCACTAATATGTATACAATGAATTAGACGGGTTGATGTAGACAGACTAAGAGAAAACAAGTGAGAGAACAGACCCTGTTCAAAAACTGCAACGTTGTATGTAGATTATTTGACAGCATTCGTCTTCATTTGTCTCTGTAATAAAGCTATTAAATTTTAACTGGTTTTTCAATCTAATCTTTGTTAAAACGACAGAAACAAAATAATGAATGTATCGAAAATGAAATAATAGGTATCGCCTGAAATGTCATAGTGATGCATATATATATATATATATATATATATATATATATATAAAATGAAATGATAGGTATCACCCGAAATATAATAGTGATATATATATATATATATATATATATATATATATATATTGATTGTATATAAACTTTATATAGTGTGCTCTCTCTCTCTCACTCTCTCTCACTCTCTCTCTCTCTCTCTCTCTCTCACACACACACACTCTCTCACACACACACATGATCTTTCCATTGTTTTGTATCGACAATGGATCTAAAATTGGAATGATATAATGCAGTGTGACGTAAAGTATGATAAAGAATATCTAAATCGAAAATAGATTCCTGGATCTGCTAAAACTTGTAATCACTCCTCGTGCAGTCCATTGACCACCCTTCCCCAAAATTTAATTCAAATTCATTGAGAACTTTTGGGGAGATTGTGTGTTGTGGACACATAGTTATAAATGGGGGGGCATAAGAGTATATGGATTGGTCCCAAAATTTGATCACTTCTTCCTACCCGTCTACAAAACGTCATTGAAATCGGGTGGATGGACTGACGGGCACGAATAAATACATATGCCTCTCCCAACTTCTTCGGGGTAGACAATAAAGAGCAGGTGGAACATTATGGAATAGATAGAGAATGAAAGACAGACAGACGGGGGCAGACAGGGAGAAAGGGAAAGAGATCAAAAGAGATGAAAGAGACAAAAAACATTCAGAGAATCTTTCCTCTCCTTTCCCTTCTCCCTTTTGTTTTTGATATCAACGAATGTATCTCCTAAGAAGTAGATCTGAGAAGCCATTAAATTTCCATTATGCAAATACGAATAAGAATCGACTCCATTCCTTACTGCCTATACGTCTTCTTCTTTTTATACTCTACTCACAAATATCGTTAAATCAATAAAACGATGATAACATTATCTCAGAACGTGGGAATTATTCGCGCCTTTTTGTCCCCAGCATTACAAGGATGTAGTAAAAGAAACGCGTTCTCAATAAGACCCTGATTTTTCTGAATAGTTATATTTCCTGAGAAGTATATTTTATGATGATAACGACAAATACCTGTGCCAAACTGCTAAGATAACGCAGGGGAAATCAAACATGTTCTGGCAGCCTTGCTCCGAGAACTGAGTAAGATAATGTATTTGCCGTCTCATATCTTTAAAGCATCAGGACTGTTAGAACCTTAGATTGAACAAATATATGAATTAGAGGGTTAAATGCAATCCACACATACATATACGGGTATATTAATTAAACGAATACAGTATTTACAATATATTTCGAAGTATTACCACTACCAACGTGAATATTTTTCTTCAACTACACATAAATCAGAAAGGCGTTGAAGAGGAGGACTGATAGAAATACTGGTCGTTTAACAATTGGCAGTTGCATCATCGATTTGAGGCGTTTAGGGTGTGACGTCCTGGTCATTTGAAGATAAAAGACATGTAGATCCTTGTCCACAGCTTTAAAATTCATTGTTCTTGATTATCTTCTCAAGCATATAATCGAAGTGTTATCATTTCGAATACTTTGATATTTGGCGACTCAGTGAACTAGTGTGAGAGACACGAGAAATCCAAGTGTCCGCTCACAATTTTGCTCGGATTAAAAGAGGTACCGTGCCACTCTTTCCCGAAAAGTCGGTGCTGTACCTATAATAACATTGATCATATCATTTTTAAGGATTAGCGTGGTCAGGTGTTAATTTATTTGTATGAGGTGTTACCCCCAAATCAGGGAAAATCTGATCATAAAAATCCTTGCTTTGACGTCCAGTTTCCACCGTCTTCTTCGAAGGAGTTTCCTTGTGGACCAGTCCTCTGATTTCTTTCTATTTCCCCCTCTCTCCTTTCTTTATTTCATTATGTCCCCCCCTCCAATCTCTACTTCTATCCATCTTAGTCTGTACACATCAACCTATCTATTTCACTGTGTACATATCTATCACATCATATGCATATCTAACTATTCCGGTCTGCTGGCGTATGTCTCATTCTGCACATATCTATAGCGGCAAAACTTTGAATTACAATCGATTTATTTGCATTATCAAATTTCTCCGAACTTTTGGGTTGCAAAAGATGAGACTTGATTTCAAATTAGATCTGCACCGCACATGGATAGCTTCCTAAAATGAAAGGGGCGCGAATTCGAGACCCACCTGTAGCTTATTTTTCAGTTTCTCTTCTTCTGACTTGAACTAATCCGTCGGGGAAATAGACAGACGGTCAGAGGAATTTTTGAAAAAAAAAGCATCGAAATAATCTAAGGTGAAAGAAAAATACTTGTCAAGATCAATGATTGTTGAAAATGCTTCATCTAAAAAATAAAGATAAAGAAAATTGAGCTCAGATCAACGAGAGCCTATCATTTTAAATGGGATCTTGTTAAATGCCCCATCTTTTAAGACGCAACTCCCAATGGAGTATGGAAGCCGGTAACGAAGTCCCAGTTTCTTTTGAATACCTCAGCTTTGTGATCGTTGGAGGTCTCAAGTCTGGACGAGACGGGGACTTTATTACAACAAGTTTTTTTTATGACCATCCAATTAGCAGGATCAAAGTCAACCAAAGGGATCCTCCATCTTAACCATGCAGCTTGGATTCTACCCAATTAGCTGCTGAGTGCGCAGGCAAATTTGTCTTAATGAAAAGTTTACCATGCTTTTCGCAAATACTGGCAGTTGAACTCAGGGTCTTCTATGTACGAGGAAGGCGTGCTGATTATTACACTGTACGAACAGAGAACTTAATAAACTCTACTGGGGATAATATAGCTTTTTCATGTTCGTTGGGAGTCAAGAGAAATTCTTTATTTTGAATTGCTATAACATCGACCAAATGTCACTCTGAAGAACTGGTTCGTTTAAAAAAAAAAAAAAAAAAAGTGTATCGACAGATTGTCCATTTTCTGGATACAGAAATCGACCACTGATTTTGCTGCATAGCAACGCCCATCTTCGTGTTGCAAATCCAACGCAATAAACGATAATGGATCTGAGATAGGAAGTTCTCCCACAGGTAGCATGTATTCTCCAGAATCACTTGCTTTGCTCCTTGCAACATCTGTGGTCAGGTCAGGGGTCCATCATGTTGAAGATCTCATTTTAGATAATAAAGATAGCCACGGGAAGTAGTTCGCTGATTGAATCTTGAAACCACGAGTTCACGCAAATAGAAGATTTTGTCAAAAATGCTGGAAACTCTTGCATCAATCTAATATGATGGAATACGCAATTAGCTGAAAGGTAGCGTAATGTCTTAGAAAGGTTGAAAAATACTTTGATGATGCTATGAAATTATTTTATTTCGCCCCAAAATGCTGGAAACCTTTTTCGTTGACTTAATCTGATTGAATACAAAATTTAGCTGAAAGGTGGCGTAGGAGAATTGGAGTTTATGGGAAATAGTTCGATGTCTGAATTACGAGGCAACGAATTCACAGGAATTAAAGATATTGTGAAATATTACGGAAAACTTTACATCAACCTGAACTGTGAACATGTTTTCTTCTCAAACCTGGCATCTTTAGAAACAGAAGAAAAGTCAAAATGATGGGTTCGTGAATGTAAAATACTGCAACGACATCGTGGTGTATTCAATGAATGTTATTCATTGAATATACTTGGATATAGAAAAAATTCTCAACGTTTCTCAGAAGAACCGTTGCCAAAAACAAATTGTAACCACGTTGACCCAACAGCAATCGATGACTCTCTCTCTCCCTCTTTATATATATATATATATATATATATATATGGTACAGATCAGGCTAGCAGTATAGCATAATATAATAATATATTAATTATATAAAGCAACTTATAATATGTGATGGATTTATTTCATAGAGTGCTCGATACATTCAACTTAATACTATGGAAATTGAGTTGTTTTAGAGTAGAGCTGGAAATAAATAGTGAAATATGGATTTGCAACACAAACTAGCTCATGTTTCTGCCCTCTCCAGGCCTCATCCTGATGAGCAAGTCCACATTCTAATATATACATACATATATATATATATATATATATATTGTAAAACAAATTCAAAGAACTTCTGAAATAAATCTCTTCACGGTATTTCGATGTCTAAAACATATCTTCAGGAGAATGATCTTACTCTGGCTCAGATTCATTAAGAAAACACTTTCTAAACCGAAACGGAACCAATATAGTGTTTACATTTTCCTTCAACTTGGTCCTCTACTCGGATTCTTGTTGAAGGATATCGTAAAAGCAACAAATACGGAGATGGAAAGGAAGAAGAAAGGAAACAGATGGAACAAAATGCTAACCGATTGCTGCTGATTGGACAGTAAATGCAGTTGGAAAAGACTAGACACAACAGACTAGGTAGAAAGGTTTACCTGTAAGATAGTGCAGAGATTAGCGCAATCACGCTCGTCATGGAAGGAGTCTTTATATCCTCAATCTCTTCCACCATTCCTCGCATTCTTCAAGATGTAGCCATAAAAATATATAATTCTCACTCCCGGATATTCCAACCCCGCGGCAGCACCTTCCCATAGCACCAAAGGGGAGGTTCAGGAAGTTACATTCGTTCGTTCTTCCTTTGTTTCCTTAACTCATTTGCACATTCACACTTGTTAAAAAACGTCCACTAAAACTTCCAACAAAGGTTTCTTCAGTTTTTAAGTTGGTCTGGCTTACTGACTGACTATATGTATCACGCGAACAGTACCAGTGAAGCCAGAGGCCTGAAAATTTCAGCATTTACTCCTTAGTGTATCAACAAAAAATTTCTTTAAAAATCCTCCTGATAAATGGGTGTGGTTTCAATTTGCAATGTAATTTTTATGCAAAATTGGTCCCTTAATTTGTGTTCCACAGCATTTAAAAAAAAAATTGGACATTTTAGTGATCCGATGAAAGGCGAGTAACTTATTCATTGAGCCCCCTTTTCAATTTTTCAATTGATCACCCCCAACATGACATGCTGCCAAAAGATATTGGTCACGTGACGGTTTCTTATGTGGGACTAACCAGATCTGTTCTTTCTTTTTTTTTTTACTATCTATAATTCGTTAATTCACTCTTTCCTTATTTTGTTCTTTAAGTGCGTCGCTTGTACACTTTTTTTTCTTCCATTGTTTTGTTCATGCACTCCTGTTTTCTTTCATCGTCTGTTTCATTCATTTAATTTTTTTCTATATTTTTTGTTTCCTCGTTTTATCTTTTTTTTCTTATATCATTCATTTATTGGCTTTTCTTTTTTTTTCTTTCCCCGATTCATCCATTCATCCTTTCATTATTTGGTTCATTCATTCATCTATTCTATTCTTTCTTTCCTTTAATTAAATCTAATCATTTATTCATTTTCCTTCTTTTTTATTTGTTTCATTCATTTATCTCTTTTTCTGGTTTCGTTCATTCTAGCCTTATTTTTTTTTCTTCGTCCCTCTTTTCATTCAATGCTTTTTTTTTGTTCCTCTTTCTTTTTATAAAATATCCATTCTTCCATTCTGTATTCGGTCTTTTCTCTCCTTTTCCCCTTTTCCATGCATATTTGATTCATTCATAGAGTTTTCTTTCGTTTTTTTTATTCAGAGATTTTCTCTTTTATTTCATTCCTTTAGCACCTTCTCTGTTGAATTACCTTTACACCGCCATTTTCTTCTGTTACTGAATTATCATCTCTTCATTCTCCTTCATTCTCTCTATCTCTTATTCTTCCTTCCTGTCAATCGCTGTGCCAAATTCATAACTTCCCACAATAGACACACACATCCCAACGTACGCACACGCACACGCATACGTACACACACACACACACACACACACACACACACACACACACACACACACACACATACATGTAAAAATAAATGTAAGCATGAAAATTGCACACATCTATATCAATGCCAAAAATTGTAAATCTAGAATTCCGATTGGCTACAGTTTTAGTGACGTCATCAGGCACTGGAAATAGTCAGCCATTTAAATGTCTTTTATGTGTTATTTTCATGAATTCATATATTTGTTTCACGGCTTTTATAGGGTTTATAGGCTTGGTTTGGTGTTAGAAAGGTGAATGGGTGATCGGAAGGTCAGGGGTCATGATGCTTATTAGGAAAATTTTGCACATAAAGAGAATTAAATTTTAAACTTGAGCCAAATTATGTCTTAGCCAGGAAACAATTTGTTTTCATGATGATGGAATTTGTGAAACTCACACGCCGTCAAACATCTCCAAGTTTAGCTTCGGGCAGGGTACAGGTAGATGCTGGGTTTGTGAGCAACGTTATCACATGAAATATTTAGGAGAGCAAAAATTGTTTTGAAAGAGGAAAATAGAATTTAGTCTTCATCATAATTACTGCACAGCAACCCCCTTTATTCATATAAATAATTTTTACACACATTCACACACACACATACACATATAATATGCATATATGTATATATACACACATACACAAACACACGTGTAAATATATATATATATATATATATATATATATATATATATATATATATATATATATATATATGCGTGTGTGTGTGTGTGTGTGCGCGCGCACGTGTATGATATGCATATATATGTGTGTGAGAGAGAGAACAATAATAAATATATAAACATGTGTATACGTATAGAGAAGATCTTCATGGAATATTGTGCTGGATACCATTGACAGAACATTAATAAAATGAGTGAAGATTTTCCAATGGTTCAGGAAAGATTGTACATTCTGTTTCACTTTAGAATATTTTCAAATGAAAGGTTCATTCGAATATATATATATATATATATATATATATATATATATATATATATATATATATATATATATATATATATATATATATGTGTGTGTGTGTGTGTGTGTATGTGTGATTATAAATTGCATTATATTCTACTGAAACTCTTATTTGAAATGACCACCTGTTATCACAAGGTAAATGCATCATTTAGCCTAGGCAACGTAAATAGAATGAAGAATTAGATAAAATTGGGCTGCTCCAGGAATCGAACATGCGACCGATAGTCAATTTCATACATAGTCCCAAAGTATCCACGACTGTGTCTCACACAAGTCACCTTTAATCTGATCTGCGTTATGTCAAGGTATTGTCTTGAAGTTATTTCATTGTATAATTCAAAGTTCTCTTTACAAGTAATTTATTTGTATCGATATTTGTTACTTCGTTCTTCATAGAGTTCGTCAGCTGTTTTACCATAGCCCTGTTTCGGTATGTGTGTGTGTATGTGTGCGTGCACGCGCTTGTTTTTGTATGTCTTTATTTTCACACATGCGCATAAACGCAGCGATTTATGTTCGAAAGAACATTAACAAATTGATTTGCAACCCGTTGCACACATGCACAGAAACGCTGACGCCAGCACTCATAAAATAACCCGCTAAAACAGATAAATAGAACGCTCCTCTATCATAAATCGAAACATTCCCACATCGTCACTGTCTTGTCATTTGTACTTTTTCATAAACTGCTATCGTCTGCTTTCCTTTCAATTAGACAGACTTCCTTCTTCAACCAATTATTTCTCGTGTTTACGTCCTCCATAGCGAAGTCTTCGCGCACCATTGATCACCCTACCCACTTCCTACCGGGAGAATATTTCATTTGACATCGTCGTATGACATCATCAAAGATCATCAAATGGCTGGCGGCCACGTCACCGCATAGTTTCAGAGCTAATGGTTGTTGATAGAAAATATATGCTCAATTCTACTGACATTATTCTCTAGCTACCTGTTGACGTCGCCTGTCGTCCCAATTTCTCGAATCTAAAAATATGCAGTAAGCGAAGGGAAGTCATTTTTTTTTCTCTTTCATATATCGTGAGTTAAGGGGAAATACGATTCGTGATACTATAAATCACGCAGAGAACGCATGCGTACGCCATTGTCCCTGAAAAGTGAATGAAAATCAGTTGGCATATTATTACCATGCAGTGTGTGTGGGGGGAGGGGGCTGTAAAATAGTCCTGGATCCACCCCTAAATTCAATCAGTTCTTTCTTAGCCAATGACTCTCTATTCCACGAAATGTCATTGAAATTCATTGAGAGCCTTTGGAGATGTTGCAAGGACAAACAGGAGTGAATACATAAACGTATTATAGTATCTCTCAATTGAGGAGAGTTCCTTGATCTGCTTTAAAATTAAACAAATCTCCCCTTACCTCACGGCCAACTGTCCCAGAAAAGTTCATGAGAAATCCTTGAGAACTTTTAGGGATATTGTTGGAACAGTCTGACAGAGGAACTGACATCAGTGAATACATATTCATCTTCCAATTTCGTTGGTAGAGGTAAATGAGCAATGTCTGTACTTGGCATGACAGATGCTATTCTTTAATCCTATTGGGTTGAAAAAGGTTTCCCCATATCTGGACGGTCAAAAAATCTGGCAATTCTTATGATGATGATGATGATGATGATGATGATGATGATGATGATGATGATGATGATGATTACTATTATTTGTAGAAGTGATGGTGGTAAGAGTAGTATGTAGGTATAACATTAGTACATTAGTAGCTAACATCTATTCTACCATTCTGTTTCCTTGTTTGTACGACCGTTACGCTTTTCTACTAAGTTACGCATTCTGACCAAGAGACCTACAAAATTTTACGCTGACAGGAATCAAGAAGGGCGATGGAGAGGGTTAGGGAACATGTAGAGGAAGAAACGTAGCACGCAAGAAAGCTAAAAAAATTAAAAGAAAATCAGGTAAAAGGGAACACACACACACACATGTATATATATATGTGTGTGTGTGGGGTGCGTGTGAGCGCGTGTGTGTTGAGAGGGGGTAATGACAAGAGACAAAAGAATGAGACAGAGGGTCTGGCTTGCTGGCTGGATACCAAGAGACAATGATTGACTGAAATGCAGACAAGGATGGAAAGGCAAATGATTACAGATGTAAAGAGAGGATACCTTAGAAAATATTTCCTTATTCCTTTTTCGCATATGAAACGCTCGTGTTTGTATAGTACTTAGATAGAAACATGGACGAGCAACGAAGAGTGGAAGGGATAAGGGAGAAGATACAGGCCAACAGAGAAAGAACAGCCAGCTGCATGCGATAATGGATAATCTTTTTTTGTCTACACCCGTGGAATTTCCACCGGTTCGGCTACTTGTAATTCTTTTTAATTACCAAGCTTAGTTTAGTTCGATACGCGACCGAGATCTGTCCAGGAAGTATCCAGCCAATTGATATTAACGAAGAAATTACCTATCTAGGTCAACAGAGCGGTAGTACCCTCCAAAGTATCCCCCTTGAGACTTAACATTATTTCCAGCGTCCCTTTCACTTTTTGAAACAGTCCGCAAAGCCCTCTTTCGGGATAGCTATCAGTTGAAGAATGACTCGGTCGGTCATCGTGAATGCGGCTGTCTCATCGTACACAAGCACACTCAATGGCAACTCATTGCTGACTGAATAATCCCGCGGGACAGTGTCTGTTCACGCGTGCAAACAAGGTTCCCTCTGATTTGTTGTCTAGTTACATCAAGGCAACCGGTTCTCGAGATATTCAGAATAGCTGGATACTTTTTCATAAGCTGGATACTTTTTCATGTAAAATTTGTTCATTCTAATTCAGATCAGAACCAAATTTCTGAATATGCCATGTGTAAAAAGTGCCTTTTTATGATATCAAATGAGGCGCAGCTAGGTATTTACACTTGAAGATAGAAGCCATTTCAATAGTATTAGGCTTCATTGGTCCCGATCATGCTTGACCGGGCCTCGTCTTTAGATGAGAAATCTTTAAAATTAACTGTGGCCCGATGATAGGGAATCTGACCTTGAGTTGTGTGTCATATCAGACGAGTGAATGGATTCCTAACTAAACACTCACCTTTTGTTTAATTTTTTTAATGTTTGAGGGCAAGCATCGGTCTTTATATCATTAGAACCAAACTCTAGAGTTGAGGCTTCGAACAGGCAATCCGAATTGAGTACGCCTTCTAAACTCATACCAAAAGTTTAACTAAACTGATATGTCTTTGTTTAATTTAGTACGGCTCACGAATAGTGGGAAATGGGAATATAAAGAATGTGCCAATCTTTCTATTACATATGGACCTCTCTGTCTCAAAGATGAGCATTGAGAATATTCGATACCGGTGAGAAATGCGTGATTATTCTATCAACGAGCTTACAATATCATACTTTACATTTATTCATTCTCTCGCCATTGTTTCAACCTGACAGCAAACTGCACCTAAACGCTGTAAACCACCTACCAATAGATCCCTGTCATGTCACCACAAACTAGTCGATTGTCAATCTGTTATTTGAAAATACACAATGCTGGCGTTACTGTCTGTCTCGCCAGGACGGTAGACAGGCTGCACGCCCGACAAACGGTTCTGTTGTCTGCAGTTCTAGTTCTCGTTTCTGAAAACTCATCATCGTTGGGTCACAAAGGAACGTAGGGAAAGGGCGTGCCCTACTTCGCGCCACTCAAGTGATAGAAAGGCACGAGGGACATACATCAAAGGCCGCCAGCGAAGTTAGAGGCACGCTTATATGAATGTTAAGTACTCTGCCTGTGGGACAAGAAGTAGAAGTTTCAGCTCTCAAAGATAAAGAAATAATCATTGTAGGCGGGCGGTACTGTTCAAAAACCAAGAACAATAGACTAAAAGAACCAACGTCTGCAGTTTTGATGTTTCTATGGGTAGTTTCGATTCAGCCGATACGTAGGACTTGATCAGTTTGTATATTCTATATAAACTCACCAGAAAACTAAACTTTAAAAATGTAGGGTCGTTAGGGGGTCATGGCTCCTAAATGTAGAAAACAACAACGCACAAAAATGAAAAAAAAAATACATCATAAAAGAAATTAAAATATCGAATAAGGCTAACGTAAAAATTCTACATTTGTTTAATGTTAACTTTAATCCAAGTAATAGCACCCATAAAACACACAGAAAAGAAAATTCTGTAATTACACACATCAACACAAGATACAACTACCCAAACAAAATCATTAAGAAGTTCCCTAAATCAATAGAAACTAGGTTAATATATAACTCCTAAAATGAAACCATATTCAACGATGTTGGAAATCAATATACTAACGCCTTAAAGGACAGCGGTTTTACTGAAACTGGTTTTAAATATGATGAAAAAGTGAAATCCAATAAAGTAAACATAGCAACAGCAAAAAAAGGTAGAGGTAGAAAAATCATCTGGTATACACCGCCATTCAACCTACAAGTAAAAAAACAACCTCGGAAAAATATCCATTCAATCAATAGAAAAACACTTCCCCACGAAAGTTATCTATAGTTATTCGGATAATTTCAATATTTCATAACAAAACATAACAATAAAGTAATTAGAAATAGTACTAAGAGAGAAAATAGATTGCAATAAAAAAACCAATTCGCAATCCTCACTTCTGCCAATAGAACAAAAAACAAAAACAGAATTATCAAACAGGAAAAATGAAGTAGCCTTAAAATGCCGGTACCGCTCAAAATTTCTATTAAAAAACATAATTCAACATCCCACATATTAGAACACTGAAAATTAACCACTATAGCTATCTTATTCCCCTCGTTATTACCATGAATATCTTCATTATTTTATACCGCCAGCAAATTTAGAGAACAATCCAATCACCACAATTATCTTAGACATGTGGGAACCGAACAAATCTAGAATAATTAAACTGACAACGAAGGTCTTTTGAAAGTGAACCCTAACACTGGGAAACAAATTTAAGGGGAAAATAAAATACTCTCATATAAGAAACATACCACAGAGAGCTGATGGTTTCATAACATACTGATAACGAAAATGCCTACACTATATCCTCCTAATTTATAACAACCAACAGGCACAGTATCCCCACTGGATAAAATAGAAAAATAACAAACAATGACCAACCACAAAACAATGAAAATAAAAAATAAGATATATAAATAGAATAAAAGAAATATCCTACAACCTCGAAAAATAGACACAAATTCCCAACATGTCCTAAGTAGGAATCTAGAATTAACCGAATCATTCACCTGAAGAAGCCCGAATAGAGTAGATAAACGTGTTTGTGTAGCTAATCCTTTACTTCATCATGTTTTAAGCTCTCCACTAACTCAAGTTATAGTTTAACATTAAATATATCGCGCATTTTATGAAATGAACCCATCACCCATCAGATATCGTATTATATCATATTGTATTCCCGATTAGTATATATATATATATATATATCAGGATACAACTATATAATTCAATGCGTGGTGTGCTATTACATATATATATATATATATATATATATATATATATATATATATATATATGTGTGTGTGTGTGTGTGTGTATGTGTGTGTGTGTGTGTGTGTGTGTAGCCTAGAAAGCTATGTGTCTTTACACCCTAAACATTAAAAAACTTTTCCAAAATTTATTTGTATCACTTCAGTCATTTATTTCCCAAAATCTGTTAATGCGATTTATCTAATTTTCTTCAGTGTTTTTTTTTTCTCCCTGTTTCGCATAATCTTTGTTATTATAGTACGATGTATAAATTGTCTCTTGTTGGGATAATCAGTTGTTTATCAAGTAACTATTTCAAGGGTTTTAAAAACAAAACAGTTACATTAATATAACACCCTAGCAGTCTTGATTGAACACCGCCACCCTTTCTAACTATATAGCTTATGTCTATACAGGTCTTATGTGTATTGTATATTGATAGTATTTTATACTATATATCATTCATTTTTTGAAATAGGGTTTAATTACGTAGGTTACCCCAAAAACGTTTATAGCGAAGAGAGATCATCAGACATGACTCTCTGTTCGTGCCATTTCTATTGAATGTTCACCTATGTGAATATTAAATTTGTTGCATGCAAACCAATTTATGACATCATCTTTAGGAATACAAATTATATGGAAAAATTCTCTGGTTGAATTTTTACCAGCTTATTCAACCGATGAATTTGGCAATTTTTTTTCACTAATCTTAAAGTTAATTTTTCTACGTCATTATATATATATATATATATATATATATATATATATATATATATATATATATATATATAGTTTTTATCATTTTCTGTTGTTTTATTCTTCGAACATTCGATACTACAAGGAAAGAGCATATAGATGAATAAATGTAAATGAATAATGATTTTTCTCATATAGATTGTTCCATACCAGGATTGTTTCACACCTTAACGGTGATTATTCAAGTGGAATATTTGTATCATTACTTATCATTTCTCGTTTGTGTTCTTTTGTCTATATTATCGGCGTTTTGAATTTACGTGGTAATGTTTGCTCGTAGGTTTTGAATTTAGTTTCTTTGATTGCATCATTGTTGCTTTTTAAAATCTTTTTAATGCTTTTCAGGCGACTCAGCCTACTTTTGATCAGTTTTTTAGTAATTAAATGTGTTGTTCAGATCCTTTAACTTTTAGCAAATACTTAATTTCATATCTACAAATCGGAATTTTTTGTGTTCTCTTAAATGTTTTCAAAAATCTTTTTCCAAAAATCTTTTAAATTTTTCTTCCAAGCTGAGCAAGCACTTTTTGGAGGTATTCTCCAACGGTGGGGTCTGCTCAATCATTTTCCATGCGATTATAGGTGTCTCACCTTCCTTTTTGATTTTCCATTTATATTTCCAATCGGAGCCAATCCATGCTGTTCCCAAACGATCATCGGATGACGACCTGAGAGTTGCGCTATAAAGCAACTGAAAGATGAAAGAATTACTAGCAAAATAACGCCAAACCCTCCTTCTCTATACTGGACTGTAGGTTTTCTTCCAGTCATAGTAACATTTTCTAAGAATAACAGTCTAGCTAACTAGCTAGCTTTAACTGCATAGCTATTTAAACATAGCTTGGAGGAGAAGTGGATTCATGCCTATCTAGGGGAATTGCGAAGTGAACATAAACAACCCCTGCCGAAACTTGAACTCGGTCCACCGATTCTGTTTTTCGTGGCGATAACCATTCCGTCACTTCGCACCTCCAGATGCAGACAAAGATCTGCATAGATTCATGTGACATTATTATTATTATTATTATTATTATTATTATTATTATTATTATTATTATTATTATTATTATTATTATTATTATTAACACTTAATTTTTTAGAAGGAGCTGTTCCAGATGCCTTGATATGGATACGTGCCTAAGTTGTATTTACTTTCAGTTTACGCGGCTTACGCAACTTATGCAGAAAGTTCAGTGACCTCCTCGTAATCAGACGACAAAAGAGGTCAACTGCCAACATACAGTCGGATCGACAACCGGAAGTGAGTCTTGCCAACTTCCGATATAGTCTGACTATCGGAATAATCTGTCTTTTCTTTGACGTTTAGCACTAGGAAGTGCAGACAAACTGAACTGGAATAACTGTCTAATAACGGAATTCATAATACAAAAATCATGGAGTTGCAGACAATGACTGAACGCTGCTTGTTCGGGTCGATAACAATGCGTTTTGAAAAGTTATTGGACGAGAAACGGGTTTTATGTAATTGTTGTTTAATGGTTTAGCTTATTACAGACCAGTTATTTCCCATGAAAATAAAATCTCTGATATACAGGTTTCTACTGCTACCCGAAAGTAGAGGCGTCCTATGGAAGCTTTTCATGACCCAGAATGGCGTAAAGTGAAGGAGCTATTATCATTAATTTATATGAAATTTTTTTTTGCGTCCCCACCTAAAAAACCGATTAAGATGAAATATCAAATTGAGACATCGGAGGTCATTATTGTGGGAGATACTGAAGACCAGGGTGTAGGGAAGAGAAGAAGAGGGTGTGTGCTGTCTCTATAATGAATGGCTGCAAAACAAAAGTTGGGTGCTATTTTCGCTACTCCTCTAAAAAGTAACGTAAAAACGAACTTTCGAAGGGTGAACAATTCCTATGTTTGGATTCCATTGAATTATTTTTTTTTTTTAGAAAAGAAACTAGAAACCCCGTTTCACTAGAAGAGTATTTTGTTGGAAATGATAATAATGATCTGGTTTTTATTTATCTGTATAGTTTATTTAATTTTGGCCTATATCCAGACGTATATGGTTATCTCATCTATTATGATTATTACTTAATCTACTCAGAATATTCAACATTTTCTTTGGAAAGAAAGAGAGGAGAAAGGGAGGTTAGGTAGTTTATTTGAGGGGTAGAAAGCTACAGGGAGAGAAAGGAGAGTTACTTTAGTTGATAAGAAGGTAAGACGAAAGAGAAGTAAGTTATGTAGTGTCTGATGGGACAGGAATGGGGAAAAAGATCGCAAATTAGTTTAATAAGATTGTAGAGAGGTATTGGACAGAAAAGAATTTTGATAGTTTATTTAGGTGGCTGGGAAGATTTTTGCATATGGAACAATCAATATTTGTATTTGATGAAATAGTAATCCAGTGATAATAATAAAACTAACAATTAGAAGATGCATGCATAGGAGAGTAACATAGAGACATGATATGATAGAAAATCTCAGTCGTCAACATTGGTGAGATTCCCACGGGTTCAGCTAGTTATCATTATTAACTGCGTTACATTTGTATTTATTTATAGCGGACATGATACATCTCCGTCTATTTGTATTAGAGAGCAAAATACGTTAAGCGAAAAACGCGGGCGAATCTATGAATGATGCCTGGAAGTCTACGAGATCAGTCAGTCGGCTGGTATTTTCGAGTAGCTTTGATGAATATCTGGCACGAATCCAAAGAAGCCGGGAACAAGAGAAAGTCAATAACATAGAACATCATGAAGTGAACGAAAAAATAAAAATGAAAAGACGACATGCAGGTAAATGGCGGCATTTTTTGAACTTCAGAGCTTCAACTGTGCAGAATATCTATCTATTTTCCTTACTACCTAAGTGCAAATACAATTGTGTCTGTCACCTGCTGAGGATCACAGTATATATATATATATATATATATATATATATATATATATATATATATATATATATAGTACTACTTCGTTGGATTTTTTAATTAGTGAAAAACATAGTGCAATCAAAATTTCAAAATTTAATAATCTTTATTAAATCAAAAGTAACCAATCTACCATGAAACACTCTCTCTAACCGTAAGTATATATATATATATATATATACAGAGAGGGAGAGAGAGAGAGAGAGAAAGAAAGGAAACAATATCTTAAATAGAGAAGTTAATTCGTTTCAAATTTGCCAGCACTGTTCAGACCCGTACTGTTCAAGGTCTTGTTACAATCTGATATGTTCCCTGGCTTATACTGACACATTATATTTGATTGTACTGTGATCGATTTTTTTTTGGTTTTTTTACTTTATACATATATATGTATGTATAAATATATATATATATATATATATATATATATATATATATATATATATATATATATATATATATATATATATATATATATATATATATATATTCTCGGTCGCGAGACTTCAACCTGCTTGATTTTCACTCGTGAGGAAGCTTGGAGGCTATGGTGTGCCGGGAAAAGGTATCAAACATGAATCACTTATAGGAACGCAGGCGGGTCTTCTAAATTCAATTAAATGCGTAACATCAAATATGTAAACCTGAGTTCAAATGACAGGCTGAATCATATCCGATTCAATACAATAGCAATATTGTAAAGTGTATTTTGTGAATAAAGTTTGTTAGAAAAGTATCTTTTTTCTGTATATAGAGAGCTGGGGACTCCTTCTCTCTCAGCTCTCTCTTTCTCTCTCTCTCACTCTCTCTCAACACACACATACACACAAACACACACACACACACACACACACACACATATATATATATATATATATAGACAGAGAGAGAGAGAGAGAGAGAGAGAATGTGCATTTATTTCTTTTTTTCTTTCTCTGTCCCTCTCTCTCTATATGTGTACGTGTATATGTGTGTGTGTATTTTCTCTATATCAATCCATTTATCTATATACAGAGAGAGAGAGAGAGAGAGAGAGAGAGAGAGAGAGAGAGAGAGAGAGTGCATTTCTTTGTCTCTTTCTCTCTCTCTCTCTCTCTATAAATATATATATTTATATATATATGTGTGTGTGTGCGTGTGTGTGTGCATGTATACTTATATCTCCATATCTTTCTCTCTCTCTCTCTCTCAATATATATATATATATATATATATATATATATATATATATATATATATATATATATATATATATTCGAAGGGAGTGAGATATAGGCATCTATACATATATGCATGATCACTTTTCGAAATCACCACCATATGGAGGAAATTCACATTACACATCTTGAATATTCGTTTGGTGATCTCGTTAACTTTCACTCAAAACACAGTCTAAATGTCAAAAGGAATGTTCCATCAAAGCAAATGCAACCTTCGATTCCTACTTCCAGTTTCTTCCCATAATTCTAATTCCTGGCTGACAGTTGCGAGCAATTTCTTCTCCCTTCTTTTTCATTCCCTCCATCCGGTTGTAACAGTCAGATTCGGGTGCATGCCTTTCTGATGGAATTAAGTCGAGATTATCAAACCGTCTCCACCGGAATTTGAAACCGTTCCGGTGTCTGAATTTTCAAATAATCATGGCTGCTTGAGTTCTTTGTGTCCCGCTAAAAGCTTGAAGTCTCAAATTTTTAGTACGTGTGTTTCAAATAAAGAAAATCTGAAGAGGGAGAACGAGGGTTTGGTGAAGGCATATGGTGAAGGGAAACGAACAAAACACATGGAGGTAGGAAGAAAGGAAAAAAGAAAAAAGGAGGTGCGATGGGAATGAAAATAAAGAAAAGATAGAACAGACGAAAGAAAGAAAGGAAGAAAGAGGGAAATGCAATGGGAAAAAAGTGAAAGAAAGAAAGAAAAGATTTTTAAAATGGAAGAAAGAAATGCGATATGAATAAAAGTGAAAGAAAGAGAGAAAAAAGAAAAAGAAAGACGTGTGATGGGAATAAAAGTGAAAGAAAGAAGAAACAAAGAAAGAAACAAAGAAACAAAGTCATAATAAGTTAAAATCGAAGAGACGAGGAAAAGAAAACAAATTGATAGAAAGATAAAGAAGGGAAACGAAAAGAAAAAAAACTGAGGAAAGAGTAGAAAGAAAACAAACGGAAAGAAAGGAAGGAAGGAAAAAGAAAGAAAATGAGAGAAAGATTTTTTTTTCAAAGGAGAAAAAGTAAGAGAGTGAGGAAGGGACACATAACAGTTAACACGAAGGAAAATGGTTTGAGAAACCAGAAAAAAAAACGATGAATCAATATGAAGAAAATTGAGAAATAGACAAATAAATGAATAAAGAAAGAAAGAAGGATAAAAAGAAATGCAATGGGAATAAAAGTGAAAGAAAGAAAGAAAGACGGGAAGAAAGAAAGGAAGAAAAACTGTTGTATTGGAAGCGAAGGGAAGATAAAACAGACAAAAAAATTTAAAAGAGTGGACTGCAGACAAGATAGATATGAACACAAAAGAAAGAAAGAAAGAAAAAAGAAAGAATGAAAGGAAGAGAGAAAGCAATAAAGAGGGTGAAACAAAAAAAGAATGAAAGTAAGAAAAAAAGGAAGGGAGAAAGAATGCAGATAGAAAGACAGAACAACAAAAAAAAGGCCTGAGGAATATAAAAACACAAAAGAAGATAGAAAAACATAGGAAATGGAAAAAGTAAGAAGAAAGAAAGAAAGAAAGAAAGAAAGAAAGAAAGAAAGAAAGAAAGAAAGAAAGCTGAAAAAAGAAAGGAAATGGAAACAATGTGAAAAAAAGAACATAAAATCAAGTCTCTTTAGTCACTCAATAGAAAACAAATTCTCTTGGAGTGATCAGATAAACAACTGGAAAAGGTGTGACCAATGGAAAAGTTACTTCTCCTGCCTTTTGTCGGAGAGAGATCACAAAAAAAGAAAAAAACGAAGAAAAATTTGAAAAAAAAAAAAAATTATATGCTGCAAGACATGGACTGAGGGATCAATTTGACTGGAACTTTCACTGCAAATTGAACCCTCAGTGAAAACCTATTCAGGAGGTGAATTCAAAGACAAACGTGTTCTTTTTTTTTCTGGACACGAAAAAAAGAGTAAGTGTTGAAAAATTCTGCCTTGTAGCCCCTAGTTGCGACCTATACTCGTGATACATACATAGCCAGCCAGCCAGACCAACCTGAAAACTGAAGAGACCTGTTTAGACAGTTTTAGTGACAGTTTTAGTTCACGATTTCTAAAAACGGTAGAGACACACAAAGACAAAAGATATGTATGAAAAATATTCCCTCAAGAAGAACAAAGAAAAGAAAGCGAAATCACTGAAAAGACAACCAGACTGAGGGTGCATTGATTCCATATATATATATATATATATATATATATAGAGAGAGAGAGAGAGAGAGAGAGAGAGAGAGAGAGAGAGAGAGAGAGAAAGACAAGAGAACGACAGAGAGAGAGAGAGGCTGTAAAAGTGAACACCCTGCTGACTTGCAACATCGGTCGATAGTACATACGCTCCAGTTACCTACAATAATTTGGCACATGATAACTAGAACAAGCAGGCATTCGTCTACGAGGCCAACGTAGACGTTAACTTTACAGTCGGTCTGTCTCAGCGAACTTGATTCTCCTGCAAGGTAAACAGTTTTGTTTCAAACGTTCAACGCATGCGTGACGAATCATTTCTCCCGTAAGCCGATAAGACCAACCGTAAAGATTTTTTTTTTCAAATCTCAAGAAATGCTGAGCTGGTGCGTCTCTCTCGAGTGAATTTGCAGAGAGAAGTGTCTTGGGATTATGTCAGACAGTCTTTTCTGTATGAGTGCACTCGAGCTTTGTAAGTTAAGTTTACTAATGGATCTCCCGTCCACAGCAGAGAAGATACGAAATTATATTTAAAAATTCTTCCCCGTGGACAATTCTAAGACGTAAAGGATAGAAATAACTCCGAGAAGCATGCTTGTGGATAATCAATGTCATAAGGGATTTTGTAGATACTGCAATAATCATTTTCAGAATATTATCGATGGAAGAAACTCCTACTGTCTATTGGCCTTGTGCAGTACTAGGCTAAGTAGTTATTGAGATCAATTCAGTATTATCAGTTTTCTTTCGTCAAAAATACAAGAGGAATAAAAAAAATTAGCTTTACAGTTACCTTTTGTCATCCACGTATACAATAATTAATGTTCTGACGTCTCCAATCACGTTAAGGGATGCAACTGACGTGATAAAATAGAAAAACGAAAAATAAAGAAAACGCTATTATCCAAGCTCACTGCAATCCACGTCTCTGTTATCCATGCATAGAGCACGAAATATATATCCATATATGTATTTGACGGCACGGGTTAAATGTTGTTAGTAATGTTGACTTTTGTTACTTTTGAATAGGTTTTTATTCCAACTCCAGAATTACACCCGTTCAGCCCAATAGAATCTTACAGAATGACTGTTATGAGAATGGACAGAAAAACAAAATATAACGCAATCAACACCAACATTGTTAATATGATTTTTCACTGACGCGTGTAGGCTGGGAATAAAACGGTGAGGATTCACCTGAATCAGCATTGTGCGTAGGTCAAAATGAAGACAAGGCGCAAATTTCAAAAAGAGGGATCTTACCAAATTAACATCGATTGGTGCCTAACACTTAAAATAGCTGAAGCGTTAATCGGTGTCTTTTGGCGATGAACGTATGGATAAGCTATTCATCTCTTGACATTTTGCTTTATTTATCCACTTCCTTGGTGTGTCAGTTATTTCACTTTATTCCATTCATTTACTGTCATATAGCCATAGTTACGAAGCATATAATTCGAAAACAAGCCTACTGTCAGTAAGTTTATGAGATTAGATCGTTCAGCAAAGCACTTCTACAAGATCATTATAGTGGTTTAAACAAAACCTTCCTTCGGTTTGATTGGTAAAAATAAAAGGCATTTTTTTTCAATATCAATTTTATTGATGAGTGTATCGGATAACCCAAAAAGTCTCTCCGAATAATTGAATAGAAATTAAGGCACGTTTTTATTTTTGGAATGAACTTCATATTGGGTCAGCCAAAAAGATCGTTCGGTTTATCAAGTGAAAAATTTTTATTTTTTTTAAATTT
Source organism: Thysanoteuthis rhombus (assembly GCA_963457665.1). Lineage (NCBI taxonomy): Eukaryota > Metazoa > Mollusca > Cephalopoda > Oegopsida > Thysanoteuthidae > Thysanoteuthis > Thysanoteuthis major. The sequence continues at coordinate 17,083,375 of OY735238.1, read as the reverse complement.
TCGACAATTAATCTCATTGGACAGCGTATTGGGAGATCCAAAAAGTTCGTTCGTTTCATTAAGTGAAAAATAAAGATAATTTTTTTTTTCATTCTTGAAATTAATTTTATTGAACTATATACGGAGTTTGAGTTACTCAAAAGGTTAATTAAGTAAAAGGTTTATCAAGTAAAGCTTATAACCATCAAAGCCACCAGCTCTTAAAGTTCAGTAAAGGTGGTTCTACGTACTCGCGTACGTAAAAATACGCGGTCGGACTTATCGATCGCTTTTCAAAATCGATGATTGAACAAGGAAAGAATGGCGTGACTTGCACTCGTAGACACAGAGATACAATAAATAAGCCAATCGCTCGAAAGTGAAGTTTAAATAACATTTTCGGGTCTAAAATGAATTCATTTAACCGTTAGAATACATGAAAACCTGTCGATCATTGAAATCAATAGAATAGTAAGCTTTTTTAATTTTCTCTCATTTTCAGATGATATAAAATTACCCTCAAAGTCATGAAAGGGTTTACAAATCGGATAGCATTTTCGCTAATTATCTATTTTTTTCCAGATTCTGTGAACATAATTCAAAACAACAATAAATAAAGAACGACAGATTCCCCCGTTATCCGAAAGTAGAGCGTTCCTCGAAAAAAAAAATTGTCGTAAGCTTGAATGGCGTGAAATAAAGAAGCTATTACCATCGACCAACACTGAAAATTTTTTTGAGCATTCCAAGACCTAAAGAATGGTGATGATGGTATGCTAGGCCAAGTTATCAGAGGTTGAGTGGGCGGAAGCTGCAGAGACTGGTGTGCTGAAGAGAGAGTGGGAAGGTGCGAGCTGCCTCTTGGAGAGGCGGAAAACAAACGCTGAACGTTATTTTCGCTAATGCCATTTTTCATAAAAACGAGAAATTAGCATAAAGTGAATTTCTGGAAAGCAGGGATACCTGAATATAAAATCATTTGTGTAATAGAAGCCCAACCAGATTCTAAAACTACTTCGTAGGTAAGATACTTGCTCAGGTTAGCTTAGGCTGGTGCTAGACAACTTCTGGAACACCCAATGAGAATCAAGCTCACTGCCAATCTCATACGGAAGTAACCAATTAATCATTGATTTACGGCAGGTACCCAAGTTATCAATGGTAAGCTTACACTAAATTATTAATACTATTTGTTTTGACATAGGGCCAAAAGTAAGGCAATCCTCACGAAATTCCCCAAACTTCTGGCCTTATGGCATACTAAGCCATTAGCATCGATATATACTAAACTCAGTTTGGTCTGGCGCAAGGACAAAATTTCTGGGCACTGCGTGCGGATCAAACTCTGCACAGGAGTAATGAAGGGCAGACTAGCTTCCCAAACATTCCTCTGCGGTGATGTGCCCAAATTAAGTATTTATGGAGTCTTTGTTGTCAAAGTTTCTTTGATGGATGTGTTTCAATTAGAAATTAATGATATTTACGTAGTTTATCTTAGCACAAGGCCACGCATGATACACACGTCAATATAACTTGTCAATGCAACTTGTTAATGTAACAATGTCCAATGAAAACAAAGCACATGACCAGGTCACGTGACTTGATTATGTGTATAATTTTTTTTTTAACCTTGAATACGTGCAAGAAAAAAATCGACTAGCTGGCCACGTTCGAATCCATCTTCGTCCATCTAAACATTTGTCGTTCGAGCGGTCCACAAGCAGCAATCAGCCCACCGGGGGCAGTCCCAGGTAGGTCTCAACATCAGCAGAAATGTAAGCGGAGGATTTCACTTGGGTTTTGTCTCGTATTCGATGGTCAGACGATTTGACTCGAGAGGAAACCTAACCCCTCGTTCATTCTTTCTCGAAGTAAAATTCTTCTCCAATAAAACAAGAACTCAACGACTAAATGTTTGATTTTTCGAAGTCTTCTACTAAGATGACGATCACTGGCATAAGAAGAAAGAATTAGTTTATAAACTGATGATGTTTTTCAAAAATGTGATATTTATAATTGGTCTTTTTGATTGTCCCCATCACACAAAATGATTATAGCTATTACAACTCACCGTATTTTTGTTTGATAAATAGATATAAATGAAAAAATGGAGGACATTTCGAGAACTTGACTGTTATCTTATCAAGATAAGAACCTAGGGTTAATTTTTGTCAGTCAGTCAGGGCGAATTCTTAATTCGTGTTGGGGACTTTTTACTTTTTTTTTTATTTACTTTTATTTTGCAAACAAACTACGGTGAACTGTAATAGCTTTTATTATTTAATGTGATGGGAACCGACGAAAAAAAACCCAACTGTCGTCCTGTTACCTGATTTCTGATTGACGGATATTTTTCAATTTTTTTTAATTATCCTTTTTATTACATTTTATGGAAGGTTGGTTGATAGGCTATGGGGAAAGACCTGATAAAAATTTGGGAGAAAATCTTGGCCTATTACCCCTCCCCGACCCGACAAGTGAGGATCGAAATCACTAATGCAATACCGATAGTCTTCGAGATAAGCTTGTTAATCAGTATTGCATAACGAGATGCTCACACTTCAGGCAGTCTTATTGTCATCATTCTTCCAAAGATGAAGACCTTTTGTTCTTTTTTATTTGCCTTTTCAACTTTTTATTTATATATTCGATCAGAAAATAAGATACTTTTCTCCCAATGAACAAACAAGGCGATCTTTCAAGAAAGTTAATCTCATCACGGCAGAGAAAAGAATTATTTTCGTTGATTTCCACTATTTTTTGCGTGAAGAATCATTTCCAGAGAAAAATAACCTTTAACAAGCTAGGTTGCTGCAATATATGTATTTATATGAAATAGATAAGTTCGTGCACATATAAGACTTCAATTTAAGTACTATATATATAATAAATAAATTCGTGGATATAAAAGACTTAACAGTTCGGCTCAGTTGGTCAGAAAGCTGCATAACGATCACTTGGTAGTGATTTCCAAAAGAAAATAAACTCGAAGCCTAGCTGCTGCAGGGTCAAATTCCATTGTCATGTCTGTTACAACTGAAGACAATTACTTCAACTTATGTACTGTATATGAAATAAACAAATTCGTGGATATATAAGGCTTGTAAGTTTGGCTCCGTTGGTAAGATAGCCGCCTAGCAATCACTCAGTTGTAATTTCTCGGTATTGAAATGTCTATTTTACATATGTGTCTTGTTTAACGCGACGGGATAGACAAACAGTGAAGATTCACTCCCTTAAATTAGACGAGGATTGTTCTTGTCACGGGGAGGAAACAAAGTCAACTCTAACTTGCCCTGGACTTTGACTATTTTTGCTATCTTTAATTTGGCTATTTCTAAATTCGGTCCGAAAATGAATCATTTACGAGAATTATTTGATTTTAAAATGTTCTTTTTATTTAAAAAAACAAAAACAATTCGTTTAACGTTTTGCTATCAAAGTGTGACTTTTCGCGCGGTACAAGCCGATACATTTGTACTCCTTTGATCGGGCTAGTTTGGGCCTCGGCTGTTTCCGAGCCACATAAAATACCGGAAAACGGAAAGCAGTTTAATGATTTTAAAAGATTCTTCTAATAGTGTGGAAAATAGAAAAAGATATTTTTAATATGATTCATATAATAAAAATCTTGTCGTAATAAATGGAAATTATTCGTGTTTAGTAATGCATTTCAATTGGTTGAATTAAAAATAATATCAGAAAAAAATATGAATATAAGTCTAATTTTATGCTGAAATAAACTTCGAAAATCTTCAAAAATTTAGAGTTATTCGATTCGCTCTCAAACCAGGTTAGGTTTTTACTTATTATGTTTAACGAGTCGGTTTACAAATTAACCACTTAATCACGGTTCAAACCGACACTCAAAACCGAATAAAAAATATTTTGTGGCAATTCCAAAATCCAATGACGGCAGATTCAAAACATGCCTGGCTGAGGGATTTGTCGAATCACATTGCAACATTGGATTTAAGCGGTTCAACTCTACTTGCTTTAACTTAATACGGAGGATTGTTTTGAGGAGGGGTAGATTCCAAGGATCAAATTTTCACGGGACATTATTTCAAGAAGAGAAAACCTATAAAGTCCAAAGGGGGATAATTGCTTTTTATTGATTACTGCCTTCTATTGGTCTAATTGGGAGCGGTACTTGTTCGGAACAATCGTTTGGTTTTCCGAAGGGAGCTCAGGATAGAGAATTCCTTTCCAATCCTACCATATACACAGCATTGTATTTCATATTGTTGTAAAGTATCTACTTTTCGTTACCCGATAGTTCGTTTGAAAAACATGACTTTTTTGTTACGTTTAACTAGCGAATCGTACACGGGAATCCTATTTACTCGCGTGACCATAAGAGCGAGGTGTGACACAACGTCATTTTTAATGTTGGGTGGACCACCTCCCAAAATTGGCCCCAGTCCCTGCAACCGAAGTCGAGAAAGCGTCAGAACAAGTCCGACCCATCCCTTTCAGTGTAATGGGATAGCACTACTCGAGGGCGACCTGCTTTCCCGCGACTGGGTCGAGAAATAATGTGAGAACCCAGGACCAGTCCATAGGCTCTAATGTGCTCAGCAGAGCTGGGCCTCAATATCCCTCATTGGCTACGACGTTGCAGCTCTGCACCCAGACTGAACATACCACTAACCAGTCTCCGATCCATGGGATCTCAAGGAGTATTCTTTACACTATGCCAAGGTAAGATACTACACTTTGATCAGAGTCAATCAGGTATGCCTTTTCACTTGCGTTGTCACTAGGGAAAGATGTGACACAAAGTCATCTTAATGTGGAGTAATAGAGCACCCATGAAAAAATTTCACGTCCCCACAACCGAAGTTGCGAAAGAGTCAGGACAAGCCTGACCCATCCCTTTTTGTGCAATGGGATAGCACCGCTCCGAGGCGAACTGCTTCACTGTGACTGGGCCGAGTAATGAATGTCGAGCCTCAGCATCCCTCATTGGTTACGACATTGCACCGGTGCATCCGGACTGAACACTCCTTGCCAACCAGTCTCCGGCCCATTGGATGGTTAGGTGCAATCTCCACACCTAAGGCAAGGCCATGGTGCAGATACCAAACTTTGATCAGAGCCAATGAGTTAGAAAGGTTTATGGGTATGCGATTACGTGTCTTTTCCCTTTAGCTTTGGTTGAAGCCACACATCAAAGCGACTAACATAACCAAATTTATGCAAATGATTTCCAACACTTTATCTGAATATTTTGATTATGAATAAGAAGAGCATATCATATTGGATCAAATGAAGGGTTCCAACGAACCATAGAAAGATTATCGAATGCAACAAACTTACGAGGAAGACATGAGAGAACAGTGGCCCAACCGCCGTTGGAAAAGGACGTATATGACCATTTTCCTATGTCTCCCATTCATCCTCCATTTTGCTTTATGCCTAACTTTGGTTAATCTAAATAAATATCCTTTCTGTAAGGAAAGTAAGTTCTCGCGTTTCATGGAGTTCAGACTAATATTTATTCAGCAGGAAAGTCGTTTATTTTGATACTGCCCGACACTCCCTAATCAGGGTCCGGTCAATGCCGGACGAATGAATTTTATGAATCAATGAGCGCTTCTGTATCAAATTAGAGGGATTCACAAGGATTTACTACTTATTTTCAGTTTCTGTTTTATCGATAAAGAAATATATGTGCTTGTTAGATGTAGCGTTATTTCCTGTGTTCCCATTTCCTGTACGACATATTCAGAGAGTAAATAGTAAGATGTCCAGATATGAACAGGTTTTTTCAGAGTAGGTTTTGCAACCAACGCAGAAGCATAAGAAAAGGTACTTCGTTTAATATTATTCACGACTTAAAAACTTGAGTGAATTGTATTGGGAGATCAAGCAAATTGGGGATCGATGTTCAGCCCAATTCATCCTATTCCCCAGACCTTCCCGGATTGATAAGCATGTCTTCGAGCATTCTCACATTTTTTTTTAACCATAAGCGCTTCCATAGCCAGGAAGTTGCATGAAAAGCTTCCAGTAAGTTCGTTCACCTTGGTAATTCTGATTTTTAAAGCTAAGTTATGAATAGTATTTCTACAGGTTGTCATACGAACGATAGTTAATGGCGATCAAATCGTCCATCATGGCATTGATTTTTCCTCCTCATCATCATTACCATCATCATCAGCAGCAGCAACAGCAGCCTTTTAGCGTCCGTCGTTGGATATACACATTTCCCAAGATTCACAAGACCTCTCTAGAGCCGATATTCTCTGAATTGTCAAGTTCGTCACGCCATCTCGTATTTTACCGTCCACGCTGATCTGGGGAGTCTTCTGACATTCTTGCAACATGATCAGCCCATTGCCATTTGAGTTTTCCGATGGCTCCTATGATATCTCTGGCCCCGTTTTTTTTTTTTTTTTCTTAAATTATATACAGTACTGATTTGTGATCTCTCAATGCAATGTTGTGCGTGATTCTCTCATGTGTGTGTTGCATGCTTCTCAGTGTCAGGGTCAATCTTTTCGTTGGGTTCCATGTTTTAGCTCCGAAGGTGACTATCGGTAGGAGACATTGATTGTATACCTTTCTTTTTAAGATAAATGAGATTTACTTTTTCTTTCTCATTATCTGAATTTCTAAATCACTGACATTCAGTCTGCCCATCCCCCGTCACTTGACAAATGAAGCAGTCAAGGCACTCAGCCATTTACAGTCCTCCCCCCATTTGCTGATGTCATTTCACCGTCTGTCGATCAACTGGGGGTCCCACTTCACTGTCAGTCCGGGGCACATTTTGGAACACCCCGCGAGGCATCGATTGCAAATGGCGGTTGACATGAGGAGCTGTTGTGTCCCTGAATCAACGGCATTTATTTCTGGACAAGTTAATAAAACATAAGATAGTGAATAAAATTGCCGAACTTCTGTTCCTTCATTACAAGACAGACAAGAGGATTCCTGCCAAGAAGAAAAAAACACTAGTTCTGGTGTTAAGGAGTTGCACCGTAGCGTAACGATTATCGGTACCGAAAACAGAATCGGCGACCCGAGTTTTCACATATGCACACACACACACACACACACACATATATATATATATATATATATATATATATATATATATATATATATATATTCTCCTTTTCAGCATCGAACATGTAAACAGCATATTCTTTTCTCCGTGAACCGCCACAAAAACAATTTCTCTGAAAAAGATGGCTGGCCCCTGTTGAAATGCATCGAAATACGCCCAAGGAATAATGATGGAAATTGAGATATAACACCTATCTCTTGGGTTTTTCTCTTCACTTTCCAATTGTGATTTTCATCTACATTCTGTCGGATCTCTTCACAGCCACTCTATAAATATATATATACTAAGAACTGGATGTATGTGAACCGACAGAATGATTATAAATTGCGTTATATTATACAGGAACTAATTTTAAATGATCTCCCTTCATTATACAATTAATGTATCTCTCGTCCTTGACAACGTAAATAGAATAAACAATTAATGAAAACGAGGCTGCTGCAGGAATCAAACCTGCCACCGATAGGGTAGCCACTTCAACGAAGCGATGCTCTTACTATTGAGCTAAACAGCCACCCGTAATGCAAAGGATCGAAGCACTGCTTTCAACCCTAATTTTCATCCCGTTTATTCTCGATCTATTTGCTTCTTTCAACGCGACAGTTATGTATTTTTCAGTATCTATGCTATGTATTTATGTATTAAAGCTACCCTATCGATGGCAGGTTCGATTCCTACAGCTGCCCAATTTTATTTATTGTTTATTCCATTTACATCGTCAAGGGTGAGTCATACATTAACCGTGTAATGACGGGAGATCATTTCAAATAAGTTTCTATGTAATATAACGTAATTTATAATCACGCACACACATACACATACACACATACACACAGATATATATATATATATATATATATATATATATATATATATATATATATATATATATATATATATATATATACAAAGAAAAACATCAAGTATAACAATTCAGAAAAGCAAATTAAATTTTACAGAGATGTCAAAAAAATTTTTTAAAAGAAAGACGTTTCAAATATAACTATACATGGAAGCAAATAATATTTCATAGATATTGCAAAAGATTAATTAAAGGGTAAGGTCACGCCCTACCGCTGATCCCCGATCGTGCCTGCACAAACTAAAAAAAGCTCCAAATATTATAACACAAGAAAGCAAATCTTATTTTAACAGGAATGTAAAAAAATTAATTTGATCTGACCTTAAATTAACCTTTCGTGGTCACCAGATGTCAGCGTCACCTATGTTTATCTTTGGGTTAGTTAACGCTTGAACATAACTTTGTGTGTGCAGTCGTCTCGATTAGGTTTGTAAATTCTAAAATTGACTTTTTTTGAAAATGCCAACTTGTTTATATATATATATATATATATATATATATATATGTGTGTGTGTATATATATATATATATATATATATATATATATATATATATATATATATATATATAGTGTGTGTGTGTGTGTGTGTGTGTGTGTGTGTGTGTGGTTTGATTATTCTACAGATATTTCCAAATGATTATTCTACAGATATTTCGTAATGCTCATTGCTATGTTATAATAGGAAGGCAAATCAACCGGGAAATGAGAAAAGAACAGAAATAGAAAGAAAAGGATTATATATACCTACACGTCCTCATCGTCGTCATCAGTTAACTGCTGTACAAAGACCTTTCCCAGCTCCTTTACTGTCGACCGTGAATGTGCTAACCCCAGCCATGTATTATCGGCAAACCTTTCGATCGATCTCATCTCTCCATCTCATGTCCGATTCTTGCAACTTGTCATGCCCATCTCCATTTTCATCGCTTTGATCTGCTCTCAGATCTAGATTGATCTTTTCCCATCTCTCTGAGTCATGAACGTCCCCTAGGTTGTGGCAAACGGGGTATTATCCCCTCCATTTCCCCACACATGGATCAGGCCTTCTCACCCTAAATGAGGGGTTCGAAAGTTGGAACCTCATCGTCAATAAAGGATAATGGCGCAGTACAATTATTTTATGTAATCTCAACTTAATGTAAAAATATGGTATTATTCTTTGTTGGCAACAAGGTCACCGATGAAATATGTTCTGAAAATACATTTTCGATCCCCGTCCCAGAAAAGTGTCAACAGACACTCATGCTTAGAGCTACTCTTGATATTCCAATTTTCATTCTTCTTTGTTAGTTTCTGAGTGATTTTATTAGTTCTCATGTTTTACATCCGTACGTCAGGGCTGTTGGTATACAAGGTGCTTTTCAATGCATCTCTACTTATACTAAATGCTTTTCCACAAATAGCTATACTTTCTTACATTTTTGCCCTCGGAGTCTTTGTCTAAATATCAACTGGCCTAAGTCCCTGAAACTCTCCCAAATTCACAGCGTGTTTAGTAACTCATCTGTTATTGTTTCAATGTCATCAGCAAATGGTAAGTGACCCTAGTATTCTCCGTCTATGTATACTACAATTTTATCACAGTCATTTTTCCAGAAGGCGCTTTCACGGTGGTTTAAACAGAATTGCAACCCTGCATCTTGCTCATTTTCCATCTTTATCTGATTTGTATTTTCATCTGATTTGTGTCTTTGAATTATTGCAGTGCCATTTTCGAATATATTCTCTACAATTTTTACGTAATTTTCGTTTATATCTTGCACTTGCAATTCCATTAGAATAAAATATACATATGATATATATTACACACAGTTATCAGCTGCCCTCGAGATATCTTATGAAAATGATTATGATACAGAGATTCTTTCTCAATTTTTAGAAATCATATCCTTTGACTTCCAATGTTTAGTATTATCTAAATTTAGATATGAAATATCTAAAGCAGCAACACTGAAGAGGAGTAACCGACGTACTTCAAAGTCGTAGTTTCTTACGACGGCAGGAAAATTATCTCATGATAGTTATGGTAGGCTGCTCCACACACAATAAAGAAGTCCGGTCATATTCAAACATGCACCCTTATATATATATATAATTATTATACTATTATTTTTATTTATATATATATATATATATATATATATATATATATATACAAAATTATTAATTTTATATATATACATATATATGTATTGAGGTTATATATCATATTTTCTAATATATATTGAAATTCTAAATTTTATATCATATACAAGTTTTACGTTATATATCGTGGAATTATACGTATATTGAAATTATATGTACATTGAAATTGTGTGCATATAATATATAGTATGTAATGTACACTACATTCTTATTGATATATATATATATATATATATATATATATATATATATATATATAGAGAGAGAGAGAGAGAGAGAGAGAGAGAGAGAGAGATAGATAGATTCCTCCTTCCTCTCCACTTGTTACTCAATACGTCCCATCCGCTTCGTATTTCAACATAGGCGATCTAAAATTCTGGCAGATTTTCACATTCTCGGCTGCGAAGGCAAGCAATGGCCGCCTTGATGTACAAATCGGACAGTAACAGATCCTGGAGAAAAAATCAATCATTATGCCTGTTGGCAGCGACGGTCGAGATGGCACCAGAGCAAAACTCGAGTCGACATCGGTTGGAATGGACCCCAGTGCAACTCTGTGTACGTGTGTGTGTACGTGTGTGTGTACGTGTATGTGTTTTTCGGTCGGAAGATCAGGGTGGGTGTATGTAAATATTTCTGCTTGAATCAGTGTGTTTCTTTCCGCGGCCATTAACACCTTACAATGATTTTTCACAATCTTTTCTAAAATTCTTTTTTTCTTTTATGTTTTCTTTCTTTTGATACTATTTCTTTTTCTTTCTTCCCTTTTTCTTTCTTTCTTCAATACTTTTGCATTTGTATTATTCTCTCTTTCATTTTATACTTTACATTCCTTCATTCATTCGTCATTCATTTTTGCATTCTCTTTCTCCTTTTTTCTTCCTTTTCGTTTGTTTGTTTGTTTACTTTTTCTTAATTCCTTTTTAATATGTTTCTCCTTCTCGCTTCCTTCCTTCCTTCCTTGCTTTTTTTCTCTCTTTCTTTATCTCTTTCTTTACTTATCCTTTTCTTCTCTGTCGTCTTTTTATCTTTGGACATGTTTCCATTTTTCGTAATTCCTTCTCATTTCGTTTTTTTTCTCCTTTTTGCACATAATTTTCTCTTTCTACTCTATCATCCCCCTCTCTCTCTTTCTTCCGCTCCCTTTTTCTCCTAATCACTTATCCTCTCTTTATTTCTGCCTCTTCCCCCCCCCACAAATGGACCATTTACATCTTTCTACCTTTCATTCATCTTTTTTTTATTACCTTTTTTTCTTAGTTCTTTCCTTCATTTTGTAGACTTATCTCTTAATCCACATTCTGAACATCTCATCGTCCCCAGAATTGGAAAACCTAGTCATCGTCAACATCACATTCATCTCTTTCTCAAACACATGCACTGTGCTTTCTCCCCAAAGATGGCCAATTTAGCCATTTCCCGGCAAAATTCAACCAATCTAGCCTTTTGAAAGCATTTGGCAACGAACTTTTGGGTTTTGCCATATTTAGATATTTGGAGTTTGTACCAATAATGTTTTGATAAATTCTTATTTTTGGAGTGTGCTCTAGTATTGCAATGTTATATAAACAATCATTATTATTATTTTTTAATACTGATATTCATCATTGTCTTTATTATTCAGTTGCTGTAAACATAACTTTCATATTCAGGACGTCACGCTAACGTTGCCCAGAAAGAAAAAAAACAACCGAAAAACTATGATTAAGATAAATAATAGTATTGATTAATAAAAGAAAAAAACAATACTTCTTCAGAAAAATTAATAAGAAAATAACTGCTTCCATAAATAATTTTGGCGTTTGGCCATTTTTGACGTGTTTTCGGCCAGAAAAGTTTCCAGCTATCTGACAACGCTGCTCCTCCCACTTCAACTCTTCTGCGTCACAAAGGATAGAACACGTGAAGACCGAAATGTAATAAAGAACAGGTCTAATCGATGAAGACCAATTGCTATCGATCGCAACATCCCTTCCCTCAGTCCCCTTCCAGTTTTAAGCCCAAAGTTCAGGTTAATGTCATATTTTTATGCTAAATCTATACAATGACGGTTAATGGGATAAGGAGCCGTTGGCATTTGCAAGAAGTGACATGAAGCCGATGAAGAGGCGGGGAAAACCCTGTGAAATATTTCAGCGCTTCTTCGCGGTAATTTGATTTGGGCTGAAGTTGATTAAAGACTGAGAAAGGGCAAAGAGATAGAAAACAATAAGAGATGAAAATAATAAGAGATATAAACAAATCCAGTTCTATACTATCTGGTTCTTTCTTTCTTTCTTTCTCTCTTTCGTTCTTTTTTTCTTTCTCTGTTTGATTTGTATTATTCTTGTTTTCCTTCCTTTTTTTCTTTCCTTCTTTCTTTCTTTCCTTCTATCTTTCTCTCTTTCATTTTTCTTTCTCTGTTTGATTTGTATTATTCTTGTTTTCCTTCTTTCTCTCTTTCTTTTTTTCTTTGCTTGGTTTCTTTCTTACTTTCTTTTTTCAAGTATTATTTCCAGTCTTTATTTCTGTCTTTCTTCCCTACTTTCGTTCGTTCTTCATTTTTTCCTATTTTCGTCCGTTCTTTCTTTCTTTGCTTGATTTATTTCTTTCTTTCTTTCTTTCTTTCTTTCCCTTTTCTTTTGTTTCTCTCTTACTTTCTTTTTCAAGCATTATTTGCCGTCTCCCTTTCGTTCGTTCTTCATTTCTTTCCTCCGTCCTTATGCTCTTTCTTCTTTTCTTCCTTTCTTTTTTTCGTTCTTACTTTTTTCAAGCATTATTTCCTGCTTTTCATTCTTTTTTCCTTCCTTCCTTCCGTTCGTTCTTCATTTCTTTTTCCCTTCCTTTCGTTCTTTCTTCTCTCCTTTCTTTCGTTCTTCCTATTTTCAAGCATTATTTCCCGTCTTCCTTCCTTCCTACCTTCCTTTCGTTCGTTCTTCATTTCTTTCCTCCTTCCTTTTGTTCTTTCTTCTTTTCTTTCTTTCACTCTTTCTTTTTTTACTTCGTTCTTCCTTCCTTTCTTTCTTTCTTTCTATCTCTCTATCTGTGTACTTTTTGCCATTGAGCAACCGTATAAACAAGCCACCAAAGGGTTGTATCCTTTTTCTATATTCTTTGTTTACGTATATGTGTGTTTATTTATGCGTCTGTGTGTCCTAGTGCTCCTGGCAATACCGTTTTGTCAACAAATTTGAAAATTGACTTCGGTACTCTACCAGATCCCTCCCAAAAAATATTCTATTTTGGGGGGTTAAAAAAGTCCTTTTGAGCTTTTAGATGCCTCGTTGTGGCGGGTTTATAAATAAAATCTCGATTCTCCAGAATCTAAACATTTTTTCTACTCCATCTTAGTTATTTCCCCGAGGAAAACGCCAGTGATGACACAAATAGAATTTATTTTGACCATATTTATTCTCCGATGGATTTTTTTACATGACTCCCGATTTTGACTACGTTTTTCCAATTATCGACCGAGATGGTTGATCTTTCTTTCTTTTCTACATACTGTCTTTCTTTCTTTTTGCATTCTTTCTCAGGTTCGATCCCTACACGATGCACCTCACTTGTCGTACGAAACCAATCTTAATAAATATCAATTATTAACATCATAAGGATGTTTTTCACTATTTTTCACATTATCTTTCATTGTACACACAAAGACTGACATACATATTACATAAATATAGATATTTTGTGTGTAGGATGGATGGGTTCGCTTTTATGGGCATATTCGTATCTCTGAATATAATTAATATTGAATGCTTTTGAGCACACTGACAGACAGACACACACACATATGTATGTGTGTATATATATATATATATATATATATATATATATATATATACATATATATATATATGTATATATATATATATATATGTGTGTATATATATGTATATATATGTATATATATATATATATATGTTTTTATATATACATGTATATATATATATATGTATATATATGTGTGTATATATATATGTATATATATGTATATGTATATATATATATATATATATATATATATATATATATATATATATATATATATATATATATATATATATATATATAAAAAGGAATGGACATATTTGGTCCGACAGAATGAATTATGAATTGCATTGTATTATATAGAAACTTATTTGGAACGAACTCCTGTCATTGCACAGTTAATACATCACTCAATGAAGACGACATAAATAGAAAAAAAAATTAAATAAAATTAGACTGCTGCAGAAATTGAGCTATTCTGGCCTTTGCTTTACTGGTGGCTGTTTAGCTCAAAGGTAAGAGCATCACTACGTTAAAACAGCTAACCTATTGGTGGTAGGTTTGAATTTCTGCAGCAGCTCCGTTTTTCTCTTATTGTTTGTTCTATTTACGTGGTCTCAATTGAGTGATACATTAACCTCGTAATGACGGGAGATCATTTCAAATAAGTTTCTATGTGATATAATGCAATTTATGATTCACACACACACACACACACACACACACACACATATATACATATATATATATATATATATATATATATATATATATATATATATATATATATATATATATATATATATATATATATTATGGCTGGTGAAATCCTCACGGGATATGCATGGTTTTATACAAAAGGAACTCTGGTTTTACGGCGTTTTCTTTTTCTCTACTGCACTCCAGTTTGCTCTATATATACCTACATTAGCTAATTTCTTTATGTCTACCTGTTGGCTGCTTTTGTTCCTCGTAGGCAGAAGTTAATCCTATGAGAGATGCTGGTCTTTTTTTTCTAAGGATGCCCGGTATCCTTTCTGAAATAGTGTACTCCATCATGAAAGTAATATCCCGGTTTTGATTGAATGCTTTTTTTTCTCTCAATATCTAGAACTTGTCAGAAATGCTAACCAGACATGCATAAACAAACGTAATCGACAGGTGTGGAAAATATACATACAAGAGCTTCCCATTCCATTCATTCTATAATTGTTTGTTGTAACTTATTTGCATCATAAGTGGGGGTGGAGTCATACAACAAAATTACCTGTCAACCTCTTTGTCATGGAAAACGTTTCTCTTTCGATGTATCTTTCAAACCAACCGATTGGTCTCTGTGTAGTCAAGCGTTCACTATCTGTTCAGGTTCCGGCAATTCACGATAAAAAGAATTCCCTCTGAATTTTGAAGAACAATTACTCTGTAGGATACGTTCAAGTTGAGATGTTAAAGCCAGTCCTGAATCTGGACGCCATTTTCCATTTTGGAATCTTAATAATAAATCCATTTTTCATCGTCAGTGATTTTTGTATAATAATACTTTTTCTGAACCGAAAAAAGAAGATAAAAACAAAACTTTTTAAACACTGACTAATTTCTGATTTTCCCAGCTCTTCATCTTTTCCTATGACTTGTAAATAACGTCCCATAGTTATCATATATTAATGTTATGCAAAATATGACATTGGAAACTAATGTATAAGCCTAATATATAAACTGAAATAATCCCAAGTAATAATGAATAAATCTTAGAAACAAAAATGTGTTATTTTGTTTTTCATCCAAGATGTCTCCCGTCTTATTTTTTATATGAATTATCTATTTATTAGTCCTGCAGTACATTTCGATAATTGGTTTTCTATTTTGGTCTTTTGTTACTGCTAAGAGGCTACGATTCAAATGTAGATGAAAAATGGCGGATCTCAAATTATTTTCTTGTATTTTAAGCTTGAAATTCGTTTTCTTTTTCTTGCATTTATTTGCAAAAATATCTTTTTCCCCTTGGACCCTACCATGCTCAAACCCCTGGATCCACCCCCGGATCAACCTTTTGGATCTGTCGTAATTTGCAAACCAACAAATAGCATAAGGTTACTTGTGATAGCTGTGCTAATGTGTTTTGAGGGAGCGTTGAAAGTATTACGCATACCGTAGGTAGGTAGGTAGGTAGGAATGGATGAACGAATGAAATATTACTTCTATAGATTGGTGGCGTCTCTGTTTTGTTGATCAAGTAAGAGCTAGCCTTCTTTTATAACTTCCACAGCTTTAAATAGAAACATTTACTTGGGGTTTAAAATCCAGCCTACGCATTTTCGATGCGAATCAAGGCCGAAAGCATTGTGTTTAGTAATACCCCGTTTAGTGCTACCCCGTTTAGTGCTGATTCACTCAAGCGATATTTTTTCAAGTATTTTCCCCAATAGATTTAGTAATGGAAAATTTCTGAAACAAATGATAATACACACACACACACACACACACACATATATATATATATATATATATATATATATATATATATATATATATATATATATATATATACATAAGTCTCCGGGAGAACTGTACAATGTCCTTTTAGCACTATGAGAATGAGAATAAACTCCTACACATGCACTATAATCTATTACGTAGCGATATATATCGACACCTTGTGATATTTCATCAGCTCCGGAAAGCGGCTACCAGATGAGATACAAAGCCCTCATCATTCCCATCTTGTTGAAGCTCAACAACAACATTGTATACAGATTGGATTTCCAAAACTTGACAATCCAAAATTCGGCAGCTATAGCTCTATTTCCGATTCTCTGATACTCGGTAAAACTCCCGACACTCGGCTGCGTATGCTTGCGTTGGTACAGTTCACATACCCATCACTGTGTTTAGGTGATGCTGTAACGTTTTGTTTTGAAATCACTAGTGTTTTGTGCACTGTCTCTTTTACACCTCGGGGGTATTCTGAATAATTATCGAATAGATATCATATTTTTTTAATACTTTCTAAATTTCCCAAACTCGGCGCTGGTTTCGACGTTGCCGAGTTTAGGAAATTTAGCTTACATATCAGTATGATTATATCCATGTACGCTACGTTATAGTCATCCAATATAGCGCTATTTCGTTTTGAGCCTCCATTTTTTTATGAACTTATCTAGAACGCTACCCGAGGTATTACTGCAGTCAATGAAAAGTCGAGACAGCTGAACTGATCGTAGAAAGAAACGGTAGCGACAACCGACTTGATCCTGCGTTACGATGATCAACTTTTCCATTGCACGCATGCGAAATACATGATCAATCGACTTATTCTTGCTTAAGGCATAGGGAGGAGTGAGTAGAAGGAGGAGGTAAAGAGAATGTAAGAAGAGAAAAGAAGAAAGAATTACAATATAAGGACTAAACTTGCGCGTTGAAAAAGGGGGAAAAAAAAGGAGTAGGTGAAAGGGAAGGGTAGTTTCCGAGAGTATTGCGGTGAGTAACCCAGAAAATGGCACATTTCGACGAATGGGGAGCTGCCACGTCATCAGTTTGCTCGAATTTCAAATCGGGTTGCAATGAAATCTGGACCGGAATTTTTGTTTCAATGTCATCTGTCCTCGTACGAGAAAATGCTGTTATTCACAACAGCGGCCAAGGAACGGGTAGAATGGTGACGAGAAAGAGAGAATATAGAAGAAGGGGGGGACTGAATATAGAGAAGAGGGAGGGGTAGTGATAAAGGTTGGAGGATAGAAAAGAGAAGAACGCTGATGGATCCAGGATTTAGAACGGGGAGGGGGTTCTAAGTTTTTTCTTTTTTACACCCTGTGTCTAATTAGACAATGAAAATATCTTTTTGTTTTGTTATTAAGGTTAATTTATGATAACTTGGGATTATTTGGGTTTTATTTCATTTATAAAACTTCTTAAATATTTTTTTGACTGAGCTTTGGCCGAACAGGGGCCTGGGATCCAGCCCTCCCTTGATCGACGCCTGGAGAAGGGTATATGGAAGAAGGGAAAGAAAGAAAGAAAAAAGAATGAAAAAAAAAGAAAGTGTTCATGAGATATAAAGAAAGGAAGGAAGAAAGACGATTGGAGGAGATGAGCAAGGGTGGTGAACAGATAGAAGGACTGAAAGAGAGCAGAGAGAGAGAGAGAGAGTAGTTGGGAAAGGAAAAAGGCAAATCGAAAGGAAGGAAGGGGAAAATGAAGAGGAGGGGATTATGGAAGAAAAAAATTAAAAAGAGAGGAATTTTGCGGGAAAGAAAGAAAAACTGAAACGAAAAACGAAGAATACACAAGTGCAGATCCAGAGGGGTGCCTATGGTGCTTGCCCCCCCCCCCTGCTCAGGCAAAACACAATTTGAGATTTGAAAAAAAATATTCATATAGATGAAGAAATTTTTTTAAATACAAAACCCAAATAAACCCAAGTAATCATGAATGAACCTTAAAAACAAAAAGTATAATATCCATTGTCTAATCAAACTGATGAAAAAGCAAAAAATAGATAAATTAATAAAAATGCCCCCCCCCCCCCCCGCTGATTTCTGGATCCACCCATGTACGATTGAACGGACGAACGAAAGAACGAAGGAAAAAAAGAAAGGAATGAGGAAGGATGGCAGGGGAAGGAAAGAAAGAAGAAAAAGACTGAAAGAAAGAAGGAAATAAAGAAGGAAGGGAAGAAGAAATGAACGGACGAAGGAAGGAACGAAGAAAAAAAGACGGAAATGAGGAAGCAAAGAATGAAAAAAGGGGAGTAAGAATGAAGGGAAGCGAGAGAAAAGAATAAAGAGACGAAGGAGGAAAGGTGAAGGAAAGAAGGAAAAAAAAGGAGAAAAGGAAGAAGGGACAGGGGGGGCCAAAGAAGAAAACGAAGAAAAAAGGAAGGGGAGAGGGAGGGAAAGAAGGAATAAACGGACGAATAAAAGGAGGAAGAGCAGGAGGAAAAAAACTAGAATAAAAAATGAAAGAGAAGGGGAAAGACGTTCGGAAAAATTACATCACTAAAATAGGAATGAAAAAAAAAAGAAATACTGAGGAAGTCGCTTCTTCTAATCAGGATAATGTTATCAAACAGTCATAGTTATTATAATCAATCAGTTCCAAACATTTTATTTAATGTGATCACGATAAGTGGCTTTCTCTGTATTTCTTTTGCTTAAAGTTATCAGCCTGTTATTGTCATCAAAAAGACCCTGTTCTGAAGCAGCTTCGTCTGTAACAGAAAAAGATGAAGAATGAGAGTGAGAAAGAGAGAAAGAGAGAAACAAATGAAGAAGGATAGAATGTTGGACGATGCAAGGAACGAGTTTGGAACGAATGAATGAATGAATTAAAGTAAAAACTAGGGAAGGAAAGAAGGGAGGGTGGGGGGAAAGGACCAAAGAAGGAAAACGGGAGAAAAATGAACGAATGTAGAAGAAAATCAAGAAGATTCAAAGAAGAAAAAGAGGGGCAAAGGCAAAGTATTATGAAAGGAAATTAGAATTATCGAAGAATCAGTCGATAAATAGAGTGAGGGGGGAATGAGGAAGAGGAAGAAAAAGGAAGAAGGAAAACGGTAAAAGAAGATGGTTAAGAAAAGGAGAAAGACGCTAAAAAGTAAAATGGAAAGAATATTCGGGAATATGGTGAGGAATGAAAGAAAAAACATAAGGAAGGGAAAAAAGATTAGAAAGAAAAAAGGAAAGAGAGAAAGAGGGGGTAAGGAGTAGAAAGAGGGACAGAAAGAAAGGGGTGAAGAGGAAGAGAGGGTAAAAAAGAAAGGAAGGAAGAAAAAAAGAAAGAAAGATAGGAGGGAAGGAATAAAGAAGTGAAGAGGAAGAAGGGACGAAACAGAAAGAAAGAAAGAAAGAAAGAAAGAAAGAAAGAAAGAAAGAAAGGGAGAGAAAGAGAATTATATGAAAGAAACAAAGAAGCTAAAATATTACAATAGGAAAGAAGTTGGGCTTTAAATGGAGTTAGGTAAAAAGCATTATGAATAAGAGAGGGGGGACACTTTAGCAGTGGATATGATGTCAACAAAACGCGGGACGTTGGGCTAGTTAATTGATCTGGAAAGGGTGGAGAAGGTGAAATTATGTTTCAAAAATGACGGTGGGTGGGCGGAAGAGAAAAAGAGAGGGAGAAGAAAGACTGCTAAACCGGGGAAACTTCTTTGTTAATTATAACATGCATGTGTATAGGGGGAGAGGGCGTTGTCAGAGTTAGAGAGTCAATACTCTCTTGCAGGGTAAATGCACTGTGCGTCCTGACTTGTGGGCTAGTGAGATTTATTCGCCTCCCCACGAGGGAAAATTTGACACAAGGTCGGTTTAACGTGTGGGCCCACATGCGTACGTGAGGACAAAAACAAAAATTGCACAGTCCTCGTGAACAGAGTCACGAATTTGTCAGAGCAATCCAACGACCCTCCCCGTTTTAGTGCAATGAGGAGGTGCTGCCCAAGGGCAATTGACCCCCCGGAGGCAGAGCATACTCTAGTTTTTTAAGGCCACAGGGCTAGTGGTCGTCATCTCTCTTCCTTTTTCTCTTCTCCACCCGCCCCACGTTTGTACACAGACGGAAACACACACTCACAGATATTTGTACACACACGTTGATTCATCAATAACTCCGTAGCATATTAACAGAGGAAGCATCTATTTTACAAAACAAATAACTATCTTCCAACATTTTTCAAATCTCTTTCCTTTCCGGTGCACTTAATTCCATGGTTGATATCGATCACGTGGGTCGAACTTTATGTAATAAACACTTCGTAACAAAATTTTAGTTGATAACAACGCGTCAGGCCACGGATTTATTGATCCATCTTGGTATATGTAAGTGGCCGCGTATGGCAAGTGCCCAACAAACCATTTTTGAAACGTTGATATTGTCGTTATGTCTATAAGATACAATGTTCAGTTCTTTAAACTTGAACACTATGAATCATAATGCATGGTATTCACGACTCCAAAGAGAATAATCTGTGCATTGTAGCTCTAAAAATAACGGATATATCAACTTTTAAAAAATGAACCGTTGGGCACTTATCATTCGCTATCATACACACATACATACAATCATACACACACACACATACACACACACACACACACACACACTCACATATATATATATAAATATATATATATATATATATATATATGTGTGTGTGTGTGTGTGTGTGTGTGTGTATGTGATAGCGAATAATATATATATATATATATATATATATATATATATATATATACATTCGGGTTCGCACGAGCGTGCGTATGTGTGTGCGTGAGTGTGTGTATAAGCGTTCTGGTCCTGTCAAGGTTGACAATGCGTGTAAAATCTTTCCACAGTCTGTACTGCTAGAGCAATAATCATGGGGGAGAGGTTGGCCCAAGTTCTCGCTACCTCGCTCTTTCTTCTCCTTCCTGACTGGAATTTGGACACAGTTGCGTCAGTGCTGTATATTAAGCAAAATAGAATAATTTACTGCTGGGTTCTCAAGAGAAGATCGAACCCAGTACACTCGCCAACTGGCTTGTCAGATCAGTTTTCTAATCATCGCGCAAGGTTACGCACCCAAGGTTCTCATCAAACTCAACTCAACCTGGCACAAGGTCACGTGTGTGTGGGGGCACTCAATGAGGATTTGAACTCCCTAAACTAGTGGTTTTGAAACCTTGAAAACTCAAGGACCCCTATTTCTTGGATTTAGTATTTAGACAGGAATCAATAAACTACAATAAAAAAAGTATTTTTTGACCTTCACAAATATTACTCATTCAAAATGGATTCCATTCATTCGAATTCCAACATATGGTACAGGTCTATGTGGAATGATTATGTTTTTGATATCTTTGCAATGGGTGATGATGTTATTCAACCACAAAATTCGCAATATCAGGTTTAGAGGGGGACAAACACGATGATGATGATGTTGATGATGATGATGATTATTATTATTATTATTATTATTATTATTATTATTATTATTATTATTATTATAATAATAATAATAATAATAATAATAATAATAATAATAATAATAATAATAATGATAATAATAGTAACAGGTCAGACTCCCAGGAGTTCATGGACCTCAGTTTCAAAATCATTCCTGTAAACAGTTGTAATAGTTTGTGAGAAGGACTTACTAATCACCTATTGTTATCTATTCAATTTCTGGCACAAGGCAACAAACATTGAGCACCCGATGGGAGTCGGACTTAATTTAGTATAGATAACCTGCAAGACTGAATTGCTAAGCATCGATCCCTTTGAATTTAGATTGATATTTTGTCCCTTACTCATATGATATTGTGATTACTCTGTCTTGCTCAATAGAAAAAAAATGGCGAGAAAAATTCTTTTTAATTCGGCTGACCGGGATCGAACTCTACTCTTGATGATTAATGCAACTTTCACAAAAAAATGTATGGAAAGTCGTAAAACCAACTCCTACTATGCTTTGAATCATCGCCGGTCATCTTTTCAATTGGCTTTTAAAAAAGGGAGGCTAAGTGAATGTCTAAGCTATGTAGTTTTATATATATATATATATATATATATATATATATATATATATATATATATATATATATATATATATATAAATAAATATAGATTAATGATAGTGTCATCCACAGACAGCTGATTCGCGGTTATAGACTATCCAATATCCCATCCAGTTCCACGAGGTTTCAGATCCAGAGGCTTGCATTTTACCCATACCTTACGCAGAATCAGACGGTCAGAGTTGGAAGAGCATTGATATATATATATATATATATATATATATATATATATATATATATATATATATATATATATATATATATATATATATATATTAAGAAATGGATGTATAATCTAACTGTAACTTCGTGCCTCTGACTTAGAAACAGACTGTTTAGCTCAATGGTAAGAGCGGCATCATGTTAAGACGGATTCCTATCAACTGCAGGTAAGATTCCTGTAGAAGCCCATTTCTTTAATTCACTGTGTAATAACGGACGGTCAGTTCAAATAGAGTTTAAAATAAGATAATGCGCTTATGTATATATTGAGAGATCATCATATATATGTTTGTATTGTGGGTGTGAAGTGATTCGACAGAAAGTAGATGAAAATGACAATTGGAAATGAGAAAAACTCAGGACATAGTTGTTACGTTTCTGTGGGCGTAGTTCGATGCAATTCAACGGGGGCCAGCCACCTTTTTCAGAGAAAAAATATTTTCGGCGGTTCGCAGAGAGAAAAATATGCAATTTACATTTCCTATTCAGCATCGAAATGTAAACAGCATTTATTTTTAATAAGTTCTTGCGTATCTGTGAGATGAATTTTGCCGATATGTATGACTTGGTAAGAAAGCTGACTACTGATAACTCAATCCGAATTTCAAATCCCGGCAGGGAAAATGTTAATTTTAAAGATGTATTTACCAGAATAAAATAAGCCCTTGCGTATTTCTCACATAAATTTTGGCGGATATATGATTTGTTGATTTAGCTCAGTCTGTAAGTGTCACAACAATCAATCAGTTGGTCATAATTTGTAATCACCATTGAGGAATGTTGATTTTTAAACCCTTATCCCCAAATTTGACGAGGCTCGTTCTTGGTGTTCTCTTGGTTTTGTCCTTGTTACGTTAGAAAAAAAATCCCCAAGAAACGAAAACAAAGTCAACTCCAGGTTTGGACAGGTATTTGACAAAAGATTAATAATGATTGTATCTAATAGAAAATGCCATTGGGATAATAGACAAATCTTTTTTTTGGTCCAAGTCTCCATTACTTGATATTCATCGAATCACATTAGACTATGTCGAAGGGATACCAGGATTGTAAGAGCATTTAGATGTAGTGGAAAAGTTTTTGATTCGTGGTAATTTAGCCAAGTTTGACACGAGGCGATATTTTAGGGAGCGCTGACTTTTCATGGTCTGCTTTTAAACCGATGGGCAACAGCAGTTACTCTTCACCAAATTGAGTTTGTTTTAACAGATATTTTCAACACGACAGAAATTATAGGACATCTGTCCTAGAAGCATTCAGTCACATGCTCACTCATAGATGGAGCCCTACCAGCGAAGTTATATCCTATTGTAGATATTTAACAAGTTCGCTTCTCCCTCAGAGAGTGAAACAAACAGTGCAACAAAGACAGCACGTCCTCTACCCAGTGCCACAAGGTAGAAACTGAGACTATACCTTTTCCCAAACAAATTGATAAATGAAGCAAGCAAATTTTAAAATACGGCAACCACATTTTAATATACAGCAACCATATTTAAAAATTTGGTCACCAAATTTTAAAACGAGGAGACCAAATTTCAATGTACAGAGACCAAATTTTAAAATACGGAGACACAATATGAAATTAGGGAGACCAAGTTTAGAAATACACCCAACAAATTAAAAACTATGAGGATCGAATTTTTAAGTACACTAAGCAAACTAAAAAATACGGGGGGCAAATTAGAAAGACAAGCAAGTAATCCTCATACAGTGATCCCGAGACTGGTACAGCGAGTCCAGATTCATTTTCTCTCACTTCTCTGCTTGGTAAAGACAATTTTTTTTCTTCAAATATCCAGATAAAAGAATATTATAAATAAAAATGAATATGCATGTCAGCAAACATTTTAAATTTCATTGGTTTTGATGAATATATAATTAGATATCAACTAATCCGAGATTTGCTTTGATATAACGGTTATTAGCATGGAATACTAACTCAGCAAAGTGGGTTCGAATCCCGGCTCAGTCTGCTCGTGTCTACATTTGGAAAGGCATGAATACACCTCTCTGCACTACGACTAGATGTGTTGTTTCTGACAAGCAACGGTGATCGACGTAAGCACTCAAATAGAACTTCCGTCCAAGTTGATAAGAGTAAAATCATTGTTACACCCCTTGTCAACCTTGGCAGTGACCATCACATATTTGCTAAGCTTAGTTTAATCTAGCGCAAGGTTGCGTGAGTATCAAATTCTCAACATCATCCATGGCTAACTAACTACAGACAGGTACCCCCGTTTTTGACATTTCGCTTTACGGCAATTTTTTGTTTTTACGGAAAAAAGAGCAAAAAGCGACACCAACCAAACCTCGGTCGACTCAGCCTAACACACCATTACCACAATTTTGGGAGGGTCTGGGAATGCTCAATATTTTCACTGAATGACAATTGCTCATTCGCTTTACGCCGTTTCGTATCAGGATATTTTGTTTCATTGAGACACTTCGTTTTTATGCACTGAATATTTAAGAAGACCGACCGTCAGCAAAATGGTTTCTTCGGCTGCAGTTCAGAAGATGAGCCTTCTGTAAATTTCAAGTCAAAAGTTGATTGCCCAAAACCGTGGTTCTCAAACTGTGTGTCACGGTGTGTCGCAACTATCTTCGAAGTATACCATGTAATTTTTTTCTGAATACGCGGACATGTTAGTCCTACTTCCGCAACAGAGATGAAAATCTAGTGGTTTCATCACTACGTTTCGTAAATTCTTAATCTTTTAAGTGACAAATGAAAGGAAAAAAGGGGTGATCAATACATTGATATAAAAGTTTCGTTCATTGACTAGCGAAATGTTTATGCCTAATTCATTCCATTTTTACTGTTGGTGTGCCGCACGAGTCAAGTATATTTTTTGGTGTGCCGTCGTACAATGAAGTTTGAGAACCACTGGCCCAACCGAAGCCCCTGTGACCTTTGGAGGTCTGCAACACATGCTACTTGGGCTGGACGTGCTCTGAATTTCCCCTACTGCCTTCTCCGGAAGCCTTTGCTGACGAGCGCGCGCGTGCGAACACACGAACATGCACACCCACACGAAGTGAGTCGGAAGGGCTTTCCTTCTCCTGCTAAGGCGCGTATTAGCCATAATGTGTAGGCAGTTGCTCAAACTCTCTCTCTCTCTCTCTCTCTCTCTCTCTCTCTCTCTCTCTCTCTCTCTCTCTCTCTCTCTCTCTCTCTCTCTCTCAAACTCAAACACACGCAAAGAGAGATACCCAAACAGCACAAAACAACCACATTCCGGAATTCTTGCATTATTTGTGGTGCCAGCAGTAGAACAGTGTTTTTTTAGTTGTTAAGGCCAACGCTTGTGAGGCAAGAGAGCAGTCCGAATATATGATAGGAAAAAAAGAAATCCAGGTCCGTTACATTTAGTTGTTGAAGTAAAGTTTTTAACATATGGTATTGCAGGTAGGAATCATTATACGAACGCTTGATGATTACGTATATATAATGAGAGAATTATGGGAGGAAAAGAATGGAGCAATGTTCTGTTGTATTTTAGCGCTGACTGTGCAAACCCGATATTTGTTGGCAAGATTTGAGCCTTAATCATTGCCCACTGGGTAGATTTACCGCTTTCTCTTGCTTAATGCTAGTTATTTCCTGTCCTAATAGGGGTGGGAATGGATGATTTTTGTCAAAATCTAGTCTTAGTTGCAGTCGGCTCCCCCCCCAGTAGCAAGAACAACAACAATCCTCACCACATATAAGGGAGTAATCTCTCCACTATTTTTTAATATCATATCACGTTAAATCAAACTTAAACATATATAAAATTATCACATTCAGAATGCAATTTGGAATCACAAACATGTCATTGGAAGGTGGTTCTCTTGCAAACTGAGCT
The DNA here is from genome assembly GCA_963457665.1 of Thysanoteuthis rhombus. Taxonomy (NCBI): domain Eukaryota; kingdom Metazoa; phylum Mollusca; class Cephalopoda; order Oegopsida; family Thysanoteuthidae; genus Thysanoteuthis; species Thysanoteuthis major. The sequence goes on along the minus strand of OY735238.1, from coordinate 17,056,929 downwards.
TAACTGATAAGTCATATATACCAAGGAATTTATTGATTAAATACTTGTACAACACAAAAGTTGCAGTAATCATCTTCAGTAGGAATAGATGTAAGAGAGGAGTTTGACCCTGCAGCAGCTGTGATCCTCTACCGCAAATTTGTTTGATCGAATTTCGACACCTAATTTATATATTAAGCATTAATCATAAATGCGTTATATTATTTAGAAACCCTATTCGAAATGACTTCCCATTATTACACGATATATGTATCATTTGGTCCAGACAGCGTAGATAGAATAAACAATTAAAGAAAATGGGCTGTTACAGGAATCGATGCTGCGACTAATAGGTAGTCGCTATAACGTAGCGTCTCAGGGAATAATAACGAAAGGTCATTTCAAATAGAGTTTCAAAGTGATATAACGCATTTGTCATTATTTCTGTCAGATTATGTATCTATTTCCCAATGATATTGTGCCTTGTTAATCAAGAAGAGAAGGGTTGTCTGAGGTCAGGAATTGGTTGATCTTGTGCTCAATTAAACCATGTTTAATGGAAAGCGAGAAAAGATTTAATGGTGAATAGAATGGGAAGTTTAATCCGTTTCTGTTGCCTTTTCCTCGTCCCTTATTTTTATTTTTATTCCCCTTCTCTTGCTCTCTCTCTTTCTTTCTATCAGAATCTATTTTATTCAATCAACTTATTTTTGCCTTTTTTTTTTTCGGTGCTCATATACCGTCGTACTTAATATGAGTCCAACTTTTTCTGCTTATTGTTTTATCAAATCCTCTTTATTTCCCCCCCCTCTCTCTCTCTCTCTCTCTCTCTCTCTCTTTCTCTTTCTCTCTCTTTTAGAGATTATTCCATACGTTTGATTCAGTTGTAACACAATTGGACCTACTGAGCGGCTGTTTCAAATAATCCCTGTCCCATTAAACCGGAATACACAATATATATATATATATATATATATATATATATATATATATATATATATATATATATATTGTCTATTTTATGTCTCACTCACCCCCTCTCTCTCTCAGTTTATCAATTTATCGATACATCTATCCATCTGTTTCCCTTTCCTCCTTCCTCTTTATTTTCACTCTTTTCGTTGTCCCTCTCGTTTCTCTCTTAGCTTCCCCCTCTCTTTCTCTCGAACGCATTCTCAAAGCCCCCTTCCCCTCTGCGTCACTATCTCCCTATCAATCTCTCCGCTCTTTGCCTGATCACTGATTGACTTGTTGAATGATTCAGATCACAAGATATTTACCAACGCTTTCGCATCCTAAAGTGCAGTTAGACTTCATACGCGGCCGTTGATTGGCTCGCTCCGTGCTCCCTTGTCTTCTGATTGGTCAGAAATGGGGCCAAGTGCAACCTACTTCTCCCAACAATTTCTTCGTTCTTTCTTTTTTTTCTTTTTTTTTTCTCATAGCGAGAAATGTGAATCATGTTGGCGCCTGTGAGTATGTGTGCGCGATTGTCAGATTTGAAAACACACGCACGCATGCGCGCGCGAGATGTGTGTGTGCGCCCATGTGCGCGCGCGTGCATGTGTGCACGAGCGTGTTTTATTCGTTACTCACGCAGAACACACTCACACACAAACAAACAAACACGCACACAAGCATGCAAGCACACATACTCACACAAATGAAGTAAGCAAAGACAAGCAAACGTACACACAAGTTTCCAACACACGAGCGCTACGACAACTCCAGTGACAAACAAACGCGCCCTCTAATTCATATGTTCGCTGCATTCTAACAGATAAATCCCGCTCCTAAAAAATAGCCTTATTGTTTACGAGCAACCAAGCCAAAAGGAGCCTGTTTGCCTGCCTCGAAAATCTACATTCGAAATCGTCGCTTTTACCTTGGCTCCAACACGAACCTCTGGCACCGTTGGTCAATTCGCAGCTATCTCAGCCACGAGAAAAACCCCAAATTTCTTTTTAAAATCGTTATGCAGTCAGAGCGAATTAGCTTAATGGTTCCAGAGCTGGATTTATCCTTAGTGAGGCCATAGTCTGTATAAAGCACGAATAAGATCCTTGTTTAAAAATCACTGCAAGGGCTTACAAAACTTAAAGACACATCTTTTGAATTTTGTGGTGCCCCTTTGCATTGTGTGACCCCCTAAACTGTTGCCCAGTAGTTTCGAAACTTTCCATAAAATGAATATTCTGGTGGGTCTCTGTTTTTAGCATTTGGCTTTTAGACAGTGATTAATCAACTACAATGATTAACAAATTCTGACATTTAAAAGTCATATCTAATTAAATGGATTACACTTATTACATAGTATAAGTCTGTGTACAATAATAATGTTTTGTTTTTGTTTTGTTTTTTTGTAGCTGTGCGATGGATGATGTTGTTTCTCAGTCACCAGTTTCGCTATGTCAGATTTAGTACGAACATTGATGTAGACCTGAGCATTTTTGACCCCATTTTCGAAACCACTGACTGCCTAAATCTGACACAGAGTGGTTAGTAAAACGAAATCGGTAAAGCTTGTTCTTTTTTAAGGTCGTAACTCTAAATATATGCATGAAGATTTATTTGGAGAAATCGGTTTGCTTTTTCACAGATTAGATAAATTGTCAAACTAGTCACTGGAAGAACAGAGTTGAAAATCGTATTTAGTTGTCTCGTCCTTGAGGTAAAATTTGAGATGAGATCTCTTTTCAAGTGGTGAACCACACTCATTTTTATGTGGCTGTATTGGAAAAAAAATGGCCAGTTCTTCAGTTGAGGGGAACCTTCAGCACTTTTGGTTGTCAGAATAGGCGCAACAGAAAATGATCCTCTGTCCTATTTCTGCTTTGAAACCCTACTTTTTCAGAATAAAGATGTAAGCTATGAACATTCTGTGTACTTTTTTTGTGTCTCCATCGTAAGGAACCTTTCCAAATTTTTTTTAGACAAGAGGACCCTTGAAATAACTTTCATATCTCAAGGAACGCCTGCATAAAACATTATATGCGCAACTAACAACATACCAGTCGGCTCAAAGATGAATATGTATCATTATAAGTATTCTACAGCGCACAGGAAGATAGTTGTCAACATAGTTGTTCATTATGATGAAAAAAAATGACAGCTGCTGGTCTTTCTCTGTCGTAAATTCTGGCGCTTCTAGTTTCAAATATCACCAGGGTACAGACCGCAACTCATTACAGTAAGAGAAGAGAACATCAAATAACGCAAAAAGTGCTTTTTTTCACATGTATGAAATTTTCGTGGAACCCCTTAACCTCTCGGGAAACGCAAGTCTTCCACAGAGCAGCATCTGAGAAAAACTGATCAAAACGTAACAAACTCGCCACCACAGTCGATAATTGAACAGCCATAGCATCAGATTTGAAGTGTTGTAGGAGAGATATGGTCAGAATGATTTCTATTTATCACTAATGTTTTCCACTGGAAAACAACTGAAATCGAGTGAAAAAAAATCAGCGAAAATATAGATTCTCCAGAATTTAGATGTTATCATTAAACTCAGAAAGCTTTTTTCCTTCAAAGAAGTCAAGTGGACGGTCAGTAAGGCTGAATGTGAGCGATATATTTATTTAGCTTAAAAACCCATCCACCAGAGTGCTCTATTCCTAGGGAAGAGCATTGCATATATTTGTATGAACGGGGGGTCATTTCAGATAGAGGTTCAAGGAAGTATAACAGATTTATAATTATTTGTCATATTACATCATTTCTTAATAGTACATATACATGCACGCATATACATATATATATGTGTGTGTGTGTGTGTGTGTGTGTGTGTTTGTATTTATGTATTTTTAGAGAGAGGGGGATGGAGAAATCAAATGAAAAGATAGAGAGTACTCAATACTCAATGATGCTATTTTTCAAGTCTGTAGACAAAACGGTATGGCCAGAATCGCTTGGACACACAAACGAACACGCACACATATAAACAAGGATAGAACCCTCCGCCATCTTTGATGGCTACGGTGGTTCAGTTGTCTCTCTTAAATTGTCCATTCCATTATAAATTCATTCACTCACGTTCCTTCTTTGTTATTTATATGATACTATGATTAGTTGGTCAAGTGAGGGAAATTCATATTGACGTTATGGCTAACGACTCGAGCGCTAGTCTTGTGAATTTGATCCTCACAGGATGCCACGTTATGTGACCCTGTGACTGACAAAACTGTGCCTAATGAATAAATAACTATCTTGGCCTACCCTTCCTCTGAAATAGATACGCTTGCCTACAGAGGTCTGGCTTCGAGCTCAGGTAAAAACCGGAATTCTGAATGTTAATTTTCAGTGCCTCGCCATTTTAAAGATTGGGCTAACCCAATCACATCACACATGCATCAATGTCAAGAAGAAATTTAATGGGAAATAAAAAAAGGCGGGGGGTATATGCTATTGTCCTTCGTGGTTATTATTTTTCTTTTACCCCCTATTAATCTACACTATTTTTATTTCTTTCTCTCACACTCATCTTTCTTTCTATCACACTCATCTTTCTTTCTATCCCCTATTTATTTATTACAATTCATTTTGGCGTTTCTTTCGCTCAAAAGCGTTGAACTTAATTTTATTCTCACTTTCTTCATCCTTTGCTTCCAAAAACAATTTTCAGGTTGATCCTCCCCCCCCACTCTCTCTCTCTCTTTCTCTCTCTCTCTCTCTCTCTCTCTCTCTCTCTCTCTCTCTATATATATATATATATATATATATATATATATATATGTATATATATATATGCGCGCATATATATGTTATTAAGAAATTATGTAATACGACAGAAATAATTATAAATCTGTTATACTTCCTTGAACCTCTATCTGAAATGACCTCCCGTATATATATATATATATATATATATATATATATATATATATATATATATATATATATATATATATATATATATATATCATAAATTACGTTATATCAGATAGAAACTTATTTGAAATGACCTCTAGTCATTACACTGTTAACATACCACTCAATTCCTTGAACGTCTATCTGAAATGAACTCCCATTCATATATATATATATATATATACACACACACACATATATATATATATATATATATATATATATATATATATATGTATGTATCATAAATTACGTTATATCATATAAAAAACTTATTTGAAATTACCTCCAGTCATTACATTGTTAAGATTTCACTCAATTAAGTCAACATAAATAGAATATATATATATATATATATATATATATATATATATATATATATATATATATATATATATATATATACTGAAAAACATATCTAAATAAGAATTTTAATGAAACATACCCGATGGATGTTACAATTTCGTGACTAATACACTCATCAGTAAGCGGCGATATGTTCTTTTCTTGTAATTATGAAAACAAAATGCCGATTCACATTTGAATAACGAATATTCCTATCACCACAATTGGTTTCTATTTCTTCCTTTTTGTATTCTTACGAATTGAAAATATGTTATCAACTATACACGTTTTTTCCTTTTCTGTCTTTTCTCTTCCTCTTCTTCCCTCGCTCTCAATTTTCACTGTTTCCATCGCCTCAACCCCTCTTCCTTTCTAATTTACCCATCTCTCTTCCTCCCCCCCCTCTCTCTCTCTCTCTCTCTCTCTCTCATACACTTATGGTTTCTTCGTCCTCTGCCCATCACAGTGTCTATGTTCCACCTCGTTGCTCTTTGCCCCGTCACTGATTGGGTTCGTCATCGGTTCGCCAAAATCATAGACAGATATATGAATGAGTCACTTCCTACATGGGGACCCTCACCCACCATTATTAGCCGCTCAGATCAGTTGTTTAGCCAATCTCCTCAATAGTACCTTGAAATCAGCATTGGAAATGATCACTCACTCACTCACTCACTCTCTCTTCCATATATATATATATATATATATATATATAGTACATATGGTAGAGATCAGGTTATTAATATAGCATGATATAAAGCAATGTCTGATGTGTGATGGATTTATTTTATTGAGTGCTCAATACATTCAACTTTATACTTCTGATGAGGCCCAGAGAGGGCAGAAACATAAACTTGTTTGAGTAGCGAATCCACACCCATTATATATATATATATATATATATATATATATATATATATATATATATATATATATATATATATATAATTTTAACTATAGGAAGTGAGACAGATTCAGGAGTGAAAGTGTATGGAAACTCGGTTTATTTATCCGTAAATGTTTTCGTTGATGGTCTAGACATGTTTTGGGATGTATTTCCATCGTCAGTAGTGTGTGCTCTGTGTGTGTGTGTGTGTGTGTGTGTGTGTGTACCATTTAATGGTTACAAGTTTGCTGTGGAATATAAGTCCCCCATCAGGAGCTTTGCTTCGTGAGCAAAAAATTGGATTCCATCTACTTGGCTCATCTTGTTGTGTGAGATGAAATTCATATAAATGTGTGTGTGTGTGTGTATGTGTGTGTGTGTGTGTGTGTGTGTTGTTTATACGTGTGTGTTGGGAAAATATTGTGCCCCATGTTTCAGAAAAGGATCGTTAAAGGTAAATCAATAACAATTATTCAATAAAACAAAGCACATGATAATTAATTTGATCAAATGGGTCACTACAGGCGGGCTGATATATGTTTCTATGCAATCAGCATTAGGCCCAAATGTTGTGACCCATTGAAAAATCAATTATTATATGTATAATTATCACTTTTGAAAAATGGATAAACCATGAAACACGTGTCGGGTGTTTTCTCTAATCTCGTGTGTATATATATATATATATATATATATATATATACATACATATATATATATATATATATGTATATATATATATATATATATATGTATATATATATATATATATATATATATATATATATATATATATATATATATATATATATATATATATATATAAAGGGACGGAACCTTTGAAACTGCGCACTAATGGAACGTTTTAACATGCCTGCTATTATATTGATGTTTAGCAGTGACTTTGATCTTTCGTATAAAAAAAATGCATCACGCCTCCTTGGTTAATATTTGAGCTAAACGAACTAAAATGAACGTAGGTGTAGTACGTTTGAGGCTTTTGTTTTCAAGTTAATGGACGTCAATCAAATTGAGAAACTGCATCTGATGATCTTGGGAAATCGATTGCCTGTGAAGTTCAACAGATTCACATGATTTCGGATGACGATTTCCACTGATCACTGAAAGCAGTTTCTCAATGTGATTGGCTTCCGTTAACTTGGGAGAGAAAAACGCCAATCGCACTACATTCACGTTCATTCTAACACCTGTAACTCAAATACTAACAAACCGGTCAATATATATATATATATATATATATATATATATATATATATATATATATATATGTATGATTTTTTCATGTTCATTCATATTTACATATCCTCTCAAAGAATGGACTTACCATGAAACATATGTTGGGACTTTTTCCTCTGTTTTTTTATGTAATATATATATATATATATATATATATATATATATATATATATATATATATATATATATATATATATATATATATATATATATATATATATATATGTATATACATATATATAATTAAGATAAGTAACCGATAGATTCAGGAAGTGTATGTCCCCAGTGGTAAACAATTCTATGGTTTTTGGTAGAGATAATCTGGTCATGATTATCAGTGAGAGAACTCAATGACTGTTTATAGTAAAAACCAAGTTTCGAGATAGATTCTGCCAGAGCGAATACAGCGAAAAACAGAAGAAAACGAACCCGGACCATAGGAAGATCAATCCATTCTCTCTCTCTCTCTCTCTCTCTCTCTCTCTCTCTCTCTCTCTCTCTCTCTATCTATCTATCTATCTATCTATCTATCTATCTATCTATATCTATATCTATCTATCTATATATAAATATATATATATATAGTCATTGTAAATTCCCTTGTAGAGATGTCACGAATTTTCACGAATTCAGTTTTATACGTGATAAAACTAATCTGTAAAAATCCTGAGGGAAAGAATTTCATTTTCAAATAGTTATCTGTGATTGATTATCTTGAAAGAGTCTGTTGTCTGTGCTCATACGAATCTTATTGTTCAATGAATACATTTGGTATTTGATTTCTAGATGTACCCTGGATCAAATTCATTATCGTGGTTTTCAAGCCCCCCATACAGCAAGGTTTTCTCAAATAATTAATACTTTCTACATATTCTTCAAAAATAAATTTGTTTGGGAGATTTTAATTCAGGAACTTTTTGACCTAACATGGGCAACCATAGGCCTACGAGCAAGATTTGGCTCGTGGCAACAATTTCCATGACCCATGACCGAGAAACTAATCGTGGTTGATACAACCTTATATAATTCATCTCGTAAAGTCAATTTTATGATATTTGATGTGGGTAGCTAGATCGAATAGGTTGTCCATACCTTTTTGAAAGAAACGTGACAAGCCGTACCATCTTGTCCTGACAGTTCTACTTGGGTTTTTTTAGAAAAAGCAATTTTGAAGCAAGGGATAATTTACATAACTCAATCATTCTTCTGATTGATCGATGGAATAAACTTGCCATCGCAGTCTATAATTGGACAGTCGTAGCGTTAAAACTTTGAAGTCTTGTAGAAATAAACTCCATCGAAGAATAAATATGATCAGAATAAATTCTATTGATGGCATCACCCAGAAAAACATCTAAAATTAGGATTTAAATAACAAAAAAAAAAAAAAATATCTAGAAGCATCTAGATTCTGGAGAAGCTTTTCTTCCGAAAATCAAAAAAGACATTTTTAGAAAGAGGTCTAGTCGAGTATTTTATCTTACAATTCTGTAGACAAAATGATATGGCCAGAAGCGCTGCAACACAGAAACACATAGACACATAAATAAAGAAACAAGCACATTTGAAAAGAAAAAAGGATTGGACCGTTTGTCACCTTTGGTGGCTAAGGAAAGTTACAGATAGATTTTAACAATTATAGAATGGAGGTTATGAACATTTAAATCACACAAAGGTCAGCCATAATCACAGAATACTCTTGCAGACCCTCATAGCGAGCTCAGGCATCTGCCAGGAGAAGTACACTCCAACAAAACCTACGGCAGAGGGTCCTGCTCCTATTCATCCCAGAGGATGCAAACCCTTGCTTTAAAGGGTGGGATCTGCCTTACGTAAGTCATACCATAGAATCTCATTCAGCAGGCTGGAAAGTTATACAGCGTGTCGGTCCTCTAGTTGTGAAAAACCATCCCAAAAACCTTCGTTCGCGAAGCTATATTATTCATTCATACATATATATATATATATATATATATATATATATATATATATATATATATATATATATATATTCATTCATATATATCTATATCTATGTCTTTCTCTCTCTCTCTGTCTCTCTGTCTCTCTCTCTCTATATATATATATATAATGTCTACCTTGCAGTGAAGCAATGATTATGTATCAAAACTTGCAAACTGTATTACACACTCACAAATGTATTTGTAATATGTGTTGTTTTGTTCGCTAGCTGTAGCTGGTCATTACAATATATATATATATATATATATATATATATATATATATATATATATATATATACATATATATATATAATCATCGGTGTTTTGTTGTCCTTTGTTGGACGTAGACCTTCCCTAGGGTTTGACACATCTCTCTATCATGGGTGTCGCGGAGCCGATACTTTCTGAACCTGTCCAGTTCGTCTGGCTTATCACTTATTCAGATGGCCTCTGCATTTGATCAGTGGGAATCCAATAAATACTCACAAACATGCACGCTCTTAACTCCAGGAGCTTCCCTGATGTTATTCGTGGTATGTATAGTCGTCAGTAACCCCTCCCCCATGCACAATAATCACTCCGTCCACCAACCATGACTCTTTCCATTTTTGCGTAAATACGTCCTTAGTCAGGGGCGCCATTTGTGAAGGGGCGCCATTTGCACGCGGGAGATAAGTTAATTTCATGCTTGCCTGCATGGTGGGGTGGGGATGTTGATGAATGCTCAATGCACTTGCCAATACGTAAATGGGTTTGGTTTCATCGGTATGGAATTGAGGGGGCAGAGAGAGAGTGAGAAATATGTGAGAAAAGAGAAAAAAATAGAATAAAGAGGGGAAGGGAAAGAGGAAGGGCGAAAGAGGTAGGATGAGGGCGAAAATGATGGTACACTGATAAGAGAAAAGAAAAAAAAATGAAATGGAGAGAAAAAGAGAGAGAGGGACGATAGTGGAAAAGAGAGAGAGGGAGAGGAATGATAGTGAAAAATGAGGGAGAAAAAGAAGGAGCAGTGAGAAGGGAATGGAGAAAGAAGAAATGGAAAAGGGAGCGAGCGAAAGACAGACAGACAGACAGAGAGAGAAAGAGAGATGAGAAAAGTTAAGGAAAAGATAGAATATAAAGAGACGGTGGGAGAGAAGAAGAACGGTAGATGTAGAACGAGGGCGAAAATGAGAGAAGAGAAGGGAGACAGAAGAAAAAGAGGAGAGAGAGAGTGTGTGCGTGAAAGAGAGAGAGAGGGGGGTAAGGAAACGGTGACAAAGAACGGGGGAAAGAGAATGAGGGAGGAAAAGAGGGTGCAGTGAGAAAACAACGGAAAAAGAAGAAATGAAAGAGAGAGGGAGGGAGAAGGAGAGAGAATAAACGAGTGGGTTAGAATGAGGGAGAAAACGAAGGTGTGGCGAAAAAGGAATAAAGAAAAAGGAAATAGAGGTGAGTGAGGAGGAAAGAGAGAGAGAGACAGACAGACAGACAGATAGAGAGAGCCAAAGAAAGGAAGGAAGTTAGGGAGTGAAGAAAAGCGTTGGGAGTCCCTCCTGTGACCGTGTGTACGCGGGCGAGCGCGTGCCGGGGACCAACTTGGAAATACATTGGTCACGTGAGCCTGATGATGCAGCCTCTCCCCACTTTCGATTTCCTTTCTACTTTCTCTTTCTGTTTCACATTCCCATTTTACTCACTGACTTTCTCTCTTTCTGCTTTTCCCCCTCTCTCTGTCTTTCTCTGCCCTCTTTCTCTCTGTCTGTCTGTCTCTCTCTCTCTCTCGTTTTCATTATTTACCCCATCAATATCTCATTTATCTATCTATCTATCTATTTACCATACTATCCGAGAGTGGACCGTTCTTCCCGGAGTTTTCGTAAGCCGAAATGGCGTAAAGAGTACAATCACCATCAATCCATACGGGACGAATCTTTGAGCGTTCCAAGACCTATAAAAATAACCTCCTTCCATTTCTGCCAGTTTTATGCTGAGCATAGCACTCCTACAAGCTATGTATAGCTTTTCAGATACTTTAGGATATTTCTTGCTAACAAATGCACCAAATAAATCACGATAAAGCACGGGTGCTCACAGACATAGTTCAGAGTCATGGCGGCTTTCATAAAAGCAGGGTGGTGTGGAGCGAAATTTTGTAAAGCGGGAGATACCTGTGCATACATAGATTACAAAGAAATGGATATACATCATCCGACAGAATAATTATAAATGTGTTATTTCTATTTGAAACTCTATTTGAACCGACGCCCCTTTTTAACACGTAGAGTATGCCAGTTGGCCTAGACAGCGTAAATAGAATAAACAAATAAAGAGATGGGCTATTGCAGGAACCAAACCTGCTATCTTTCTATTCTCATTTCTTGAAGTTTCTTCTTCCATCCTCCCCTGTACGTTGTACCTCTCTTTTATTTTTCTCATTCCTTTCTCTTTACCCTCTCTTTATTCCAGTCTTTTTATTCTCCTCCATCTTTCATTTTTATTTTTCTCTTAAATCGTTCCAATCTCTATTTCAATGTCTGTATATGTGTCACAGGCATTCACATGCGGAGATAGATAAATATGAACAGAGAGGAATATATATATATATATATATATATATATATATATATATATATATATATATATATATATAGTCTAGAAAGCTTTGAACTCTAAACATTAAAAAACTTTTTCAAGAGATTTCTTACATCACTCCAGTCACTTATTTCCCAATATCTATCTGCAATTCATGTAATTTTCTTCAGTGTTTTTTCCTGTTCCCCTATACTTAGTAATTATTGTACAATGTATAAATTGTTTCTTGTTTGGATCATCAGTTGTTTACCATGAAACCGTTTCGGGGATTATAAAAACAAAAGTTAAATTAATATGGCACCCTAGCAGTGTTGATTAAACACCTTCTCTCTTTCTGATCATATAGTTTATGCCATACATGTGGTTTGTCATTTTATATAAGGTTTTAAGTATATTTTATATCGTTATCATTTCATACTACATATCTATTTTTTGAACCAGGGCTGACTTACGTATGTTACCCCAAAAACGTTTTTAGCGATGAGGGAACAGTAAGTATAACAACGGACATGATTCATTCTTCGTGTCATTTCCATTGAATGTTTACCCGTGTGAATATTAAATCCGTTGTGTCGGTTTTTATCTCAGATTGCATGCAAACCAACTTTTATACAATCATCTATAAGAATACTAATTACACAGAAAAAAAAACCCTCTATTCGATTCTCTACCAATATGTTCAACCTAAGAATTTGACAATTATTTTCCACTAACTTTAAAGTTAATTTTCTACGTCGTATATCATTAGGCTTCCATTAAATTTTTTTATACTCAATTATCAAATAAAGTATTCTCATAAATATGGTTGAAACGAAACCGCTTTCTCAATACATATTTTACCATTCATTGTGTTTTATTATATTGAAACTCATTTGAGATGATCTCCCGTCATTACATGATTAATGTATCATTCACACTTGACAACGTAAATAGAATAAATAATTAAAGAAAATGGGGCTGCTGAAGGAATTGAACCTGCCACCAATGGATAACTGCTTTAACGCAGCGATGCGCATACCACTGAGCTAAATAGTCGCCGGTAATGCAAAGGCCAAAATCATCATGTCTGACCATATATGTCCATTCCTTAATTCATAGATGTCGCTTTGAAAGAGACGAATAGACCAAGAATGAACGAGATGAGAACTTGGTGTGAAAGCAGTTATTACCATTACTCTATATACCTAGTTTAGTCTGGCACAAGGTCACTAGAATGGGTCAACCAGTGAGAATCGAACTCACTGCCCAATACTAATGATCTGCATTATTAGCTTGTTAGCAATTTGCCCACGTCCTATTCGTCGTCACATAAGTTTACGTTTGTGTATCTTCATTTACGATGCCATGCAAAAGTTTCCACCCGTAACCACAATTACCACTAGGCATTTTTCTACTTTGCTTTCTTACAAAAATTGATTTACACAACATGCCTACCACTGTGAAGGTACAAAATATCATTTATTTTCAAACAAGAGATGAGAAAACAAATGAGTATTTGTCCCCACCCAAAGTCGATACTTTTCAGCTCGTTCAAGTTGGGTAAGTTCCGCCTATTTACACCAATCTTTACCTCGTACCGCGGGTTCTAAATTGGATTGAGGTCTGGGTTTGATTATGCCATTACAAGACATTTACATGTCTTCCCCTAAATCACTCGGGTGTTGCTTTAGCGGTACGCTTAGGTTCGTTGTTCTATTGGAAGATAATCCTCCACGCCTATCTCAAATCTTTGGAAGACTGAAACAGGTTTTCCTGGGGAATCTACCAATATTTATCGGCATCCATCTTTCCTTCAATTCTAACCAATTTCTCAGTCCTCTGCGATGAAAAACAACCCTACGGCATGATGCCACCACCACTATGCTTCACTGTAGGGATTATGTTCTCGGTTTGATGAAAGATGTTGGGTTTACGCCAGACAGCGTTTTCTTTGATGGCCAAAAAGTTTAATTTTAGTGGCATCTGACCAGAGCACTTTCTGCTATATGTTTAAAGAATCTCCAACATGCCTTTCGGCGAACTCCGAACATGTTTTCTTATTTTTCTCCTTTGTCAACGAAGTTGGACAGGTATATATATTCGGTCGTGTCTTTCTGTCGTTATTTCTTTCCGACTGCCTGTCTGTCCGCACGATATCTCCGAAAGTATCGAATGAATTTCAATGATATTTTGTGGAACGGTGAGCAATCGGGCACGAAAGAGGGTAATTACATTTTGGGGGTACATTCATGAATCTATCGATTGAGAGATGTTTTTTCATGTATGTATACGTAAATGACTGTCCATATGATATCTCCAGTATCAATGGGATCCAATGATATTTGGGGGATGAATGGACAATTTCATGGAAGTGTAGGCACTCAACCATGTCGAAGTTATAAGTCTATACCATATGATATAATCAAAAGTTCATGCCTGCCTCCACGGTATCTCCAAAGGTTTTCTATGAATTTCAGTGGAATTTTGTCGAAAGGTGGACAACTGGCCATGAAAGAAGTGATTAGATCATGAGACGAATCCATGCACAAGTTGTTCCCCTGAAGAGGTGGGCAATACCTCACCAGACAATGGCGTTGACAGAGGTATACACAGAGTACTTTTAGTTTCTTTTAAAAAAATGGGTCGCCACTCTCCCATAAAGCTAAACTGGAGTATATGGCTCAAAGTGGTACGATGGACAGATACACCTATCTCCGTTGTTGAGCTTTCCTTCTTCTTCAGGCCGATCTGGTCTCTTTGTTGCCTCAATCAATAGAATATTCCTGCATCCGCTCCAAAATTGAACCAAATCTTCATTTCTCAATCGCTCAGCCTTCTGCAAAATTTCATTAAAATTAATGGAATACTATTAGAGATATCGTGTTGACAAACGGAAAGGCGTACGGAAATATGGACACATGCCTCTTCAACTTTGTTGGTAGTGGTAAATCATATGACTTCCGAAGGTAACTGGTTGTCTTAGATTTTATTCGGGCCTTCGTAGCAAAGGGTTTAATAACATAGCCACGCACCACTTTTCAGATTTTTAGGCTTTAAAAAGCTTTTTCATTTATTACACTTCACCGATATGGACTATTTTGCGTTGGTCCATTACATAAAATCCAAATAAAAAAATCATTTCGGCACCATGGGGCAGGTGAAAACTTTTGCCTGGCACTGTAATTGCTATAATATGAAGAAAGTAGCCAATAGTTTCAAGACTTTGTCTTCAAATATTATGAAAAAAAGCTGAGTACGATTTATGGCATCAGAGTCAATCAAAATAGTTTTAATGTAAGCTTATTATATGTTTTATTCATACGGATATCAGCCATTGGGTCCATCAATGAGCTCCTCTCCTCCTTCTCACTCCTACTTCTCACTCCTCCTCCCGTTTTCTCGGGTTTTACATATAAATGAATAATGCAGATATAAGCATATACACTTATAAATTTGACCTTGTGGAATATAAACACACACACACACACACACACACACACACACACACACACATATATATATATATATATATATATATATATATATATATATATATATATATATATATATATATATATATATATAAAGTATCAGTAGATGGACAATTCATATCCGACAGAATGTGATAATCATCGAGACGTTTTAGTGAGAACATATTTTTCTCGGCGCCAATCGAACTCAGTTGCAAATCGAGTGGCCACAGTTCGTATGAATAAATAAATGAGTGTCGTGTGGGTATTGAACCTGCGTCCACTAAGAAGCAGCCTATACGCGACTCTGCTATTATTACTAACTGAGGTACTGTGTCGTTAGCTAAATTAGTAGGAGTAGAGTCCTGTAAGGGCTGCTTCCTAGTGGACCAGGGTTCGATCCCCGACGACGCTCATTTATTTATTTACACGATCTGAGGTCGACCGATTTGCTACTGAATAACGTCAGTGCCGGGCAAAATAATTTCCTTCTGAAATGTTTCGGAAATCATCACACAAATTCAAAAACACACACACACACACACACACATATATATATATATATATATATATATATATATATATATATATATATATATATATATATATATATATATATATATATATATATATATAAACTGTGTGTGTGCATTTCTTGGCTTAAGTCCCACGGATAAAATCATTCATGTGATAAATGCTATTGGGAATTACATCAGTTTTGAAATGGACACAGATGATGTGAGAGATCTGCTCAATTCGTATGTTGGAGAATCAAGCGAAAATGAACTTTTTTCAAACAGGACTGAAACATAAACGTATTTGTTTAGCGAATTCATTATTTAATCATATGTAAAGCTCTACTTTCACTCAACTCAATGTTGAATGTATCGTGCACTTTATAAAATAAGCCCATCACACATCAGATTTTGTATTACTGATTTACACTTCGATATATATATATATATATATATATATATATATATATATATATATATGTGTGTGTGTGTGTGTGTGTGTGTGTGTGAGATGGTGTGTGTATGTGTGTCTTCGAGTGTTTGTGTGCGTGTGTGTGAATTTTTTGAGTGCAGAAACCAAGCATTTGATTAACGTTTCAAGAAAGTGGAAGTTTAAATGTTTTCAAAGTTTTTTTTAGAAAAATATATAGCTGGGTTCATATATTACCACACATTTTAAAAATCGTTTTGTCCAATTAATTTACTTTTCTTTTGCCCTTTAGTAGCAGGCATGAACCCTGCACCACGCAAGCAAGGGAAACTCTTCCGTGAAATGGCACAAAAAAACTCCAAAAATAGTTGATCAAAAAACGAAAAGAATTCAGCAAATTTTCATTCTAAAATTTGCTTGGACAATTCAGCTTCTTCGTGTTGTATATGTTGTTAATACATGTCGACCGAGTCATTCTTTTGCCTTCGCCAAATGTGCGATCTATAATACCTGTATAATCAGAAAGAGAAGAAGAAAAACCTTATTTCTTCAGAAAGATTGTATCATTAATATATAAACTGGAGCAGTCAAGTTCAAAAATGAAGATTTTACTGGAATCGATTCTAGTGAACATTTAGACAATTTTTTAGACATTTTTTCACGTTATAGATCCAATAACACACTGAACTGCCGGAACCCTTACTGCTCTTTGGCATTTGATGAATATTTCAAATGTGCCCAGCAGAATGATATTTCATACTCTAGCACATAATTGTACCTATACTCTAAAGGTATACACCGCATACTGAAACTGACTAAGCTGTTAGAGAGTCAGAAATGACCAACCCAAATACACTTTGGTTTGTTCACACCGTCCCTTTCATGCAAGAGGATATATAGAGAGAGATAGATGGATAGAGAGATCGATAGGGAGAGAGCAAACAGACGGACATATAGATTCAGAAATACAAAGTTACACATATTTCTAAGTTTAGATTTATTTGCCAATCTCTCTCTCTCAATGTCGATATATATATATATATATATATATATATGTATATATATATATATATATATATATATATATATATATATATATATATATATATTATAAACTGCGTTATACCATATGAAAACTCATTTGAAAATGACTTCCTATCGTTACACAGTTATTATATCATTTGATTTAGACAATGTAAATAGAATGGACAATTGAAGAAAATTGAGCTGCTGTGGGAATCGAACCTGCCACTGATAGATAGCCGCAGTTAACCTGGCCATAAACCCACCATTGTGCTAAATAGCCCGCCGGTGATACCAAAGCTAAAGAACTGCTTTCAACCCAAATTCTCACCTCGTTTATTCTCTGTCTTTTTCATCTCTTTCAATGCAACGGTATGTATTTAAGAAATTATAATTCATTCTATCGGTCCGAATGCGTCCATTTCTCTCTCTCTCTCTCTCTATATATATATATATATATATATATATATATACATATATATATATATATATATATATATATATACATATATAAATTAATGATTGAGTCATCCATAGACAGCTGTTTCGTTGTATGACAACTCTTCAGTGTGGCTATATATATATATATATATATATATATATATATATATATATATATATATATATAAGAAATATGTATATATGAATATGCAAGAAGTATGACTTTCATGGCCCAGATATCCCTAGTTGCCAATCATACGTGTGTACACTAAGTGTATTGAGAGAATAACTGCAATGTTAATCATATGATTTACTGCATCTACATAGCAACCGGAGACGCTAAGATTGAAAACTACCATCACTGCTATTGCTATAAATACGCCCTGAACCCCACCACCACCACCACCATTTGCTGTAGCTCCTCATTTCCTCAATGACCGTTAGTAGAACTGCTTCTTTCACTGACCAATTCTATCATTGTCTTCGCGGTTATTACTTACAGAAGAACCAAAGCAACTGTCGCCATTCGGCTCTTTTGTCAACCAAATTTCCTGATGTAATTGCGGTTGTTAATAAAACGGGGCGTTCTTGAAGCAATACGTAGCGACTCTGCTTATTGGTTGCCAACGCTGTGAATGGAAACGAAGGACCGAATTCGATTACTGGTTGAGACTGCTTGTGTTCACTTTGCGTTAGTGCCCTCGGGAAATGCATGGATCCACTTCTCCTTTCGCTTTCTGTTCCATCGACAGAAATCGCAAGTGTTGTGATTATAAGCTACAACAACATGA
Source organism: Thysanoteuthis rhombus (assembly GCA_963457665.1). Classification (NCBI taxonomy): domain Eukaryota; kingdom Metazoa; phylum Mollusca; class Cephalopoda; order Oegopsida; family Thysanoteuthidae; genus Thysanoteuthis; species Thysanoteuthis major. The sequence continues at coordinate 17,038,406 of OY735238.1, read as the reverse complement.
TTGAGCAAAACTAGTAACGAATTAAGTATTGGGAAAATGTTTCGTTTAAACTTCTAACACAATATAATACAGTGGATAGTCTTTTAAATCATGATCGATTGGGAAGATTTTTCAGAAGTGGCGGGAAAACAGATTTGACCACCGAGGACAGTGAGAGGTCAAATACAAGATGGCAGCCAGTCAGCTGATTTCTAATGTTCAAATGCGTTTAATTGGGGAATCAGAGTAGAAAAACATTCTAGGTGACATTTCCATATAAACTGAGAATGATCACCTCTTGGCTGATACTTTTGATATCACCTGGACCCAAGGAAAGGCATCCAAGTCAAGGTGAAATTGAAAGAAGAAAAAAAACGTTAAAAAGACATTATTTTGCTAATGTGTTCAGGGCTGGATAGCATTTCGATCTTGTTACAAGCAATAAGCGGAAATGCAACAAGCTGAAGTATTAAATTGCGAGTACAGAAGATGTGAAAAAAAAACGTTGTCATTTTTTTTCAACAATACGATTGGTAATTTACAGACCAGAATTTATGACGTCATCATCTACAGTAATTTCTAATATTTATCACATAGCCGGGTGCATTTATGGAAAAAAGACCTTGACCACACAAAGGTGGATTTCTGAACGTTTTTTGTGGGTATGAGATGAGCTCATTAACATAGTAAGAGTATATTACAGTCTGACAACTGAATAGGTATATTTCCAAGATGGCCTTCAAATCATTAAAATACCCATGGCTCGTTCATTAATCACCCTCGATAGGCTTTTTCAACGTTGTTTTTGTTTGTTTTTTTGTACTGCTGCGTGCTTGAAGACATAAAAATCCTACCACTGCCTAGCCACTGGAAAGGTATAAATGTCAAGATGGCGTCCAAATCTTTAAAATGCCCATTACTTGTTCATTATTTACCATCAGCAATTTTATCAACACTTTCTTGTAGTGTCAAATGTGCTCGGTAGCATATCAAAACTACCATTGTTGGCTCACAGGAAAGGTATGATAATGGTGTCCAGGCTGACCTTCAAATTAGTTGGTTATTAGAAAAATCCACCTTAGTTCCTCTATGGCATTCTGTAGTATTAGGTGTGTTAAATGACATACTAAAAGTTTACAACAGTATGACCACTGGAAAGGTATCATTTTTAAGATGGTGTCCAAAATGGTCGCCAACGTCACGTGTACAGACCACGCCGATGGAGATAGAGAGCACATTAAAACATTTATTCCCTATTATGTCAAGAAAAATAGATATTAGTGAGAGTAAATTTTGCCATGTAAGTTTATACTAAATTAGCCCCTTAGTTTGAGTCCTACAGAATTCACGTTCAATTTTGGAAAAAAAAATCAGACTTTTTCAGTTATCACTACCATACAAAATGCAAGAGAAATAACTTATTTATTGATCACCCCCAACAATATTTCAACTGATCACCCCTCCCATGCTGTCCCACGACAGTTTCTACAGAGTGACAAACAAGACCTGTTCTTTACTTCTCGTCTGAGCTGCTCATTCATTACCGTCGACTGACGGTCTAGGTGAATTCGATGAAAAGCAACCAAAAAATCTAAGACAATATCTTTATCTTTGTTTGTTTTATTACAACGTTTCGACCGATACATCGATCTTCCGGAGACTTAATGAAGTCCTTGATGTTCTGGGTGAGGTGAAATAGAAAAAAAGAAAAAGGCGCTGAGCGAAACCTCAAGATCATATATAAAGTAAAATAATAGATTCGAAAATCTATCATTTCACCACATTCTAAGTTCTGCTCTAACTAAATGTTTCTGTATCGAGCGCTTTTATGAAATGAACCCATTGCACATCGTATATTGGATTATAGATTTGTACTTTGGTATATATATATATATATATATATATATATATATATATATATATATATATATATATATATATATCGATTAAATGGGGAGATCTATTTGATGAGCTGCAAATAGCTAAACGTAGGTTAACCATTTTTATTGACTAAATTTCCACACTTAATCGATGTATTGTTTTTACTGAAAATATTGAGCACTATTGGAATAAAGATAATTATGTACGACTTGTGGTATACATTTCAGCTACCCATGTATATATATATATATATATATATATATATATATATATATATATATATATATATATGCGTGTGTGTGTGTGTGCATGTGTGTGTGTATATATATAAATATATATATATATATATATATATATATATATATATATATATATATATATATATGTATGTGTGTGTGTGTGTGTGTGTGTATATAACATCAGTAAGTCCGAAGCCAGTTGGTAAAAACCAAATTCATTTCACACTAAACGTTCAAATATTCATCTTCCAACATAATATCCTTCCTTGTCTAAGCATTTAACACATCGTTTTTCTCTAACACAGATCGAACATTATACAATCAAAATACAAATTAAAATTTCAGCTAATAATTGTATCAGTCTATGGACTTATTGATCCACCCTTGCATATATAATAATAATCACTAAGCTCGGCTCAGTCTGGCACAGAGTCAAATAAATTGTTGTAGAGATTATACTGAGCCAGTTGAGGAATTACTTGCCTGCTTTACTTGGGGAAATCAGCATTCAAAATACTAGCTTTTACCTGAGATCGAACACCGGAAATATGCAACTGTCCTATCGACCAAGGAGGCTGTATAGATAATATAATGTATATGTATTAACTATATCCTATACGAGTGTGTGTGTGTTTGAGTGTATACTGTTAGCCATATTGTCCTTGAGCGTATCCGTGCATGTGTGTGTGTGTGTGTGTGTGTGTGTGTGTGTGTGTATGTGAGTGAGCGCAGGCGGGCGTTCGTTCATGAGTTCAATTATATTGGTATAAATACGTTTGCGTAAAGTTCGATGTTATGGTTAAAGATTCCAGCAATTGGCACGTGTATACGTGCTCTTGCTCGTTTGAATTTCCTCAAGTGAATCCATTAATTCGTAAACAGCATCGAGGAGAGAGAGACACACAGAGAGATAAAGGAGATTAAGAGAAAGAGAAAAGAAGAAAGAGAAGAAATGAGAAAAAGAGTGATAGAAAAGAAAGAGCAATAGAAAAAGGAGAGAAAAATGTAAGAGTAAACAGGTCTGGTTAGTTACTCAATAGAAACGGTCTCATAATCGACGTCTCTAGGCTGCATATCGTGTTGGGAGTGATCAATCAAAAAATTGAAATAAGGGGTGATCAACGAATAAGTTACTTTTCTCGCCTTTTGTTGAATCACTGAAACGTTTGAATTTTCAAATAACAAGCGAGCACAAACTAGTGACCAATTCAAAACCCACTTACATTGTAAATTGAACCCACCCCTAAAAACTTATTGGGGGAAGGTTGAAAAAAGCCGTTTTTTCTAGATATAATGAAGAGTGAATGTCAAAAATGTCAGCCCTTTAGCTCCATTGGTGCGACCTACATACATACATACATACATACATACATACATACATACATACATAGCCTGCAAATCGGACCAACTTGAAAACTGAAGAAACCTTCGTTGACAGTTTTGGTTGGCAGTTTCTAATTCAGAGAGAAAAGTGAGAAGAAAACAAAGAAAAGAGAGAAATAAGAAGAGAAAGAGAGAGGAGGAGAAAAGTTATACTTCACTAAATGTCTTCCCCCTGCACGCACATACACAAATACACTCGTACACGCTCACACATGCATACGCCCGCGCAAATACACAAACACGTATACGTATCAAAAAACACAAAAAAATAGTTCATACACACACAAAGAAAAATATACACATATATGCACGCATTCAGCTCATACACATATAAGCACACATTCGGCTCATACACATATAAGCACACATTCGGCACTAACACATGAATACACTCGGTACATGAATACAAACTTTGAAAGCATAAAGAAACTAGTGCACATATACGAACATGTTAGAAATAATTGAATACAAACACGCATACCCTTCAAACATACATATACATACCGACTGTGTACGCAGCCCCCTGAAAAATTGTTAAATCTCAGCCTCTCATAAAAGTAAAAAGGTTCAAACGGTTATTTGGTGACTTGAAAGTTTTATTCTGAATTTTGAATTTGAAAAGAAAATGGAACGCTGTGAGACTCAAACCGAGTTTACTTGACGGACAAAGTGAATAATATGTCACTATTATTTATAGAGAAGAAATAAATTGTCGAAGCCTAGATAATTAGAGTAAGAAGAAATATTTTCGAATTAGCTCTTTCTTATTCTTTACATTTTTCATGCTTCTTCAGATATATTGCACTCTCAGAGCACCCACGCGCCGCCCCTGTATACACATATGCGCATGCGATACATACAGAAATAAATGCTTCAGAAAATACGAATAGAAACTACTACACACATACACACATACACACATACGCGCATGGGATACATACAGAAATACCTACTTGAGAAAAGACGTATAGAAATGAGTACACGCACACACGCATAGAATACACACAAAAATACGTACTTAAGAAAATACAAATAGAAACCAGTATCCGTACAAATGGGATGGATACACACGAAATTACATACTTCAGAAAATACGTAGAGAAACGAGTATACACATACGCATATGATACATACAAAATACGTACTTCAGAGAACACATATAGAGACTAGTACACACACGCACATGGGATACACACAGAAATGCATACATCAGAAAATACGTAGAGAAAGTAAGTACACACATGCGCGCACGCGAATGCATACACCTTCCATACATATTAAAAGTAACACTTACACAGATGATGGATACATATCCACAAAGACAAAAAAGAAACCCAAGTGCACACACATACATACATACACACACACACACACACACACACACACACATATATATATATATATATATACATATATATATATATATAAAAAATAGAGATAAAATAAGCACACACACAGCACACATACACACGTATGAAACTATTAGCAAGCCCACACATGAATATAACATGCACACATGTACTTATACTAGCGAAAAAACATTTATAGAAAAGAAAAAAAGACGAGGCACGCACCAACCAGAAAGAACATAAATCTGTAAGAACACATGCGCAACGCAATAAATAAGGCACGCACATATCACACACACATACACTTGACGCATACGCGCGCTAACATACAGACAAAAGCATGTATATAAAACATACAAATATAAAATGACAAATACACACAGTACGTTTAAATACACACACACACACACACACACACACACACACACACACACACACACACACACACACACATACAGAGTAAACCCGCATCGATGAATAAACGGAGACACAGTTGAACTTGGAAGGAGGCACGCGCGCGACCGATTTACACCAACGGAAGAATTCAAAATAATATCTGTCGAATAATAGAAAACGGTTGTTTAGAAAACTTATTCGTCCAACATTCATTTCGTTCGTCTTTCTTCCAGTAATATCGATCAATCAAGATGTCATTTTTATCACGTGCAGATGAATCTACCAAACCCTCTCCCTCTCTCTTTATAATCTTCTAGTTCATCCTCACCTTCTTTCTCTCGTTCTCTCTCTCCCTTCTTTTCTTCCATTCTTTCTTCCTTTCTTTTTTTCCTTCTACTTTTCTTTCTTTCTTTTTTGTTCATTTCTTGCTACGTTCTTTTCTTTTTCCACTCTTTCTGATTTCTTTTTCTCTTCCTTTCTTCCTTTCTCTCGTCCTTTCTTTCTTTCACGCAACCTTCTTTTCTTTGTTTCTTTCTCGTGTAGTTTCCCGCCTTCTCTTTCAATTATTTTACTATTCTACCAGTCTATTCAAACATTGACCCTGTTGTTCGTATTTACTCTCTCTCTCTCTCTCTCTCTCTCTCTCTCTCTCTCTCTCTCTCTCTCTCTCTCTCTTTTCACATAGGCTGCATAACAATGCGACTTTGTTTTTGTCTATCTACTGCCCGTCTGCTCATATCTATTTATCTATCCCAGTCTGTTCATATCTATCTATATCCATCCCTCTGTTTATATACATATATATATATATATGTGTGTGTGTGTGTGTGTGTGTGTGTGTGAGTGAGTGTTCTAATCTATCTTTCTATCTATCTATCCGTCTATCTATCTCAGTTTGTATCTATCCATCTGTCAATCTATCTGATTTCATATCTATCTATCTATCTATCTATCTGCCCGTTCGTTATCTATCGATCCTTTTGTCTGTTTGTTCATATCTATCTATTTATCTCAGTCGTATCTATCTCTGATAAATATGAACCTTTTCAGTCCGTTCATGTCCATCTTCCTATCTATATATCTCCGTTTCTATCTATTTATCAATCTCAGTCTGTCATATTTACCCATCTATGTTTTGGAAAAGGGATAAAGACTTGACTTCTTAGTATATCTCAGTTGTTTTCATCATCAAAAATTACCTCTCGCCCGAGTTTGGAGAGCGAAAATTGTTTTGAATTGTTTTGTTTCTCTCAAACCAACTTTCTTACCCCCAAACTTTAACGAAACCGGGGTCCGCGGTTGAAACACATGTAAGCTACTGCCTTCTTTAATAAAAAGAAATTGAGATATACTATGTAGTCTGAAGTCTTTTCCTCTTTCCGTATTGTCAACTTCTCCACAACATTCTGTCGGATTTACATCCTTTTCTCTCCCTATCTATACATCTATCTGTTTCAGTCTCTTCATATCTATCTGTCTGTCTATCTATCTATTTATATACCTGTTTCAATTCCCGCGTGTTCGTATCAATGGCCTACAAAATCTTGGATCTTCATCTCGGCTTGAACACCTGCTACTGGTGCCGATGGGAAATTCTCCAGACCACACAAGTGCACACGCACGGGTATACACACATGTGCGTGCGAACTACTTATCTATCTCTCTGTCTGTTCATGTATGTTCATATCTATCTATCTATCTATCTATCTATCTATCTATCTCTTTTGATTTCTCTCTCTCTCTCTCTCTCTATCTCTCTATCTATCTATCTATCTATCTATCTATTAATGTTTGCTATTGATTTCATCTTTAATTCTCTTTCCTTTACTCTCCTCCCTTTCTCTCTTTCCCACACAGATTTTACTTATTGCCCTCTCTTTCTCCCTTCTCTCTCTCTCTTTCGTCACATTATACACTGTCTTCTTTCCTTTTTTCGTTCCCCGTTCTTTTACCTTTGTCCTTTATTTCACATTCCTCTCATTCTTAAACTCTTTCTACCCTTTTCTCTCTTTTCTCTATATCTTTACACCTCGTTTTTCTGTTTCCGATTGAGTGGCTTTGATGTAACATGACAACCTATAAAAGGGGACTATTCTGCGCATGTGTGAACAGGCACTCTCTCATGGAGTTACTCAGTCGCCAGTGAGACGCCTCTGACTGAGCCTGAGAAACATCGCATTACCCAGGTCTTTCAGTACCCCTCCCGCTGACAGTCCCCATTCGTTTCCCTTCAACTCCTGACTTTTCTAAGAGATTTTAGGCCGTGGACTAGATTAAGGTGAACGCGACGAGGTAGCTGATGGCAATCCAGAAAGAGGACTTTGCAGACTGTTTTAGAAAGTGGAAGTGACACGGGTTCGTGTGTGATTTCCCACTGAGAGTACTTTGAAGTAAGGTGCTTTTGCCTCAAGTAAGGTATTTTTTGTAAATGTTAAAGGGCTGGATACTTCTGGACGGACATTGTATATTTTATTCAATAGAAACATTTCTCGCACTATCACAAGAGACTCGTTTGTTGATCTTTATCATAATCTTTATTCTTTATTGTGAAAATGTTTAATTAATTTTCAGCTAATATCAACCTCCGTTACTCTCAACAAGTGGCGGACTCAGCCTCATACATCTACTAAGAAAACGTGTGAAAAGGCCCACCTAATCCTAAAAATTCGCTAATTAATCAAATGGAAGCAATGGTTCCGAGTAATTAAATGAAATTCTATATTTCTTGGTTATTTTATTCATTAATGTTAAATAATATTGATTCTATACGAAATAGAATGTTCATAAAACAAACAATCCGAGTATTTTATAAAGCACATATCACCTCGACGGAAAACAAATTCAGATCTAATTATCATATAACGAATCACAAAAGAAACGATCGTTAAAAATGATAAAACACGCTTCGGTAAGCAAGCGAAATATTTTTTTACCAACAAATATTCTACCATCAAAGAGGGGTCAAACTGAAAAGGATCCACCGAGAGGTATACCAGTGCCCAGTTGAAGGAACCCCTTTCTGCCCTTTACGAACAAAATAAGTCTGCATTTTTCCTGGAAAAAGGAGTTTCATTTCCCAAAAGATGTAGTACGTTCACCCTTTCAGTTTCAGGTAAGATCTGGCAACATTTCCAGGCTGATGGTTTGTACGGAGAGGCAGTGTTGAATACTTACCATGTTTAACATCATTCGATTTCCTCGTATCGGGATCATGGCTTGAAAGCAAGGTCTTTATTATTTGGTCCCATACACTTGTTCAATTTCGAACTGAATCGCTGGAGTTGAAACTGAGAACATATGAAAGATTTATTTACGTAATGCATTTATTCGCAGATTCTACGTAAATTGAGACATAATTCGTAACTATGTGAAGTTTTTGAGTTATTAACAGCAATGGCGTCAGCTCAAGAAGTTTGATTAATTTTCAAATACGATTCAAAGTGTTGATAACGTCAAGAAAGTAGTGTAAGCTTTTCAACGTCGATTCAACCGGTTCAGCTTTGGATGTATGGATATCAATAATAAACCTCGATGGAGGCCCGGACCTATTTATGATAATGAAGTATCATTGACAACGACCTGCAAACGGCGGTTCTGGAGACTTCAGGACTTCAACAGTGACCATATCACGTAATCTTCAGGCATCCGGAAAGGTTAAAAAGATGGGAAAATGGGCTTCATGTGAAGTGAATGAAATGCTCGACGATAGTATCAGATCCCACACCTCTCAGCTCACTGTGGCGAGTTGAAGTTAAGCAGCATCCTCTACAATCACCTGACATTTCTCGTATAGATTATCAACTTTTCAAGCTTATTGAATTTCATATCAGTATAAAAATTTCAATGATAGGGATACCATAATTCTTGTTTTTACCACTAGAACCAAAGCATAGAGATGTCATATTATTATAATAAAAGGATTAATAAAGACGAATAATTGCTTTAAATTGGTCATATTTTGATCAAATATTTATCCTTTTTTGTCGTTTATATCTCCATTCACCTTTCTAATAAAAAAAATGACATTTCATACGAAACAACCAAGTATCTATTTATCCATCTAACTTATATCGAAACAGGACGAATTGTGGTAGTTGGGAAAAAAGATGTACTTATCTGCCAGATTTCGAAATGGGCATTCGAAATTCTGGCTTTTATCCTGGCTCGGAAACCTACATCTGGCACCGATGGAAAATTCGTGAGTATTGCAACCACGAGATAGGTTCTTTTATTCATTAAGTCAAAGAAATGTAGGTCTGGAAGATTATGTTACGCCAGTTTTTCAAGTTCGAAGGGTTAGAATGTCTGAGAAGACTGCTTTGGAAATCCTGACTTTCGTCTGATTACTAGTACCAACCTCTGGCACTGTAGGAACTCCAACACGGGGTAGATCCAATATAACTATTTTAGGCTCTTTATATCTCAGGCCCGCAATAAGCAGATTAAAAAAAAGAATAAGAATGGAATATATGTTATCATCTCAGACGGCTAAAGTTGCAAGGATATTCGAAATTATCCGGGACCTCACGTTTGGGCTCAGCTGCATTTGGCTTGGTTACTCTTTGCCGCACCCCTGATAGTTTCCACTGGTACAGGCCTATATCTATCTAATTAGTCTATTCATACGTATGTATGTATCGAAATCGTGTATGTACGTAGCTTGCTAGCTAGCTAGCAATATTAAAAGAAGTTTTATTCTAATCTCAAGAGTAAAACAGGTTGTTTTTTTTCTTCATATTGGACTTTGAAGACTTTGAAGAACACAGCCCTGTTCAATTTATTGAATCAAAAAAATGTGATCTTATCGAGTGCCCATCCTACACACCTGGCACAGCTCATTCGATAAACAATCAGACAGCAAGACTCGTGTAACGAAAACACAGGTAGATTTGAATGTCACGCGACCGATCGGCAGTACGCGCGAAAGTTCCAACCAGCCGACAACATGAACTCCAGTGCGCATGTGTCGAGCGAGAATTCAAAAGAAAATGACTTGAACCTTCTGTTTCTTTGAAGCCGTCTGTTTTATTTCCGAATACTTCAAAGAATCTTATGATACGACACTCTTATCGCCTGTGTACGCAGCTGCTTCAAGTTTGGATTCTATTGCGGGTATGAGGGACTATTTCTTTTCAAAAATAGAATATTTGGCACAAGGTCCATGACAGAAGCAGTGAAAAAAAAATAACTGGCTCTTGCTACTCTGTCTTTATCACAACGAGTCTTTTTAGTGACTTGATTAAGCGCCATTTTCTTTTTCTCCCTCATTCAATCAGTTTTACCTATTGTACACGTTTGCATTTTTTTTTCCTAATCGAAGCTTCACTTGGCTTATATATGTAAATGATACTAGCTGAAACCAGCCCTATTGGAAATCCTCAAGAAAATAATTCATTGTTTTCTTGCCAGTACAGATACTCTGTCCTCTTTCATAGTGGAATTACTGGACTTTCTACAAAAGAATCATGATAAGAAGAGAGGGAGACAGACAGACAAACAGCATGAATACTCGTGTATAAGTCGGCTGTGTAGTTCCCGGAAATTCAAAGATTTCTTTAAAGGAATATCATATGGAGAAACGGAGAAAGATGTATATATATATATATATATATATATATATATTATATATATATATATATATATATATATATATATATACTCGTGTATAAGTCGATCCTTCGATTCTTAACAATGAAATCATTAAACAATCAACACGTGTATAGATTGACTCCAGCCTTTTAGATGTCCTCAAAACCAACGGTCGGAAAGACTAAAGAAGCGATCACCAAAGGCAAAATATTGTCAAGCTCGACTCCAAAACCGTTGCATGAATAAGAACAAGAAGAGCAATCCTTACCAAAATTTAAGGGAGTAAAAATTTACATCCCTCTATGATTTGAATCATAATCAACTGATTGATAGCCGTGTTTCTTACCGACTAAGCCAAAAGAGCAGTTCTTATATATCTACGAAAATTCATCTTATTGATATTTAAATATATTAATAAGATTAACATTTCCTAACCGTGTTTTGAAATCAGGACCAAGTGATTGGTGGCCAGCTCTCTTACCGACTGACCCAGACTGAGAAGTCTTACATATCTACGAAAACCTATCTTACAGATACGCAAAAGTTTATACCATTCTTATAGAGAAATATATCTAAACTAAAAAATATGTATTTTCATTTATCATATATACAAAGGTGCAATAATCATTGTGAGAAGTTGGAGTGAAGGTTGACTCAGCAGCAGCCAGTCTTGTTCACCATTCGCTGAGCAACACGAAAAGATTCAGCGAAAAAACATAGCATTTTTCGATTCGATTAATCGTTCAACTCCGTCAGAGTCAGATAATATTGTAAAACAACCATTTTATAGCTTCGGTCCTGAATTCGTCGTTTTGGTCTCAAAATGACATACTATGCAAAGTCTCGGTTTGGGGTGGGAAATCATTTTCCCCAGGGCAGCACCTCCCCGTTGCGCTACAAGTTAGGGATCGAAGGTCAGCTAAACGCCTCGAAGCGAAAAGTAGCTGCTATCTCTTCCAGTTAGCTTCATAGGACATAAGAAATGTGGAAAGTATAGAGGAGGCAGGAAGATTATGAGGCGCCAGCTTGCTTGCCGAAAAAGATGGCATTGGAAATCGTTGCTTTTTAACCAGCTTCGAAACACGCTCTCTGGTATGGATGAGAAATACATAACTAATTTCTGCGCCGAGGCAGACGGCACGATAGAATATTATTCTAATACAATGGCGAGCTGATATTCCTGGACTTTGATGATAATTCCGAGTTTATCGACTTTTCTATTGTTGTACTTAATCAGCTGCCACAAAGAAATATCTCAGTCTCTTTGTCTGTCATTTTATCTATTCGTATCAATCTCTCCATATCCCGGGTTGTTCATATATATCTATTCGTCTATCACACTTCATATCAATCATTTGATCTAGCTATTTTAGTCTGATTATATCCATGAATCAGAGTGTTCATATCTATCCCAGTCACTTGATAGCTATCAATTAAGCTATCTAATTTTGACCATATCTATCTATTTATCTATGTTTAGATTGCCGTAAATAAATTACGAATGACAATTTTACTTCTTACGTTTACTAGACCAGATTCCCTTATGATTCTTTTATGTGTTTCGACTTGGAGCGCTCGGAAAAATAATTTGGCTGTTAGACGTCTCAAAACGACAAGTTCGTGTCACTAACTAATCACTGTGACTTTGACAGGGTGCACAATTCGAGGTGTTAGGGTAAGCAATCTAGACTCACCCACCACAAGTGCAGAACAGTGAGTCTGATCCTGACTAGGTACCGAGTATATGTGGCCTAATGCCAAAACTAAGCTAAGCCTAGTGAAAAAATTTAACGACTGATTCTTTCAAGTTCTTATAACCTAAGAAAATACGAAGAATTTAAATACCATTCACCCACACAAACTCAAAATCTTTTATAATGTATGATGACATTTATTAATAGAAGAGGTCACCTAGGCCAATACATATTTAATATTTATGAGCCTATCTTCAAAACGAGGATGTGAAACATAGAGGAGTGTTAGCTTATAAAGGTCATCTGCATTCTCTTAAGCGCATACTCGGCATATTTAGAGCACTTCGAAAGGAGAGCAAGTGTACAGGTTTCCTCAATTCGAAAGTAGAGCGTTATGAAAATTTTCGTGAGCCAAAATGACGTAAGGCGAAAAGTAATTACCATTGGAATTTTTTCAGCGTTTCAAGACCTGAAAAGTTACGTTCCAAGTCGGTCGTCCTCGATGTCGAAGGTTCGTGTTTATCGTCTGCTGTGTCTAATGTGAATGTCTTGAAATAGACGTTATGTTTGACTGCATAGTTTAACATTGTTCGATCAGACAGTTCTTTAAAGGCACTCAAAACATCCCGGAAACCTTCCCTAAACATACAAGCCGTTTTAGAATTCAATGAGTTTGCATATACTACCCTCTGATCCTAGATGGAAGTGCCGACAAGTGATACAGATATTCTAATCCAAGACTGAAGTGTCGATCCGCACGTAAGTAATCCCATCATCTTTACAGGCGCCAAGTTACAATATATATATATATATATATATATATATATTGCATAATCCACAGACAGCATTTTTATTACAACTTGTTGTATTACGACTCTTCAGTGTGGCTATAAACTATCCATTATCCCATCCAGTACCACGTGTTAGGATCGAAACCTTAGCTTCAGACCCAGAGGCTGGTATCCGCTCTTTACTCCACGGAACTGGATGGTCAGTAAAGTTGAATTTAATCGATATATTCATCTACGCATATATATTCCCCTTCCACTAGGGTGCTCCATTCCAGGTTGGAAGAGCATTGTATATATATATATATATATATATATATATATATATATATATATATATATAAACGTTGTATTACTTTGAAACTCTATGAGAAATGATCTCCTAATTTATTACATGGTAAATGTTATTACACGGTGTTTATTACATGGTAAATGTTATTACACGGTGTATGAATGGCCAGTGTAAATAGAATTGAATTAAAGAAAGTGGGACCGCTGTAGGAATCGAACCTGCAACCGATAGGTGGCCGCTTTAATTGCTTTCTTTCCTAATTCTCATTTTGCTCATTCGCTATCTATATCTGCTCTACTTGTTTCTCAACGCGGACAATTATATTATAAAGAAAAATGGAAATATAATCTGACAGAAATAATTATAAAATTTATAACTATTTCTGTCAGATTATATACTCATTTTTCTTAATTATAATTATGTATATATATATATATATATATATATATATATATATATATATATATATATATATATATTGTTTCAGCGATGACACAATGGATTTGATATTCACATGTGGTCAACACGAATAGCGAGTCACGCCTGTTGGTATAATTATGATGTGTATTATAAAATAACATCCATATGAAATTGCAAACTAGTTGTATATCATAAGCTATATATCAAAATCATAGCTGAAAGGGAAGTGGTGTTTGATCAACACTGCTGGGGTGCCATGTTAATATAACAGTTTTGTTTTTAAAAATCCCCGAAACGGTCACACAAGAAACAACTGATGGTCCCAACAAGAGGAAATTTATATATATCGTACCATAATAGCGAAGTATTTATGAAACAGAAAAAAATCACTGAAGAAAATTACATAATTTACATAAGCAGATAATGGGAAATAAGTGACTGAAATGACCCTCAAAAGTTTTTCCATTTACTTAAGTACGAACCAATAATTCAGAATTGTGTGATGGATTTATTTCATGGAGTGCTCGATACATTCAGCATTATGTCAAGTTAAAGTAGAGCATTATGGTAAAATAATGGATTCGGTATACTAAAACGTTTATGTTTCTACCCTTTGCATTCTAAAAGGGATCCAAATAATTGGGATCCCTATCCAGCGTCTTAAATAGGGATCCAAATATATCGAATCATTCGCCTGAAGAAGCCCTAAAAGGTCAGAAACATAAACGTGTTTGAGTCGCGAATCTACTATTTCACCATATATTCATACAAGGATATACATTGCATTTTTATCGGTGGATTATGCTTGCTTCGTTCTTTATCCCAGCATACATACATTAAGCTTTCATTGTATCTTTCATGGTCAATTCTACTACGTGGTAGAAAGGATGCTATAAGCTGTGTGAGACGTATACTAATAGCTCATCAGCTATGTATGATATTTGTATTTGTTTGATTTATATACATCTATCTATTTCTTTTTTTCAAATTAATACACTGTGTCATTATTAGCGGATCAGAGGTGTATCATTGAATAATTGATATGTGACCTCTATTGGTCCGGCTAAATGGATGATCCGGCATGGTTCTGGAAGCAAAGGTGCTGGAAAATCTGCGGTGTACCTGACTCTGGCTGACCCACAAGAAACACATTTGATTTCGTTGATATTTCGGTGTTTATTCTCTCTATTTTCAGGACGCGTACAATTTGCTAAAAAGACTCTTTTCATTGTTTTTGTTTGGTGAACATAGTTTTGTTTGTTTTTTCTTCTTTGGTTTATTTGGTTTTTGTTTGTTTGTTTGTTTGTTTGTTTTCGTGTCGGTGATAACCTCTTAGTCCTGAACTCTACGATTTGTTTTAGTTTATTTACTAAATTTGGTTTGGCTTGACAAGATCACAAGATCCCTGTTCAAATCGAACTCGCTACTCAAACAAATTGGTCTGCCAGACGATCTTCATACAACGCACCATGGTGGGACGAATTTTTTCTCTTTTTTTGTGCCAAGTGATTTATACTTTTTAGTACTTTAAGTGTTCCACTCAAGTCTTTGTCTATAAATAGAAAGCGGCTTGAAATCCTTGAAGCAACAAAGAACCGTTTCTGTAGAGCAGAACACAAGACGGTTGAAGGAGAGGTCAATAGTTAATTCCGTCTTTAATGGTGCCATACATTTCAGGCCATCTTGTTCATGAGAAATTACCTACAAGCCATTGCTGGTCCCAAGTGAACTCTCAAAAAAAAAACTCTACGTATTAGACGATTCCAAGCAGGTTCCGTATTCATTTAAGAATATACTACGTGCTAAAAATACATTCATTTGACAGGGGCGTAGCTGGAAGTTTTGGGGGCTTTGAATCCTCTAACATTTAGAGAGATATTTTATTGTATAATGTTGAAAATGCAGTAGGTGAACTACTATTCATAAAGCTTGCGGGGCGGGCTCCCTTAGGGTCTTGGGGCGATTTAAAATCTTCCTACTCTTTCCTTCAGCTATACCCGTGTCATTGGATTTTACGAAGAGCTTTATTTGAAGGAAGCTGACATCTCTTTTGTATAAAATCTGTTTGGAACGAATCGATGAAAACTGTTTCCGATCAATCATTTCTTACTTAGAGGCAGACCTCTCCAACAAATCGTGTGGCGATTGTCTCACCGTTTGCAACGAAAATTGAATAGATTTGTCTAAATAAATCATCTACTATGGTATGATTTTTTCTTGTTTCTCTCTCTGTAACAATGGAGTCTTCGGCTTAGAGGGAAAGATTTGACTGATAAAAATACCATTTGAAACAATGAACTATTTCACCGAATCAAATTCAGTAGTTTCTTTTTTTTAAAATAATCTGATAGAAATTCAAATACGTCCGTGATTGTTTTCACGGTGATTAACTAGTACTAAACATTAAATAGTAAAATAATTATCAAATTAGGCATCATGATTATAATCAGATCTTATCAATAAGAATACATACTTACATATCACTGCATTATACCGTTAGTTTTTTTTCACATATCATCATCATCATCATCATCATCAGTCTTTTAACGTCCGTCGTTTGACGTAGACTTTCCCCATGATTCGCCACATCTCTCTATCATGGGCATCGTGGAGCCAATACTTTCTGAATTTGTCTAGTTCGTCCGTCCATTCATCTTGTATTCAGCGGGGCTCGGTTGCACATGTGATCTCCAGAGGATCCATGTTGTGAGTCATGATGTCCATTGGTTATCTGCCATTCTTACGACATAACCAGCCCTTTGCCATTTGAGTTTTTTTGTAGATTTTATGATGTCTTGGACTCCTGTTTTCTCCCTGATATAATGTGCTGTCTTGTGATCTCTCCATGTGTGGATGAGCATGATGCTTTTAAGTGCACGTTGCATAAACAACAAAAAGAGTAAATGTTTAATCAAAATACGACCTATTTGAAGCGATAAGCTTTTTCCAACGACCCTCTGAAGATAACATGACATCTCTATAAAATTCTTTAGCTTAAATGGTTACAAAGTCAGTGAAAACACGAATGACACCTCTCTTACGGGTATGGAAAAGATAGGATATAAACAATAATACTCCATATACTCATTTCTCAACCTTTAGGGCTTTTTTTGTATGTTCAACTTCTGCTAAGGGAGGTATTCATCATCATCATCATCATCATCATCAGTCTTTTAACGTCCTTCGTTGGACATAGACCTTCCCCAGGATTTGCCACACTTCTCTATCATGGGCGTCGCGGAGCCAGTACTTCCTGAACTTGTCTAGCTCGTCTCTCCATGGAATATTCTGCCGGCCTCGGTCGCGCATGTGATCTCGGGGGATCCATATCGTGAGTCGTGATGTCCATCGGTTCTTGCAACATGGCCAGCCCACTGCCATTTGAGATATCTAATGGATTCTATGATGTCCCTGACTCTTGTCTTTTCCCGGATGTACTGTGCTGTCTTGTGGTCTCTCCATGTGAGGCCCAGCATTATTCTTTCATGTACACGTTGCATGGTTCTCAATTTACGGGTCTGTCTCTTTGTTAGGTTCCATGTTTCAGCTCCACAAGTGACTATTGGTAGTGTGCATTGGTTATACACCCTTCTCTTTAAGATTATTGGGATCTTCTTATTTTTGCAAGTTGAGCTAACTCTGCCAAAGGCTTGCCATCCTAGTGTGATTCTACGCTTGATTTCTTCTTCTTTTGAGGTATTACTGTATACCTATTTCCCAAAACCAAACCTCAACGTATACCTAGTTCGAAATGATCTCCCATCATGACACGGTTAATGTTTCACTCACCTTGGACAACGTAAATAGAATTTGTTGAAGCAGCTACCCTATCGGTGGCAGGTTCGATTCCTGCAGTAGCCCTATTTTCTTTAATTATTTATTCTATTTACGTTGTCTAAGGCGAGTTGTACATCAACCATGTGAAGTCGGGAGGTCATTTCAAATAAGAGTTTCTGTATAATATAACGCAACTCATAATCATTTTGTTGGATCACATATATTCATTTCTTGATATTTACCTAGACCCCAAACCTCATTTCTATGATTGCTTGAAAATATGATAATCTGTTGGGGAAATGTCAGGTGAACATGCAAGGTAGCTGGAAGGCATCATATCCTAAATCTCTAAGCTTAAAAACAGTCTGCTGAGAAGTGCGAACTTCGATATTATAATGGAGCAATCCATTTAGTTCATGTGGGAGCCATTTTTTCATCATTGCTCGTGAGACGTTGGACTCTGCTGTCAATAATTCTTTATCGTTAATATCAGTTTTGGGCCCACCTTGGGGTTTATTGTTGGTATGCATACCTCCAGGCCTAAGTCTATTGAACCAACATTGAACAGTTTGCATTGTTTAAGAGTTAACTCTTAATGCTTTGTTGACGTCATCGGCAATTTAAACAGCATTCTGTCCAAATTTGAAATCGTGTTATAAAAATCATTCTTGAGTAGATACGACCATTGCTGTCAAGGGTTTAAAAACCTCCGATAAAAATGAGTGAAAATAATCAATAATCGCTTACATGTGAATAGAGAGAGAAGGAAACAAAAAATAGAGAAAGAGAATAAGTAATATATATATATATATATATATATATATATATATATATATATATATATATATATATAGGAGGACAATTATAAAGACAAGCATGTCTGCATTGGGCTCGAACACCCTTGCTTCATTAAAATCTAAAAAATAAACAAAACAGAATTCATTCCACCATACAATATTTTTCCAAAACTACGTATCCCATTTCAAGTCCTTTATTAGTTAGCATTTCAATGTTCACCGTAAAAAAAAAAAACTTTTAATTTTGAAACAAACCAAGTACTACAAAGAATGCAGTTTTAGAATTAATCATCTTTTTCTTAAATGTAACAGTTTTCTTACCTAGGAATGTACGTGCGAAAAATTAATTTGTTATTATTTGTTTGGTGAAATAAAATCTATTCAATTATATTCTTTTCATCGTGTCGAAGAAATCTGACTCTGCCATTTTTGTTGTTGTTTGACTCGTCATCAGTTTTTGTGTATTACTCATCGGATTTTGGTGATGTAATATTGTTACTCTCCGAAAACAAAGTCAACTCAAGAGTTTGACATAAATTCAAACTAAAATGAAGGACGAAAAGGAGAAAAGGAAAAGAAAACTATGTAAGCTTGGCTGTGCTAAGGCCAAACTCATTACTTCCTTTAAATCTTAAAGGTGAACAAAACAAAGTTCATTTCTCCATGCAATATTATACCAAAACTGCATATCTCATTTTAATTCCTTCATTAAACTCCTCTAAATGCAAACATGTCAAACCAAGTTGGCCTTTGGAGGTGGGGGTAAATTCGTCATCAGTTTTTGCTTACGTCACTGTGTCACTGTTATTCGTGAATGACGTCACTGTAATGGGCAGTCTGGTCATCCGTCATTGTTGTTACATACGATAATAAAATCAAAACTCAATCGTTAGGGGTTGATAAAAAGAGAAAGAAAAAGGAGAAACAGAAGAAGTTTACGAAAGACAGTAGGGTAGGGGTCTAAAATAAGAAAGAATTGGAGGAAAGAAAGAGAAGCAAGGAGGAGTTCAAATGAATTGAGAAAGAAAGGGAAAAAAACAAACAACAAACAAAGAATCAGTTGGGGAAAGAACAGTGGACACCGAAAAGAAAGAAAAGGAAAAGGAAGAGGAATCTTGAAGAAAAAAAAAGAAAAGAACAAAAAGCATGATGTGGAGAAAAGAAGCAAAAGGAAAGGAAGAAGCAAACAAAGAAATAAAGAAACAAAGGAAGGTAGAAACGAAAGAAGAAAGAAAAGAAAAGAAGGAAGAAAGAGAGAAGAAAAGAAAGGAAGAAGAAAGAAAAAGAGAGAAAGAAAAAAGAAAGAAGAAAAAGACTGAAAGGAGAAAAGAATGGAAGAAAAGAACAAAGAGTAAAGAGAGAGATGCAGAGAAAAGAAGCAGAAAGGGAAGAAAGAAGAAAACAAAGGCACAAAGAATCAAAAGAAAGAAGAAATAAAAAGAAAGGAAGATAAGAAGAAAGAAAAGAGAAAGAAAGAAAGAAAGGGAAGAAAAAAGAAAGAAAGAAAAGGGAAAGAAAAAAGAAGGGGTTGTGCTGGGCAAAAACAGTTACGAGAAAAAAAAGGTTCTCCGATTTAAGAAAGCTAACATGAAAGATTTCATTATCTTTTTAATTTTTTGCATAAAGGGATTTCTTTTTGCAGAAAAGAAATGATTTCATCTTCCATCGAAAATTCTCTTCGGGATTAAATTTCCGGTAAAAACGAATAAATATTCCACAGAAGAAAGTGATTCCATCTGTTTTGATCATCTTTAGCATTTAGATAAATGTTTACACCTGCTCAAGTACAGAGGGATGAATGAATGAAGAATCTCTATGTAGTCCTGGGTTAACGGAGGGTGGGGCATAGCAGGTAGCAGGGAAAGGAATTACTGCCAGAGTAGGTTTCTGTATCTTAATCTGAGTCCCATCTATCAATTCATCTATCTATCCCAGCCATGTCTTATCTATCGCATTGTGTTCATATCTACAGCAGGGTTTCGCTTCCAGTCTAATAATGTTCTAGTATCCTTATGAAGGGTGTAGTATTAATTGTATGGATACCACACAACACACAATGTGGGAGAGATGATAGTAATTTTATCTAATTCAATGTTACTTTTTTTAATGAAATGAATTAGAATTGCTCTTTTTATCAAGTAACTCAATTCTAAGCACGGTTCCGGAGAAACAATCCTACTTATCATTCTCAATTGACAGTATTACACAAAATTTGTTTCTGGTTATAATTGAAAAAAAAAACAAACTTGGTTCACAATGGTGGCTAGATGAAAACAGCAGAACGCTATCCACACATTTTCCGAACTTGGGAGTGTAAGACATTGCAACCAGAATTTTGTAATGGAAAAGTTTTCACAAATAATCTTTGGTCGAGGAGTCATTTATAAATTCCACAAATTCATCATGTAGATTGTCTGGAACTGATACGTTATTAATTCTAAAAGGGTTTCGAACGAGTTGATAATCCAATTTACTAATATCAGGAAAATTGGTATCTCACTTACCGCATTGTGAAACTAAATGCTTCTGGGCTAAAACACACACGCATACACTCAAAAACACACACACACAAAGATACGCACGCACGGGGACGCACGCACGCACACACACACACACACACACACACACACACACACACACACACACATATATATATATATATATATATATATATATATATATATATATTGAAGGTTGGAATAATGATCTAAGTGTTGCCAAATAGAACGAGACGAACATACATTGAGTCGGCGTTAATAACATTGACTGGTTTCAGCAAATTACCAAACATCAAGTACCGCTTGATAATTTGTTGAAAGTGGTCAGATATATTTTCTGTGAGCTCATACAGGAAATGCAACTATTAACACAAACCTTTTTTTTTGTCTACAAAATACCCCGTTATTAAATATCAAATAATCTCTAACAAATGTTAGTTACTTATTACTTTTCCCTTGTTTGGACCCTTCTTGTGGAATACTAGCACATATATATATATATATATATATATATATATATATATATATATATATATATATATATATATATATATATATGTGTGTGTGTGTGTGTGTGTGTGTGTGTGTGTGCGTGTGTGTGTGTGTGTGGTACAAATTAGGCTAGCAGTATAACATGATATAATAATATATCAATAATATAAAGCCACTTCTGAAATGTAATGGATTTATTTCATAAAGTGCTCGATATATACAACTCTTTACTCTTGAAGTAAAATTGTTTTAGAGTAGAGCTGGAATAGTAGATTCGCCTGATGGAGCCTGACCAGGGCAGAAGCATGAGCTAGTTTGTCTATCAACCCCACATTCTACTATCTATTCATTCATTCATTCATTTATTTAGATAGATAGATAGATAGATAGATAGATAAAGAAATGGATGTATATGATCCGACAGAATGATTTTAATTTACGTTATATTATATAGAAACTTACTTGAGATGATCTCTCGTCATTACATACATATATATACATATATATTCGAATAGAGAGATGCTATATGTTGACAGAATGGTCAGTTTTATATAAAGACATGTTACAGACGTTGTGTATATAAGCACGCACGATCGTGTGTGTGAATGTGTGTTCGCGGTTCGGTGCCGAGAGACCTTCACCAAATTCGGCCTCCAACAGACGCTCATTTGGGCCCTTAAGGATGACTAGACTGCTACAAAAACATCTCTCGCAAGGAGCATGTTGAAACCGAGGGGTCCCTCCATAGTCAAGGGCTTTGAGAGGATTTCTGTGGAGATGACTCTTATTACTTGGGAGTCTGAGTGGCATCGCTTTGTATGGTCAGAACAAGAAGCTGGAGCGCTCCCTTAGTAGACTGAATGAAGTGTTCACGTTGAGCTGTACCAGAGGGTTGTAGGGCCCGCAACATGCTGGGCATCACAGGAGTCAGTAGGCTAAGAGTCACCAAGTTCGACATCGAGGCAGCAGAAGTGGCTGTGGATCAGCAGGGAAGACCCACGGGGTTTGATCAATCCTGACTGGGTCGCCTGATTGAAGTGTCGGACTGTTTGGAAACCCAACAAACCCAATAACCCCAGGAAATATCACAGGTGATGTATCCAGATGCATCACTTAAAGATGTATGTGAAAAATTATATATATATATATATATATATATCAGAGTTATCCCATGCATTTCTCTTTCCTTGGCCCTCTGTGCAGTTTCTGGGTCGTTTTTCAGTTCGTTTTTTCAGTTTCCATGTTTTGCATCCGTACGTCAGAGTCTGGTGACGTCACTTCCTATAGCCCCCAGTCTATAAAAGCAACCACTTCCGTTTTCGCCTTCTTCTGGTCTACCGAACAACGAGTTGCCCTGACCTTCCGATCAGTTATGCATTCCATTTTTAAAGTGATTAACATAGCGTTTCTCTTGTCGGTTAGATCTATTGATGTCGACCCTCCTTCTCGTACATTCTTCCGTACGCCTTTCGACGATTTGAATTGGGTGTGTCTCGCCACCAAAGCTGTGCGATAACTTTCCTCTTTTTCTTGAATCACCGTTTTAATAACATCACCTTGATCCTCGAAATATCAGGCCTTATCAAAACAGCATGAATTCAGCTAATTCCACCGTTAAGTAGAAAAATAGCAATGAACTATCCTGTCACATATTTCTTTCATCTACATCCTTCATATAATAAGTACTAAATTCCGTTGGCCCGAGCCCAGTAATGATTGTCTTATATTCCCTTTTCCCAGTGTATTCTTTACTAAACGTAGAACTCATTTGTATTGATGTTCACTTGTATTATTAAATGTTGTTAAATGTGTGTCCACAAATGTTTGCATTTATCTTCATTTGCATGGACTGATTTGATTCGCTACGTGTGAAATCAAAGATGGCTGACAACTCCATCGATCTGATGTCACAGATTTTTGGCACCCTTGCTTGGAAATATGCAGTCACAACGTAGTCATCCACATGGCATCCAAATAATTCCCGGCATACTCAACACCAGCGCCTTTATACAATATAGGACTCTTCATCTAACCTTTACTGGTATTATGTATTCATTGGTATACTTAATGTTTTAAGCAGATTGACGATGTGCTTTTGAGTGTCTCCATTCATACCAACTGCTTTTCAGCCAATTTTTATGAATCTTTTTTTTCATGCTCTATTCTCATCTTTATTAGCTGACCCACGTAAACTTATTCCTCAACCTCTTCTAAAGCCAAGTCCTTTATTCTTTTAGTCGTTTTGTGCAAAACAAAAGCAACTAAAAAAAAATTACATAAATTACATTAACAGATATTGGGAAATGATTGTCTGAATTGATATAAACTTTGGGAAATTCAAAAAAAAGTGTTTAAAACTGTAGAGCTTTCCAGACTATATATATATATATATATATATATATATATATATATATATATATATATATATATATATATACAAGATTACTGAGAGAAAACACCCGACACGTGTTCCATGATGGATCCATTTTCTAAGAGGAGTTATAAGAAATTTTAAAATTTCAATTACACTACTCTTTTAGCAAAATTATTTCCAAATGAAGTTGTACTGTTGATGCAACCGAGGGCAACTTTCCCTCTTTGGCCCCAACGTTACGCCTCGATGATAACGTAAGTACTACGCATGTGTCATCAATACTAATAGCATTGCATTTCTGTACAGGGTATCCCATCCTGCCACTTCGGAACGTCTGAATCGATTTGACGCTTATTTTCTTTTATGCTTAGATTGTCGATGGAAACGTATTCGTGCCCCTTTCTCTCTCTCTCTCTCTCTCTCCCTCTCTCTCTTCACACACACACACGAAACTGTTCGTAAATTCTGCAAGAATACTAAGCAGAGGACAGAAGAGCTAAAGGGACTAATGTCTAAAACTATCTTTTAAACATAGATCTTCAACTAAAGTTATTTTTTAAAATATGTTGAGAAATAGATCTACAATTTATCTTTAAAAAATGGTCCAAAATGGCCGCAGAGACCCAAAACAGCACTTTCGAAAAGAAAAAAAAATTAGTTGCAACCTAGCGATGTACTTATGCAAAATTTCAAGGTTGTAGCCCCCCCCCCCTCCCTGCAAAAAAAAATGTGACTAGGAGCCCCCGGAGACACTTACAGATACCCAGAAAGAGAAGAATCTGTAGCCCACTTAACTGGTTGGTCAACCATTAGTGGGGCAACGATCACTTGATAATAATTTGAATACTCGGGAGTCACTGAAATTAGCTAAAAGCTTTCTCTTTCCCAGTACACATATCCATTGGCCTAGGTGCAGATATCTCTGGAGAAAGACCTGCAGGCTTAGTTTTGAGGTCACTTGTCCTGTTCAGACATGGCGTGTCGTGACGTCATTAATTACAGCCAATATCTTAAGAGGTCTCTCGTTTTAAAAATATTCTCTGGTTACTATAATGAAGTTACGGGTCATTTTCGAGGACTATTGCAATGGGATGGCTGGTAAATGCTTCTGCTCTAACCTAATTCCAGTGAGGACGAGAAAGTACACGTCAGATGTGAAACGCTGTGAAGTAGCGATCCTTAACCTTTTTCCAGGCTTGCGCCCTTCCGAGATTTGAAAATCTTTCTCGTACCACTTAATCTTGAGGCTAAAAAGTTAACTCTAAAATTTTGGCAAAGTGATTATCAAAAGTATCAGCAACAAATTGTTAAATTTCACCAGAAGTCAAAACTTAAAGTCTGCGTCAAGCTATCGCTAATAAAACCATGGCTGTGGTTAGTTTTTCTCGATTAACTTTATATATATATATATATATATATATATATATATATATATATATATATATATGCATTGCTCTTCCATAGGAATTGAGCACTCTGGTGGATGAGGAATTTCTGTGTAAATAGATATATCGCTAAAAATTCAGCCTTACTAACTGTCCAGTTCCGTAGTCCAGAGGTAGGATATCGGCCTCCAGGTCTGAAGTGAAGGTTTCAATTCTGCCTTTTAATAATAAAAGTCTATAGCCACACTGAAGAGATGTAATACATCGAAACAGCTGTCTGTGGATGACACAATAAAGAATATATATATATATACTTAACCATGAAATAATTGTGTCATCCATGACCTGTAACTTCACTATATATATATATATATATATTCTCTTCAGGGACTGGCATCTTATCTCCGCCTAACTGGACGGTCAGTAATTTGAATTTAAGCGATTTACTCATTCATGCAGAATTCCCTAGGAGACACGAAGATAAATTTGTTTCGTTATCACCTTTTTGCACTTCAAAACTGTCTTATGCCCTACTTGGGGTCATTGGCGTCTCGGAAAGTACAACATTTATTCTGCTACTAGTCCAGGTTTCTTTGTGATCCTTAGAAATCTCGTCTGATCGAGACCAGGACTTTATACCTACAATGAATGACCCCTTGGTAGAATGCAACCCTAATCACACACCTGAGAGATTACTCAATTAGCTGCTGAGGGTAGAGAGAAACATGTCCGAATGAATAGTTTTTCACACTCTTCGCTCATACCGAGAATCAAATCCGGGGGCTTTTGCGTTTGAAGCAGACGTGTTAACCATTACACTATCCGAGTGGACACTGTGTAAGTACTATGACTCATTCAATCTTCTCATTTACAATAATAAAGTAATATAAGTAATCTATACAAGAAGGCATCACTGACGAATAAAATTCTAGAATTTGTTGATTATTTCTATTAGGGTACTGATACTATATTACTGTCATACGTAGACAATTCATAGACCTCAAGTTAAGAGGACAACACATTTTTTCAGAAAAGACACAAGTCCGAGATATCATAGAAACCATTAGAAAACTTGAGTGGCAATGGGCTAGACTTGTTTCAACGATGTCCATCAACCGCTTAATATCACGACTCACAACATGGATCACCAGAGATCATATGCGAAATCGTGGCTGGCTGAATGTTAGACGGAGGGACGAGTTAGACAAAATGCCCATGATAGAGAGGTCTGGTGAATCTTGGGGAAGGTTCTCTGTCTAACGATCGACGCTAAAAGGACGATGATAATGATGATGGATAAAGAAAAAAATCTGGATTTTTATAGGATATTCACCAAATCCATCTCTGGCTTTGTTTATGAACTGTATTTTATTTTTGTTTATTATATCTCTATGGGCACTCATCCTACATAACCCAGGTAAGCAGCCATTACACATAGTGGAAAATTTTGACTTGACCACCTCAAATAATTGCGCAATCAGAAATTAAAAATAAGCGCTCGCCGAATTTATCCGTTTTGTGTGTGTGTCCCCCGGATATATATCTTTTTGTACCCCCAACCCGTGGAAAAGGTGCTACAGACGCCCCTGCTCTAGGTGCATGCTCCTCTTGGTGTGCTGTGCACCCTAGGTTGAGAACCACTGCTGTAAAGACATCTTCGGTCTTCGGCCACGATCTTCCCTCGGAGTGATAGTTCATAAAGATATCCTAACTACTTAACTATTTTTCTCTCTCGAACGCAAGCACACTTTTCAGAGGATGTTTTGTTAAATCACTGTCAATTTCACTTCTTCCTTCTTCTTTTCTGCCTGTTTATATCTCCCTTTCGATACTTTCGAGACCTTTATGAAGTAATTTTTAGATCCCACCCTCTCTTACACACTTTTCTTTTCACCTTTTCTCTCTTTTTTTCCTTTTTAGTGAACTAATTAGTTCCCAGAATTACCCATGATGCCTCAGTTTTTCCTTTCGTCTTCTTTTTCACTCAGGCGAGATGTTTATTTTTATCAGTTTCGTTCTTTCTTGCCTTCCTTCATCCCATTCCTTGTTTCCTATTTGTTTCTATCTATCTATCTATCTATCATCAGTTATTATATATGAAATGTGGCTTCTTTTACATTACAGAGAATACTGCTAAAAGGTAAAGATTTACTCATTTAATTGTATTTTTGGGTAGATCCAATATAAATGAGATATAATTCGTTATTATGAGAGGTTTTTGAACCCTTACCAACAATGGCGTATCTGGTCTGCACTCTTAGGTATGAACAAAAACATAGCGTGACATGTTTCGTTCGTTGCAAAGCAACGGACACCGGCTTTTATGCATTCAGATTGCTAATTATATATGAATAAATAATAGATAGAGCAATAAATTCATATCATTAAATAAGCGAAAGGAAATCAAATCAGACTTCTCTGTCAATAGGACCTCATCATTTGCACGAACTTCTCCACAGACAAAAACGTAAGATAATGCAAAACGAAAATGAAAATAATTTTAAATAAAACCGAAAACTCTACATCCAGTTTTCTGAAGAATATAGTGATCTATCTCAGTATTACGGGTAAAAAATTGCTGTCGCTAACCCCATTTATATATATATTTATATATATTTATATATATATATTCATATTTATTCATATATATGTATATATATATAAAATATATACATATATATATATATATATATATATATATATATATATATATATATATATATATATATATATATATATAGCCTGTACTCGTTCGTCTGCCTCTTTCATTTGCAGAGTCGAAATTGGCACGTCCGATAGCGTTTGTATGAAAACGTGATCGTGAAACCTTAAACCGGAGAACACGTCACGCAGGCCCAGTTTACGTCATCAACATGGCGACAGGTTGGTTATAAATAAGATTTTGTGGAAATGGAAATAAAACAAACTTCCCTTAAGACGGACTAGGATAAAAAGAGCAAAGGGAAAGAGGACGGAACGATGGAGAGGTCCCTAAGGAGATAAAATGAGGATATACAAAAGTGCGGCTTGATCATATCACTGGTGGTTGATCTGACCATTTATTCATTGATTCTGAATTTATTGTGAAGACTCAAAAGTGATGTAACGACAGCAGCTGCGAGGGATGTAGAGGAGAGAGTGTTGCAAGTAACAGAACTTTGGGTGGACAGAACTCTTGAGATTTGGCACGGTTCCATCTTGGGTTGGTGTAGGAGGGGTGCATTTGGCGCATGCGTAGGTTCACCTCTCTTTTGGCATCGGCCCCCCGGGACTGACCCACAATCGAAGATAAAGAGGTAAACCAAAATGAAAAACAAAAAAAAAAAGGAAAGATTAGGAAAGAAATAAAGAAAGAACAGGTCTGGGTTGTCACTCAGTAGAAACTGTTCCGTATCCAACGTCTTTTGGCAACATACTGTGTTGGGGGTGATCAATTGAAAAAAATCGAAATAAGTTAAAAATGAATAATCAATGAATAAGTTATTTTCCTCGCCTTTTTTGGATGACTAGGAAAGTGAGCACAAACTAGTGACCAATTTAGCATACATTGTCCCCCCACCCCCCAAAAAACAGGGGTGGGGCGAAAAATGCATCTTAGTTTAGCAGTATTAATCACTGGTGAAACGAAAGGGGCGGAAAAAAGGCAGTTGCTCCAAGGCGCAGGTGCTAAATTCCCCCGAGCCTATAATGTCTGTTAATGAATACCCCCCTCCTAGAATATAGTGCAACTGCCCTGGGGTGCTGCCTTCACCACTTGGCAATCAGTATTGATTTTTACTTAGTTCAAATTAAGTATGGCTAAAGATTAAATCTCCCAAATGAGGAGGTCCTGTCAGCTTGGAAAATCAGCATTCAAATTTATGGTTTCTGCTTTGGCTACAAGACCGACCTTCGACAACGTTGAAAGCTTCATACTGCACAAGAAAAGTTTATGGGATGATAAGATCATGTTGCACCAGTCATCCAAATGAGAAGTACCTGCCTGTCTGCAAATCAGCGTTCAAATTCCTGTTTTTTTTTTTTACCTTGGCTCGAATATTGACCATATGTGGTGAAAATGTGATCATCTCAGCCACCAAAAAGGATAGATTGGTCATCGTGTATGATGGTCCGACTATTCATTTTTTCTCTATTTTAATGTATTCGTATCGAAAGCCTGAAATAATAGATAAATAAATGAATATACACACAAGGAAAATAGTCCAACTGAATTTTGGTAATAATGGTCCTGATGAAAATGGTATCGATAAAAAGACACAAGTGGAAGATTAGGGGAAAATGGCACAAATGAAATTAACAAGTCCGGCTGCTTCAAAATCAAACTCCTCTCTAAACGCGACTATTTCAGCCACTGAACCGAATTTTCATGAAAAATTTCTTCTTCAATTATTTAAGTTTAAAGTTCTTACTATGGACGGTTTGGGCTGAGTAGAGAAGAGAAGAAAGAAAAAAAAGGACAGAAAAAAAGAAAGAAAAAGTAAAATGTGAGATGACGTCACAGGTTCACTCTTTCTTTTTCTACCCCCCCCTCTCTCTCTCTCTCATATGTCTCATTAATGGCAATAATAAAGTCAACTCCTAGAGTTTAACAAAAGTATTTAAAAAATAATCAAACATTAAAACTAAAAAGTATGATCGAAATTATTGCACAATTCCCGAAGGTTTGATTTTAATTTCATTATTGCATTGAAACGGATTTAGATCTAGCTCCAAAATAGCTAAATTGATATTACTGTGGCTATATTGATGTAAGCGCTATTGCTAAATCTTA
The DNA here is from genome assembly GCA_963457665.1 of Thysanoteuthis rhombus. Lineage (NCBI taxonomy): Eukaryota > Metazoa > Mollusca > Cephalopoda > Oegopsida > Thysanoteuthidae > Thysanoteuthis > Thysanoteuthis major. The sequence goes on along the minus strand of OY735238.1, from coordinate 17,008,302 downwards.
TATCGTGTTTGAAAATATATCGATGAATGAACAGCATAGATTTGATTCGATTACGTCTAAACAGTGTTGATTCATGAATCCAGTTGATATTTTGTGTCATTTTCCCTGTTTTTCCATTCAAACCCACTTTAACTGTGCCATTTTCCAGTGCCATTTTTCCTGCACTATTTGTACTTGTGCTATTATCACCGTGCACCTGTCCGATCATATCGTACACAACAATTTATACAGCTAATTTCAGAGAAGAATAGCTCAGATTAGTTTGGCCTTGTGCCAGGCAAAGGCAAGAGAAACAGTGATAAGAGATGAAAAATAGAGGAACGCAAGAGACCGCTACAAAATCAACGTCTTTTGGCAGCATGGTGAATTGGGGATGATCGATAAGAAATTTGGAAAGAGGGGCGATCAACGAAAATTTTACTTCTCTCAAATTTTGTTGAGCAGTGATATCCATGATAAAAAAAAAACTTAATGACAATGGGCTAGTCACGTTGCGAGAATGGCTGACAACTGCAGGACATTTCGACTCACAACGTGGATCCCCAGAGATCACATGTGAAACCTGAACCGACAAAATATAAGAAGGCGAGACTAACTAGATAAGCTCGGAAAGTACTGGCTCCGTAACGCCCACGATAGAGAGGTATGGCGAACCTTGGAAAGGTGTATGTTCAACGACGGATGCTAAAAGGCTGCTTCTGATGATGATGATGATGATGATGATGATGATGATGATGATGATGATGATGATGATGATGATGATGATGATGAAAAATCTGAATAATAAAAAAAATACAAGTGATATTGCTACCACACACAAACTGATATTGCCATTTAAATCTGGGGGTGGGCACGGGGTCAAAAACCGGAAAAAAAACTTCTTTTATTAGACATAAGAGGTAAATGTCTGAATTTTCATCCTTCTAGCTCCATCGGTGCGGCCTGTATACGTAATACATAGCCAGCCTGACCAACTCAAGATGTGAAAAAGGCAACAAAGAAAGATGTAAAAAAACGTAACAAAAGATGTGAAAACCAGCCACGTGCCAACAGCCTATAGTTCGGCACAGGTACGCGTACCACATTTTGAGAAGCAGTGGTCTGTGGCAGTTAGAGAACAGCGAAGATAGGAGATAAAGAATGCCTCGGGTTTTGGGCAGGAAAAATTCTATTTGGAACGTTTTCCTTGGATTGTCTTCAAAGGTGGGCGTGTGTAGCCATTTTGTTTTGGCTGAAGACCATTAGCATTTTTGTGTTATCCTTTTGTCCGCATGTCACGTAATTTCGTGAATCATTTGGGTGGTTAGTGTTTGAATGGGGAAGTGGTTGAAGGAAAGGTGGAATGGCGCCAACAATGTAATGCTGAAAAGGAAAGAAAGAATGGAGGGGAAGAAAGGAGAAAAAGAAGAATGGAACGGAGGAAAGAAAAGAATAAGATTCAAAGAGAAATGAAATAAGAGAGTCATGAGACTGAGCACAAAATGGCTATGGTCCGGTCATATTGCGAGAATAGCATGAAAAGGAAAGGGAAATATGAAAAGAAAGAAAGAACGGGAGGAGGAAGAGAGAAAAAAGAAAATGGCGGGAAAGAAGGAAAGGAAGGAAAGAAAGAGCGAAAGAAAAGAATAACATTCAAAGAAAAATGATATAAGAGAATCATGAGACCGAGCAAAAAATGGCAATGGTCTGGTCATACTGCGAGAATTGCATTAAAAGAAAAGGGCGGAAGAAAAGAAAGAAAGAATGGGAGGAGGAAGAGGGAAAGAAGGGAATGACGGGAAGGAAAGAGAGAAAGGAAGGAAAGAAAGAAAGAAAAGAATAAAATTCAAAGAAAAATGAAAGAAAGGGGTAGAAAAGCTGGTATTTTTCAAAGCGGTAGAGAATAAAAGACAAAAGGAGAGAATGAAATGGGAAAGAAAGGACAGAGGGAAAGTTAGACAATGAAAAAGGAAGGAGAATTACAGCACAAGAGGGAATGAGTTTTGAAAAACAGAAAGAAGGAAAAATAGAACTTTGGTAAAAATAGGATCAATCAGCCGAATACAGACACTTCAAAAATACGTCAGCAAAAAAAAGATGAAACTCACCATTATAGTCAATAACTAAACAACCGTAGCGTCGAAATTTGAAGTCATGTAAAAAAAAATACATCGAAGGATAGATATGGTCAGAATAAATTCTATTTATGACATCACTGGCGTTTTCCATCGGAAAACATCTGAAATACAGTAAAAAAAATATGTAGAAGTATTTATATTCAGGAGAATCTTGATATTATTCAAAGATTCGTCAAAATAATCCCTACGAAAGGTCAAAGAAACTTTTTTTCCAAAAATGAAAATGAAAATATTTATAAAGAGGTCAAAGGCCAATATTCAAGTCTGTAAACAAAAAGGTACGACCAGGTACGCTGGAACATGCAAACAAACGCATAATCAAACCGACACATATCTAAAAGAGAAAAAAAAGATAGAACCCATTGCCATATTTGATGGCTACGGTTTTTCAATTAAACTAGTGGGTAAAATTTACCTTTTAAAAGAGAGACTGCTTCCCTTTCCTTGTCTCATTTTCGGGCGGGGCGGGAAAAATTCATCAGCTCCCGGGGAACCATTGTCCAGCCAATACCTCCCCATCGCACTAAAAGGGTCAGAATCGGGAGGTACAAAAAATTGTTGGGTTATATTTGCAATCACTCACACGCTAAAGTAGGTTTCATCTATTGAAAAAGTCCTTGAGCCAAATTTCGTCTCCAATGGAAGGCAGATGAATAATGGAGGATTTTGAAAGAAAGGAAGACAATAAACCGCTCAAATATTTAGTATATGATTTTATGTGGTTTTACAAGTCAAATGTATCTGAATTCCATTAATTTCTTATATTTTGTGAAATTTTAGTAAACGTCCAAAAAGAAAAAAAAGAAGACGAGAAAAGAATGAAGAAGGAAAGAAAGAATAAGCAACAAAGGAAATTAAAAAGGTCTAGATGGACTTGGAAAAGAGAGATTAAATGAACAAAGACAGTCTTATCAGAAAGACAGACAGAGAGAAAGAATGAAAGAAAGGAGGAAAGAAAGAAGTGGGAACAGAAAGAAGAAATACAGGAAGAAAGAAACCAGGAAATAAAGAAAGAGAGAAGGAATGGAAGAAAGAAAGAAAGTCTAAAGAACCAGAAAAAGAGAGAGACTGGGAAGAAAAGGAAAGAAAGAGAAAAGAAGGGAAGAAAGAAAGGAAATCTAGAGAACTAGAAAAAGAGAGGGACCGGGAAGAAAAAGAAAGAAAGAGCAAAGAAGGGAAGAAAGAAAGTCTGAAAAGAACCAGAAAAAAGGGGGACCAAGAAGAAAAAGAGAGAAAGAAAGAAAGAAACAAACAAACAAACAAACAGACAGCAACTGGTGAAGAAGAACAGAGAAAGGAAGAGATGAAGGAAGAAATCAATGAAGAAAATGAAATAGAACTGATTATCTCTTTATTTAATGCTATTTGCTGCTGTGGGCGACTCAAATTGCATGTATCCATCCGATTAACACTGCCCTAGGAGATGTGAACGGCTTTGAGGTCAACTTTTGGCTTCGAACCGACGATTTTTATTACCCTGTTGCCAAACCTTGGACACCGCCCACTGAAAGGAAAGCAATTGAGTAAATATTTAACGCAGGACCATTAATAAAATCGAAAGTACTCAGAGAGTGCACACTTCTACCAACACCATTGTCAATGAAAAATTGTGCTTAGAACTGCCTCATAGTTTGATATGTTCTTCCGTGGTCTATTGTCTACCCTTCAACAAAATTCTATTGAAATTCATTGAGAATTTTCGGAGATATCGTGTGAACAGACACGAAATTTTAGCGATAATATGTGATTTGGACATATGACTAAAAAAAGGGGTAAATAATTGTGCATGGATTCAAAAATTCAATCAGTCCTTTCGTAGCCTCTCGTCCACTCTTCCAAAAAATGTCATAGAAATATATTTGAGAACTCCTAGAAATATCGGGTGGACAGACATCAAAATTTGGCGATATTATGTGGTTTTGACTTATAATATGGAGGAGGTTATTGTGCATACGTCTGCCCCGAAATTCAATCGGTTCTTCAGCCTATTATCCACTTCTTCACTGGATTTCATTGAAATTCATCGAGAACCTTTGGAGATATCGCATGGGCAATCATGAGTGTAAACATAAATGTATGAGGAAAAAAAATGGAAAAATATCTATCCATCAAAAAATGATCCCTCAATCAAAAACTTTCATTCACCTTTTTCTAATTATATTTCCCAACCATCGATAAAATTTCATTGAAATCTATTCTGTACTTCCGGAAATATGTAGTGTACAGACAGACTGAAGGTCAGAAAGACGCAATCAAATGAATATATCTGTTTGTTGATAGAGGCAAATAAATCAAAATGTAGGTTTACTCAATTTGTGATGGAGAATTCTAATTTATGAAATAATCTTGCTTATTAATGTAATTCTTCTGATATCTTCCACTTGTCCTCGAGATGTCGTAGGAAGGTGGAAATGGCGACTGTGTGATTCCGTCTGTCCATCTACTCTTCTTTATTCTCCTGAATTCACTTTAGCTTCTAACTATATAAATGGCATTTTCACCTTTTTTTGTCCTGATGCCTGTCCGTCTGTCACGCTATTTCAAACAAGTGTATAAATAGGTCTGGTTAGTCCCTCAATAAAAAAAAAACGTCACGGCCAGCGTCTTCTAGTAGTATACTGTGTTGGGGTTGATCAATTAAGGAATAGGAAAACAAGGGGAATCAACGGGTAAGTTACTTCTCTCGTCTTTTTGGTATTGATCACTAAAAAAATCTGAATTTTCAAGAAACAAACGTGAACAGGACACGAATTAAGGGATCAGTTTGGCATAAACTTACATTGGAAATTGAACCCCAACGATAAACCTACAAGGATTTTGAAAAAATAAGATAGATTTTCTTATAGATATGATGAAGAGTAAATGTTGAAAATTTCGTGTGCGTTATACATTGCCAGCCAGCCAGCCGGCCAGGCCAACTTGAAAACTGAAAAAAAAAAAACAAAAAAAAACAATGTTGACAGTTTTGGTCGACGAATTCTAATATAAGAAACACTACAGCGTCTGCCTTAATGTAGACGTAAGTAGACTGACCACACACATTATTTACAGCTACAGAAACGAAATGAATCACAATTTTAAGTCTGAAGTATTGTCAGTCAGTCATTCATTGGGTTGAAAAACGCGGATATCAAAGCATCGAAGTTTCTAGACAGATGGCTGAATCTTTTAAAAAGCAAAAACGAAAATATGTCACTGGGAATCGTAAATCAGTTTAACAAGCAAAATACTGATAAATTGGATAGGCACACATTGGGTTAAAATTACGAAGTATCTATCAATCTAATATTTCATTTCATTAATTTGATAATCTATATTTATCACCATATTTACCCGAGTAAATTTAAACCTCGAATGTGATACGACCTCCTTGTTTTGTATCTACGAATAAGTAATATAATTTATGTGCTTATCGCAGCAAATTAAGAGATCTTGAAAATACAAAAGCTTGAACACAAACACGAAAACTAACATGGTTCCTGCTGTTGCTTGGTAATTTTTCGTTTGAATTTACCAAAAGATCCAAATTTTGTTAGTTTTGGTTAGTTGCCATAATACTGCAAAAAAATGCTTCCCGCCATTTTTGACGGATACCATGTTAGTTACATTAGAATTCACTGATTCTTATTAAACGTATATTTTGGGAACACGTTCCATATTCTATCCGTTGTCAGCCTCTTCCGACACGCTTGACACCAGCACCTCTAATCGTTCTGAATGGTTCCATGAAATTCTAACAAGAATTTTCTATGGACAGAAAAAATTATCAAGAAGATTTTGGCACTTTAGCCAATATACGAAACCAGATATAAGTCAGGCGCTATTTTGGGAGTTTGAAACTATACAATCGTGTAAGGGGGAATAATGAATGAAAAGGGGCTAAGAAGGAAATAAAGAAAGGTGAACAGAAGAAAGGAAGAAAAAAAAGATGGAAAGAAAGTCCGAGACAAAGGAAGAAGTATAGAAAGAAAAAAAGAAAGAAAGAAATTATACTAGAGGCCGCAATCCACTTAGTAAACAACCCGTGTGTCTATATAAGTTCGAGTGGTTTCTTTTCATTCTCTCAATCCAAGGCTTAACAGTTCACTACTTCATAGCAATTAAATGTGTAAATAAATGTTCACATCATATCAATTTAATCCGGGGTTCTATCAAAAAATGACTGAATCGTGTAAGTGGAGGAATCCGTTGATTTAAATTTTTGGTTGGATATATTTCTATCAACAAAACATGTATTTTATCTTACTTTTATTTTCTATTCATTACGGAGAGAGAAAGGAAGAAACCAATAGTAAGAGTCACACAGTTCATTATTTAAATAGGCAACTACTTAGATGATATTGTCAACACAAAAGCCTCAGTAGCCAGAATAACTAGAAAGGTCTTGTCATTGACATGCCTCAGTATTTGATGGAGAAGTGAGTGAGTAGATGGGTGGGGTGGGCACTTGGGCAGTCACTCTTCTAAAACTACGCAAATAGATACACAGGAAGCGGTTTAATATCATCGATTTTCATATTTTGTTATCAAAATCAACTGAGCCCTATTGATCACAATAAGCGGCCCCTGATACATATCCTTCGTTAAGTGTCATTAGCAGGTTATTATGAACCTATCCCGAAGTCATCACAATAAGCAGAAGCCTCTGTACAGGTATAAACTTAACATTAAGATAAACGTTGTTCTATGTACTCCACATTTTTGATGAAGATATTAAATAGTTTTAGCCCAAGACCCCTTTAGATGTTGATTGTACAGGGATATTTCGAACGGGAGTTGACCAAGGGGGATCAAAGGGCCCGCATTCTGTCCACCGCCTGCTGGGGCAATTCACAATATAATCTCCAAGTAATATCTAAATAAATAATTCTAAGTAATTATCTATTAACGTAATTTTCTTTCTCATCCTTTACAAATTATTCAATTTTTGGTTCTGTGGTAAAATTCTTAGATTAATTTTGTTGTAAACCTCTTGTTCAAAACTGGGGCTGAATTTGTTTTTCTCTTGGGACAAGAATAACCCTCACAAAATTTAGGAGAATAAAACTCAACATTCACCTTACATTATTTAAATCACGCCTCCTGTTTCGTAGACATATCTCTAACCGACTGAGCTAAATTGAAAAGTCTTACACATCTACCAGAATTTACGTTAGAATTACGGTAAGTCTGATTTCATTCAAACTTATAAATACTATAAAATAAACATTTCCCAACCGTGACTTGAAATCAACGCCTACTTGGATTTGATTTTAGAATGGTTGTCTTACCAACTGAACAAAACTAAAAAAAAGTCTTACATATCTACATGATTTATATTAGAGATACCGTATATGCAAGGGTTTATTCCATTCTGATAAATAAGTACATTTATACTAAAAAATATATACACATTCGTAATTATAAGAAAATATATATACACAATATAATAGTTGCAGTAATCATCTTCAGTCGGGAGAGAAGTTGTTACTGAACTTTTCAGTCAATTCTAGTGGTTAAACGCTACGATTCAAATGTAAGTGAAAAATACCTGATCACCAAACACTTTTTGATGTTCGAAATTTGTATTTCTTTTTCGCGAATTTATTTGTACAAATATTTTTTTTCTATTTGAACACCCGACCTGCTCAAAATCCTGGATCCATACCTGACAACTAGTGTAAAATGACTTCTGCCTTCTTTAGTAAGTTACTACTACTAATTGTACGGATGTGTTAGAGTAGAATATGGGTCAAGCAGAGAGCAAGTCTTCTACGGTCGGTTACTGATTGGAGAAGCCAAGTAGGTTTTTAGTGGGCAGGGAACCTGATACTTCCATCTTTCACCCAGTGGCCATTCGGGGCGGGGGGGGGGCTAGCGACGATGGCGGGGGTGGATATTTTCCATGTTGCCTTGAGGGACAGGATTTAGAATGACTTGGCGGGAACTGAAATAGAAACAACGCCAATGAATGGAGGAAGAGGAAGGGGAGAGGGAAGAAGGGAGAGGGTTGGGAAAAAAGATAGAGAAAGGAGGAGAAATGAGTGAAAGCGGGAGTAAAAAGTACTTGGGTATAGTGAAAAAAAAGAGGATAGATGCGGAAGAAGTAGGAGGATACAAGAAAAAGGTATGTATCACCGTAAATTGTGCTGTACAAATTGACTTGTTAAGATATTTAAAAAAAACTATCCCAAACCTACCTGTTTTTGTTCATATTAGATGAAGATTGATCATTATTATTTTAAATTTCAACTTTCCACCTTAATCTTTATTTGATGGTTGCTCTTCATCGCAACATTTTGCGTAGGCCGATTTCCCTCCGACAGAAACTAAAGACCGTTGAACAGAAAATGAAAAAGCCTCAGATGGTATTCGAGCCGACATCCCTAATAGGAAGCTCCGTTTAGCGCGGTCAATCGAGCTACCAAGACAGCTGAAAGATGCCAGCCCCAATATTACACCCTTAAACCAGGAATTGATTAATATGCTCTGTTTAAAATAAGAACGTTACAACAGAGTGGTCAAGAAGTGAATGGCAAGTGGTTATCTTATTGGCATTTGGAACAAAGCCATAAAGGTGATGCACACAGTGAGGATCGAAATCGTTTCACAGTAATAATGACCTGCTTGGCCAGCTCGTTAACAATTACCCTTCACCAAGAAACCTTTTATCAATATCTAGAATTTAGTTTAGTCTTGCACAATGCCACAAATGGAGATCACTTTGTGTGAATCGAACTCATTACAAAGTGGTAACGCTGCGAGACTAACTCGCTCGATATCACCCTATAACGAAGAGACATGGATATTAGCAAACTTGACTTGGTCTTGAACAAAGTCACGTATGGAGAGCACACTAATCATACTCACTGCTCAACAATAATGGTTTACTACTGTGGGTCATTTTCCCGAATCTGTTTTGACCGACGACGAATTTGCCATACTTCTATTGGCTGCCTCACCATTTCTGTCTGGCAAATGACGGGAAGTCAATTCGTGAGCTTTCTTTAATGTCCCGTTGTATTTCCAAAAACATTGGTTGACTTTTTCATTCTTCTATGATTAGTGCGATGGGGTTGTTTTTACGGACCGATTTTTTTACAATTTTGGAAAAAAAAATCATCCATTGTAAAATTGGAATCATATGTGGTATTTATGCACGATAAGATTCGGTGTGTGAAATGTGTATCAGACACATTATGTTCTAGACATGAACAATCTCGAACAAAACTTTTCAACGATTCTTGCTTTTAAATGTGCAATAAAAAATATTGGTTGAGTTTGTTTAGACCATATTAATTCTTCGGTGGAATCTTTGTTCATTACTTCAAATTCCGACGCTGCAGTTGTTCAATGATTGACTGTGATGGCGAGTCGTATTTATTTCCAATCTTTCTTCTTGTTGATGAAACAAAGATTTACGACTATCAAATGAATCTTCACAAGTAAATTGCTTTGTTCTTTTCTTGCACACGTGTCATTGGGAGCAAATATTGTTTGTTATCCTTTATATACTTGATTGATAATAGTCGATAGAGACCAGCTAACATTGTTGCCAATTTAGTGCTCTTTGCTCAAAATTTAACGCCTTTCTTGTTTAGGTAACGTGAAAATTCAACATTTGAGCCAATTTTTCAAGTATTTTATAGCCATTCTGACAAATGTTGGCATTTTAGTTGTTAATGCCTAAAAAGAAGGCTTACTGTTTTTGGTGCGTTTTTTTGCGCTTCTAACGCTTTTTCAAGGTTAGTTTAGCGCAAAAAATGAGTTGGCAACATAACAAACACACACATTACCAATAATGTACGCACTGACTGAAATGTAGGCAGTCGTTTACCGACGGGCGGAGCAGAAGAGGTGGTTCAGTCCGGGTGACACCAACAGAAGGGTGACACTATGTGACTACCAAAGTTTTAAAAAGAAACTTTTAAATTAATCTACTTGTTAATTAAACAAACTAAAACTGGTTTGGCCTTGTTTACTCTGAAGTGATGTGCAAAAATTGTCTTTGACCTTAAATTTAAGATATTGTGGATTCTTCATTTCTTTTACACGGGGCCATTTTGGTTCTTTCCCCTTCAAACGTGACATTCCATTAGTGAAGTGGCCGAAATCGTTGCCAGTCAAAGCTATAGTAAAAACAAAAAAAAGGGACTCGTCTGGTGGTGGAAGGTAAATAAGAACAAAGTTCGGTAATTTGCTGCATTTAACGAACATCGTTCAGTAAATCCGACGGCAGTTCGGTCGCATCTCGTTCTATTTTCGACCTTACCTTACATCGTTCGGTAAAAAGAAGAACAAAAAAATGAACTAGAGCAAGAAGAATGAAAAGAAGAAAGTTCTATCTTAATTTGGGGCCCGGACTTTTGTAGCATTGAGTTCAAGATCAACGTGTGGTATATTCTTCTCATGTCGATAAGAAATGAGTTCAACTTTCCGTTTTCAACCTTAAATGTTATCAAAGATATATTTCAATTGTTTTCTTCGTGAATTCAGATAAGATTCAATTTGGATTTTCTCAACGCTCTCTTATTTCGTTGAAATGAAAGGAACAGATACTACTCTCTGATCTTGAGACAACGACCAAAAACAGAATGGAACATGTTCCGTTTACCAATGTCTTAGGCATTTCAAGACAACAATCTGATTATATGTCCAGCCTTAGAGAAACGATCAAATCACATAGATTATAGTTGCAACCCTCGTCTTCTCCCAGTTATAAGACCGTCATGAACGTGAGAACGGCGAGGTAAAATAACGACCAACCGAACACTCTCCCTTCAATCCTCTCTCTCATACACACACTTTCTCAGTGTGTGTGTGTGTGTGTGTGTGTGTGTGTGTGTGCGTGGCAAATCTTGTCGTAAGCCTTTATGTTTGACCTCTCACCCCATCAGCAGGCGAAACTTTACCCAGAGGTTATTGAAGAACTGGCCGGTCAGTGCCGGGGATTGACCTCATGGTAACCCAATGGGAATAGAAGGTGTGTGAGACTGGATGGCGCGTTGAAGTCTTGTCATGCAGAGACGAACATTGGCCTCAAGAAGAAGACGAAGACGAAGACGAAGACGAAGAAGAAGAAGAAGAAGAAGAAGAAGAAGAAGAAGAAGAAGGAGGAGGAGGAGGAGGAGGAGGAGGAGGAGGAAGAAAAAGAGAAGAAGAAATTTAAAGGATGATGTACTTCATGAAGACCCTGTTTGCTGGGAGATTCTGGAAAGGAAGTGTTAATCTTTAAATAAATATCCCTAATTTATTCCAAATCAATTCTCAGTGCCACCATACTTTAAAAAGCTCACCAAACTATCATCAAAACCAATCAGCCAATCGGACTGTTTCTCTCTTTTTCCCTCAACCAATGATACCCTGAATTGCTCATATTGTTGATGGCCTTCTGTCTTGACACAAAATGGAACGATACTGTCGAAACCTAGTGTATGGAGATCCTCATATCCAGTCAACAATTAATTCCTTCCCTCCAGGCCTCTCAGGTGTGGAACGAAAGAAAGAGGGGTGCGATACATTAGGCATCAGCTTCGCTTCGGGAGCTGTCGGGAGAACGTCGATTGACACCTAACCGTCCTGAAAGGGCTCCACTCCCTTTCATAGACGGGAGGAGACTTGCTATCACTCGATCTCTAGTGAAAGCCACCAGTCAATTTAGGTACGAAAACTCAACGGATGATGATGATGATGATGATAATGATGATGATGAATAACTAAAATTTAAAAAAAAAAGAAAAAAAAATGATAGTAGTACTCATGATAATGGGTGCACTGGGAATCATTCCCAAAAACCTACAGACGGAACTGGCGGAAATGGAGATCCAAAGAAGGATTTAAATTGTCAAAACCATGGAATTGCTGAGATCGACAAGAATGCCAAAGATCTGAAGAAACTTTCTGTCACTCGAAGAAAAACACAAGACCCACAGCGTAAATATGCTAATGCATGATTAATAAAAAATATCGATATCAAGACCGTAACGATCAGGGGCGCGGGGGCAGCCCCCAAACCTTTTACAAAAAAAAAGGAAAGAAAAACAAAATGCAAAATGAAAGTAAGAAGAATCCATTTTGAAATGAACTATGGATTTGTTATCCATTCTAACATCTGAATTGGACAGAAAAGTTAAAGAAGCCCCGAGATTTTGCCTGAAACCCAGATTAATATACGCTTTTATGCCAATATTAAACTGCTAAAAATAACACATATCATCAGTGTTTTAGTCAACAATTTTAAGTACAAATATTGGAAATCGCTAAATCAATAAAATGTTTATTTTAAAACACCCTGGGACGTAATTTTTCTTGTGGATTTATATTGCAAGATACTGAAAATTCCAGGATTAATAAAGTAAAGTTTTATTTTTCAAATATACTCAAAGCACAGGCTTAAATGTTACAAGCATTAAGTGAGGTTTTATGAATCTGTATCATAAGTAAGATTGGAAGAAATGTCTCCAATTTTCTCGCTCACAAGATTTGTATTTTACAGAACAGATAGAAAAAAGGATTCCACAATCTTTTTATGCAGTGGTGCAGATAACAGAGAAATCATGCACATAATCATTCAAGCATGAAATTCTGTGAGTTTGTATTCCAGTTGCTTCGGAACAGATCTGTGCGATTGGCCAAGTGAAAATTCAAAATGGCAGCCGTTTTTCAAAAATTTTGTTTCGTAATGATAACACACAGATTTTGACTATAGAAATATATTTTATTCATGTTAGAAGCTTTTTTTTTTTAATTTCGAGCGTCAAGTTCCCGGTAAAATTTTTGGCCATTTTTTTTTATTCATAAAAATAAAGTAATAAACCGGTTGCTAAAGAGTGCGTAAGTCAAGAAATGCTGATATTCACTTTGAAATTCTCTTTTAAATTTCATTTGTAATGTATTTATAGCTCTACTTACTTGGATATGGAGCACTATGATTTGATATCGACAACGGAAAAAATCTGGGTTTTTTTTATCTTTGTAATCTTACAAATGACTAAAAACATAATGAACTATATATATATATATATATATATATATATATATATATATATATATATATATATATATATATACGAATTGATTGATGAACATCATTGAAAATAACCAGATCGTTACCATGTCATTGAATTTATTCGAAATCTCCTTTCTGTGAAACTTTTTCCGGCATCAAATGATTGTAACTTGTTCCTCCGCCGATCAATATGTTTTTTGATATCACAGAATGTTAGGCACTGCTGTTTCGATGAGAGTTTTCGCGGGCAATGATCATCTCCTTGCACTGCATGCAAATGGTCTGGATTGCGTGTAAAGACACGTGGGCGTGTTTTGCTCTCGCACGGAGCCCCACATTTTAAAACGATTGAACAACTGTAGCCACCAAAGGTGGCAATTATTTCTATCCCTTTACATATGTGTGTGTGTGTTTATGCTTTTAAAAAATTGGCACCAGTACTCCTCTAAACCCTTTCTATTTTTTTTTTTTTTTTCTAATTTATGGGGAAAATCTTTTTTGACCTTTTGGGGGACTTATTTTAACATGTCTATTAATGACTTCTTGGTTTTCCAGAATCTACACGCTTCTGGATGTTTTTCACTTAATTTTAGATACATTCCAGTGGGAAATGCCATTGATGTCATAAATGGGATTAATTCTGACCATATTTACTCTTTGATGGAAATTTTTTATGACTTCAAATTTTGACGCCGCAGTTGTTCAATTATTGACTGTAATGACGAGTAAAGATATTCTTTGTTTTAAATTATCCATGCTTTGTTCTTCCAAACCTAAAGTTACGCTTCAGTCTCTGGAGTCTTTTACCATATCGTGTAACAGAATCAATATTTCATGAGTGAAATAATCGATGATTAATATAACTTACAGAATTGCATAACCGGAAACTGCTTTGAAATTAAATCTAAGCATTATCATAAACATGTTCGAGAAATTTTGGGCCAGAGAGTTTCGTGTAGGCCGACTGGGGATTTTACTCCTCCATTCCAGTCACGCTAATTTAGCTCTTTTTTGGAGCTAGATTTAGCTCCTTTTAGTATTGAAGTTTTTACTGTTATATGATTCTTTTGACGATGTGGTTCTCTTTGCTTTTGAATAAGTTGCAGGGAGCGGGTATTAAAAAAAAACTGAGTTGCTGCAATCATTCATCAATTGAAAAAAAGAAGAAAAAGAAGAAAACTGTAAATGAAAAATGCCCTCTACGAAAACACAAATAAAGAAAAAACACAAAAATTAGCTACAAGCAATTTGACAAGTGTTAGACTTGAGGTAAGAAGGAAGATTCAAAGTTTTATGGCTAAACAAGAAAAAAAAACCGAACTAAATCTAAATTGGCATCTCCGCCCAAAAATATGTTCTGCTGAACTAAACCTGTTCGATTAATTAGCCATTGGACCGGTTGCCATGGAAAAAAATGGGTCTTACGAATATATGAATACCGAATATGAATTCCCCAGTGATTTAGTTAATTCTCCCGAATTTCTTTCCAGGAAGTGGGCAAATTTTGCTGAAAAGGGATTTTCTTTTCGCTTCATATTTCTCTTTTGGCCCATGTGAGAAGGTTAGTTTCCAATACCTCAATCTCAAATTTTCTTGCAAAAATTGCATCTTCAAAATATCATAATAGTTCGATCGGATTTTGGCTAAGTAAGGTACTTTGTGAAATGCCCTTCATCTTCTGCAGTAACCCCTTACACAACCGAAATTCACCTGACTTCTCTGATATATATATATATATATATATATATATATATATATATATATATATATATGTATATATCATTATGAACTGTTTTATGGAATTATTGCTGTTTACTTCTCCTAAATATGAAGCACTATGTATTCCATACGAATTCGAAAAATCAAACAAAAAGATATATATATATATATATATATATATATATATATATATATATATATATATATATATATATATATAAACAATAAGGAATTAACAGAGATTTAATTGTCAATTAATTGATTCATAAATGGATTAATCAGTATGCTAAACTTTCGGGGTGGTCCCATCTTCAGCAGTATGTATGTACATTTCAGTTGTTAAAAGGTTTCTGTAGAAAACAAATTTAACATTAAATGTTTTGCTTTGCAAATAAAAATGGAAATCCAGGAGGAGGAATCCTTGTGGGACATAATGGTGAGTACAGACTGTATTCTGTCTGTGTAGAAATCTGTGGTGGTATGATTGGATATTCTGTTAGAAGTAGTAGCAGCAGGTATGGGTATTTTGTTGGTTTACTGGTCAGAGGGGGTGGGTATTCTTAAGCATTGATTGTCATGGATACTGGGGAGCTGGATAGTACTGATGTCTTAGACTGTTTGGGTGCTTGGTAAGTTGGGGATGAGGCTATCTCTAGTGTTAATCCAGATAGTGGGGTAAGGAGGTCCTTATTATGTATGATCGAGTATCCCTTGGGAAATTTATGTTCTGAATCCTCAACGGTCTTTGTGGAGGTTCTGAAAAGTCTGAAGGCTTCAAGTCATACAAATGAAATACCTTACATAGGTTTCAATGAGTGGAGGTCAGTATGATTGTGTCAAGTTTCCAATCATGATTATACATAAAGGGGGTTAGGTGTGAAAGTGGGGTTGTTGTGGGGAATGAGAATATATGAATTTTAAAGGGTTCGGGGGCCGGGGTAGAATTATAGTCTGAAGAATAGTGAGTTGGTGAGTATGGAGTAATTAAGAGTGAAAGGATTTTGGTGTCAGATATCGGAGTGGTTAGGGTTGTTAGTTAAATGTTGAGTCCGTTAGCAGAGAGAGTTTCAAGTTCGTTAATCCTCACATCTTCATATAGTTCTAAGATTTTAGTCGTGTTCGGAGGGTCTATGTTTTTTGGGTTTTTTTCAATGGTTGTGAATCTCGCGTCTGTGCCGAAATTGTGGCTGGGATGCAGAAGTGTAGTTCTTCTGGTAGTAGGTTGGGATGATCGGGTGATTTAATTTTGTGCCTATAGTTATTAAGTCTATTGTCTATAAAGTCTATTGCCACTCAGACTTGCCTATGTATTGCAAAGATATATCTATCATATTTTAGGTGGTAGATGATATTTTTGCTTCTACAGTTAGAACTATGGTAGATATAGAACGTCTTCTTAGTGGTAGACCTTGTGAAGGTGTTGGTGCGCTTGAGGTGGCTGCTGCATAGACTATTTCTTTTGTTGCAGGGTTGGAAGAATGTAATGGCTTTAGGGATGGTTTTGTGTGAGGCTTTGCTGTTTATTATACTGTTGCTGCTTATAATACATTTGATTTTTTTTGGTCTGAGGTAGGCGATAACACATGGTTCTTGGAATATTTCTTTTTGTTCTGTTTTATGAGTAGGTATATTCCATCTCTTATTAACTATATCTGACTGAGGTGGGAGTGTGTTAAAGAAGATGGTTATGAGTGGTATGCAGTCGGGTTTATTTTTGTTAGAGAGTGTAAGGGTTTCTTCTCTGAGTATTGTTGTGGCCATTTCTATTTGGTTAACAGTATCTTCTGGTGGATATCTTCGTTTAGTCAAATGTTGTAGTTGGTTATAGTTGTGTTTGTTGAGTTCATTATCTGAAGAACAAAGTCCTTGTGAAAAAGGTAATTTTTTCCAGGTGTTTGGTATGAGCCCATTTTGTGTGGAGGTAGTTGTGAGTGTCTGTAAGTTTATAATGGAGGGTGGTCTGGATATATATGCAGGTGTCTGGGAGTTGGTGGATTTCTTGTACTCAAATTCAAAAAGGTCGTACGTAGAGTTCATGCGTGTGGAGAATTTCTCTAGTTCAGCTTCAACTCCTTTACATATAAAAAGAATATCCTCCTCTCTCTCTCTCTCTCTCTCTCTCTCTATATATATATATATATATATATATATATATATATATATATATATATATATATATATACATGATAGAGAAGATGCAGTCTTTGTCTATCTCTGCGTGTATGTAGGTCTCTTCGAATTTGCCCGTGAAGATGTTAGCATTGGAGGGGACCGCTACTGTGCCCATGGCACAGTGTTTCATTTTGAGGAAGTGTCAATTATCAAAGTTAAAACTATTGAGTGTTAGAGTGTGTTGCATAAGAGTGGTAATCGTTTCTGTTTCAGGTTCCTTGGTCGTTCTATCGCTAAGGGATTCTTCGAAGCCTAGAAAGCCTTCTTCGTGATCGATATTAGAATATCGGGATTTGACGTCCGTAATGACTACAAGTGCTTTTTCTGGGAATGTTTTGGAGTATTTGAATTTGTTTAAGGGACCAATGGTGTCTCGTAAGTAGGATTTGACTTGCATTATAAGGGGTTGGATGTGGTGGTCTTATTTCAATGGTTTGGTGGCGTGGCAGACAGTGGAAGAAATGATTGGTCAACCTGGGTTATCCAATTTGTGGATTCTTGAAAGTAGGTAAAACCCAGCAGGTTTCGTGAAGTTGGGTTTAAATGTATCTAGTGTTCTTTTATTTGTTATGTTATTGTCGTACATTTTTGTTTTGGTATTCAGAGGAAGGATCATTAGGGAGTAATTTGTAAAATTCTATGTAGTATAGTTGAGTGTTATTTATCAACACACAAATGACTATAGCTCCTCACTTATTTGCTCTAATGATTATTAAGTCTGTATTGTTTTTAAGTTCCTCAGGGGATTCTCCTTCTTTTTGGTGAGGTTATCGTGTGGTTGGAGCTGATTTGTGATTGTTTAAGTGAGTTTTAATATATTTATGATTATAAACTGCGTTATATTATATAGAAATATATATTTGAAATGATCTCCCGTAGATATGCGGTTGATGTATCTCTTGGCCGAGACAACATGAATAGAATAAACAATTTAAGAAAATGTGGCTTCTGCAGGAATTGAACCTGCCACCGATAGGGTAGCAGTTTCGGCATAACGTTGCTCTTACCACTGAGCTAAACATGCAAAAGCCCAAATAACTACTTTCACCCCAAATTCTCATCTGGTCCATTCTTGATATATTTGTTCCTTCTAACGCAACAATTATGTATTGAGAAATGGATGTATGATTCGACAGAATGATTTTAAATTGCGTTATATTATATAGAAACATTTATTAGAAATGACCTCCCGTCGTTATGTAGTTAATGTATCACCTGTCCTAGACAACGAAAATAGAATGAACAATTACCGGCATATGTTTAGCTGAATGGTAAGAGTAACGTTACATTGAAGCAGCTACCCTGTCTGCTGCAGATTGGATTCCGGTAGCAGCCCCATTTTCTTTAATTGTTGATTCTATTTACATTTTCTAGGACAGGTGATACATTGACTGCGTAATGACGGGAGATCATTTCAAATGAATTTCTCTATAATAGAACCGAAATTATAATCATTCTGTCGGATCATATATTCATTCTGTAATATACATATATATATATACAGATACACGTGTGTGTATATATATATATATATATATATATATATATATATATATATAAATTGAAAGGACACATACCCAGTGAATGTTAACATTTTGTGCCTCTCGCACTCATCAGCAACCGACCGTAAGTAGTTTTCTGTGGAATATAAGAAGCTACATACGAGCGGTTGTCGATGAGTGCGAGAAACACGATATGTTAACATTCTCCGGGCATATGTCCTTGTAATTTTTTAAAATATATAAATAGCTTACTCACTACTTTAGATATTGAGCACTGTTTTTACATAATGAGGATATATATATATATATATATATATATATATATATATATATATATATATATATATATATATATATATATATATATATATATATCCTCATTATGTAAAAACAGTGCTCAAGTCCATCCCATCATTCACACATAGTAGTTAGGCGCCAAATTCTGCAGGGTGGGCATAAAATCCAGACACGGGGGTGTTTATCGTCAACTCGTCATTTAATCTGAAACAAAAAAAACTCATGATCTACGAGTGCCAATTGAGTTGAAAAGAGTTATACGTATTTGGTCGCCTCTGCCAGTCTCTTCCCCTGCGTCTTCGTCTGCTCGTCTATCCACACAATATCTGCGAAAAGAAAGTACTGAATGGACTTCAATTAAATCGTGTGGAAGGTTGGGCAAAGGAGATAAGATATCTCCCAAAAGTATTAATGAATTTCTATTAAATTTTGTGGTTGGATGGACAATAGGCTATGGGAGAACTGATTAGTTTTTGGATCAGATCCATGCAAATTTCCAACGAGTTGTACTTCCAAACCACATAATATCATCCAAATCTCATATATCCTCACGACATATATACATTAAAACCACATAATATTGACATTTTTTTTCCTGTCCGTAAGATATCTTCAAAGGTTATGAATAAATTTCAATGGTATTTTGTGGAAGGGTAGACAGTAGGCTATAGATGAATTGATTAAAATCAAGGGTGGATCCATGTATGTTAATACTGCTGACAGTTGTGTTGGCAGAGGTATGCACTTCTGGGAACTTTTCAGAGTTTTTCGGCCGATTGAATACCTTCTTGTTGGTGTTGTTTTCACGACGTTTCGACCAATCCATTCTACGGCCTTCTTCGGGTGTACAATCTGAGTGCGATAGTCAGCTGAGTATACGTCACACGATTGCAGATGTCAACTCGATGAGGCTCCCGCTACTCAACTGGACCAGGGAATGAAAGTTCAGGCCTAGCAAGAAAAGGAAAGGAAAACACCTGACTCTTCTGTTGTAAGCGTTGCTACTATTGGAGTCCAAAACTCATTGAATGTTAATGACCTCTCACAAAAGCAGACGAAAGACATTGGCGATATTACCCCTGTGGCTGAGCGAATAAGCAGTCAGAAAAGAAAGAATACACTTTGTCGATCAAAACGAGCATATAGGATATTGTATGTGGACCACGTCTTTTACAATCAATAACCAACGTAATGCATGGGTCTATTTCTATGTCATAAACAAGCCATATTTTCATGTCCCCACAAAAAAGAACCAACGAGAAAAGAAGGAAAGTTTTAAAAATAAATGAAATCACAAAAATGACAGAAAAAGTATAAAGGCAGGGGTGGGGTACGTAATGGGGTGGAAAAGAAGTTGACAGAGAAGGAAAGAAAAGAACAAGTGGAAAGAAACAATAAAGGACGTTGGAGATGTGAGAAAGAAAGAGAGAAAGAAAGAAAGAATGAATGAATGAACAGGGAGAGATATGCGAGAGAGGCAAAGAAATAGATTGCAATGTGAGAAAGAAAGAAAGAAAAGAGATAAAGATAAATGAAAGAAAGAAAGAAAGAAAGAAAGAAAGAAAGAAAGAAAGAAAGAAAGAAAAGTTAGAGACATATTAATGGAGAAAGAGAAAAATCGTAAAGAAAGGAAAGGAAGAAGTTGAGATATGCCAGAAAAGAGAAAGAAAGAAAGACGGGAAAGAGGTACAGGCAATTGAAAGAAAGAGAAGTAAAAAGAAAGACGGGAAGGAAGAGTCGCAGGGAAAAAAAGAAGGAAAAAAAAGACCAATGCAGATTTGAGAAATGGAGAACGAAAGAAAAGGGTAGAGATATGTGAGGGAAATGAAAAAAAGAAAAGAAAGACGAGAAGGAGGAGTTGGTAATATGCAAGGCAAGATCTCTTGCTCGACCACCCCTTTTACTGGCCTTTTCGGCATGGATTAAGGTGTAGTATCTGTTCCCCAGTGGAGACCGAGGCGCCAGTACTGATACATGCCTGTCGAATGGGCCAGAGATTGTGTTGTGGTTGGCATTTAAGACCGGGTGTGCCGGTGCAATGCGTTAGCCAATGAAGTTATACTGAGGCTGCGCGTTGCTATGCGCATTGGGAGCCTTTGGACTCGTCCTTGGGCTCTCCCACTCTTCATCGGCCCGGCTACAGGCGATCCGTTGCCCCGGGGCAGCTCTGTCCTATTGCACTTAAAGGGACTGGTCGGGATTGTCCTGACGCTTTCGTGACTGCGATTGTTTTAGCAACCACAATTGCTTGGTCACCAAAGTCGCGTCGGCTAGAGTTATTTTTGAAAGGTGTCACCAATTTTTCCAAAGTAAAGCCCTGACCTTGTGTCACATTTTGCTCTGGTGGGAGAGTAAATTGGTAAATGCAAGTAAAGAAAGAAAGAAAGCAGACTGTTAGACGGAAGGAAAAAGATGACTCTTGTTCATTCAACAAATATTGATTACCAACAATATTGTCGCATGTTTTCGGAGTAACTTTCATTCTCTATGCCTTGGAATTATCTGAGGAATATCGGTCTCCCGAACATCCGCACAGGTTTCCACCACTATCCATGATAGTGTTCCTTCAAAAACCTCTCATAAGCTGAAGCTGCGTAAAGTGAAGAAGAAATTACCATTAATTCATATGAGTAAAACTTATTGGCGTTCCTGGACCCCAAAGTGATGATGACTGTATGTTAGGCTGAGTCCTTGTTAGTTGGGGTAGTGGGAAACATAGGAAACTGGGTTGTAAGACTGAGAGGAGCATGGTGAAGGTGCACTGTAAAACAAACACTTGGTGCTATTTTCACTGAAGACACCTGTATATATTCAGCGTTTCTCTCTCTCTCTTTCTCTCTCTCTCTCTCTCTCTCTCTCTCTCTCTCTCTCTCTATATATATATATATATATATATATATATATATATATATATATATATATATATGATAAGATGTGGATTCGCTTCGAGCACTCTTTGAAATAAGTCCCCCATACATCAGACATTACTTTATATTTGCTATATTGCTCACCTGATCTCTGCGATATATATATATATGTATATATATATGTGTGTGTGTATGTATGTGTGTGTGCGTGTGTGTGTTCGCGTATGTGCGTGTGTTCGCGTATGTGCGTGTGGTCTTAATTTCGGATAAGGGTGCTTATGATCAGGTAGCTCTAGTACGCCCGGAAAGGCATGAATCAGGAATGTGTGTGTGTGTGTGTGTGTGTGAGCGTGCAGATGATGTCAGAAGAAAGTTAGAAAATGGTAAATATTTACGACGTTTTGTCAAACACGGAAGCCACAATAGTGTTGCCCCTAGTTAGCATCGAACTCACTACACTAGCCCTGGACTATGAGGCTAGCATGCTACCGATCACTGAGTGTCAGATGCCTCCAAATTGGATGATAGGATAATTAAAAATGGTGGGGAATTAAACTATTCTCTCAGTAAAGGTCATTTGGTTTGTCAGCGCCCACCTAAATCTTTTCCTCATGAAACCAATCAGTTCCCGAAATGCACTGCGTTCCTCACAGATCAGCAAGATTGCACCGCCATGTTGAATAATTGCTTTAATAATGATCACTTTTTCTCTTCTTCTCCACGTCTTGACGACGCCGTTCTCTATAGGATGAATAGATTTTCAAAATTTTTACTTATGGCTCCTTCCGTCTTTTCCATTGACTAAACATCGTCAAAAAAGAAATGGGAATTAAAGGGAAAGGCAATTTGTTGAATTGGTTATGTCTTTCTTTGCTCATCTGCTACCTTGAAAAGACAAATAAAATGAAAACCTTGGAAGGAAGAAAGAACAACAGAGAAAGAAAGAGAACACACGTCAAAAAAAAAAGGAGAGAAAAATATTTAACTCTCCTAATGACAAGGGCTAATACAACAGTTTCATTGACAATGATAACAATAATAATTTACAAAAACCGCCCTTTCCCTGGAATCGCAATTCTCAAGTCCCCATTGAACGAAAGCGCTTGAAAGCCTGTGTCATCACTACAGTAAAATATAAGACTTCCCAAAGAAGAGGATTATCGTGAGGTCAATATTCAAGGAAAATAAAACTTTTTTAATAAAGCTATTTACATCACTCAAGACACGGGTATCTATTTACAGAGTTCATAGTGTTTCCATGTAACATAACACAATTTATTATCATTCTTTCGGTTCATGTATCCATTTCTTGATAATATGATTGTTCGCGTCTGAAGAAACAAATAGAGCAGTTTAGTCAAACACAGAAGCCATTCTTTCGTGAATAAACAAAATGAGAGTTCTTGTAAGTACTCGAACCATTAAATGAATCGGTCTGGTTAGTCACTCAATAGGAACTTTCACATAGCTAACGCCTTTTGACAACATGCCAATTTGGACATAATCAATTAGAAAAAATTGGAAAAGGGGGTAATCAATTTACTTCTCTAGCCTTTTGTTAGTCAGTGATCGCTAAAAAAACAGTCTGAATTTTCAACAAAAAAAAAACAAAAAAAAACAAGCGAACACGAACTAATCGTAAATAGAATGGCAATTAAAGAAAGTGTGCTTAACAGCCCTCTGGTAAGTTGGAGGCCCAAATAACTGCAGCATAAGAGCATAAGAGCAGCCACCCATCGATTTCAGTTTCATTCTATTTATGCTGTCTAGGCCAAAGGATACATTGTTATGTGTTAATGGGAGATCATTTCAAATACAGTTTCAAAGTAATATATGCATATATAAATAGAGACATCTGACTTAGATGTCTGACTTCAAAGATTCTCCCGTCTATGCGCACGTGATTAGCGCCCTTGATTCACGAAAGCCCAACTACATTCTGTTGGATGTTTCAATATCGGATCGCCTTTTTCGTCATGATCGCCATGTCTTTAATATTGGGTGATGTCCCTTTGATCATTGACCAAAGAGGTCAATCCAACCCTCTACGCCCCATCTCTGTGACACGATAAAGAGATTCACAACAACTTGCAGTTTCGGCTCTTTCCGTTCCTGGTCGAGCCCTACCTTCACGCTTGTCCCTCTCAGATCTTTAAGCAGCACTGAGCCTGGTTCAGAAGCATTTGGGCTCCAGGTATAAGAAGTATTAGAACAATATTATTCGTTATATAAACGACCAGATAACATACACACACACAAACACACACAATCACAATATGCATTGCTATTTAATTTGGGAGGCTTACTCAAGGCATGTTTTTTTTACAGATGCCATGTGTTTTGATGATGGTTAAGGCTCGCCATCACAGCCGATAAGTGAACAATCGTAGCGTCAAAATTTCAAGTCATGTAAATAAAATTCCACTGAAGAATACGGTTAGAATTGATTCAATTTATCATATCACAAGTGTTTTTCTACGGATACAGAGCGAAAAAAACATCTAGAAATATGCAGATTCTGGAGAATCTGGTTGTTATTAAAAACCCATTAAAATGAGGCCCTTGAAGGCAAAAAAGCTTGTTTGCCCCAAAATAAAAATAACGTTTTTAGAAGAGTATCGATGTCAAGTTTCATGTTTGAGGCAAAATTGTACGGCCAGGAGTGCTGGAACGAACAAAAAAAGAAACAAGCAAACACATAAATAACTGCATTTTTTTTTTTAAGTATAGAACCCTTTTTTAAAGGCTATGGTTGTTCAACAACTATCTTGAACATGGCAGATAAATACTTCAAAGAATTTTTGAGAAGTACTCCAACTACTTCTAATATTTTACAAGCACGGTATCCGTCGAAGGAAATCCAACGAACACAAAAAAGTTTTGAAGATTACTGGTTTTATTACATTTTATCATTGTTGCTTTTATCACAAGTAATCGTAGTCTTAAATTATTATGTAGATGCTTGGCATTGTTTTAATTAATATTATTCCATTATTTTTTCCCACTCCATCTTGTTATAATTGCTTTTCATTGCACTATTGCCAGTTGATAAACTTTTCCTGGCTAGAGTCAAAAACATTCAGACAATATGCTGACGGTAGAAGGGTACACCATTAGTGATCAAAACAACAATGATAAAGATACTAGTCTGAATAACTCTCTATCATAGGCGTCGCAGAACCAGTACTTTCTGAATTTGTCTAGCTCGTCTCTCCATCTAGTATTCTGCTGGCTTTGGTTCTGCATGTGATCCATATCGTGAGTCGCGATGTCCATCGGTTGTCTGCCATTCTTGCAACATGGCCAGCCCACAGCCATTTGAGTTTTTTAATGGATTCTATGATGTCCCTGACTCTTGCCTTTTCCCGGATGTACTGTGCTGTCTTATGCTGGGCCTCACGTGGAAAATGACAATACTCCATCTCAAAAACTTTACACTGAAGGTCGGAGAGTGAAACATCCGATACGTAGTGATTGAAACCCCGGAGATGGAAATGTTAATCCAATCGCAGAAAATGAAAATTTGGCACATCTTTTTTCTTTTCTTTTTTTTTTTTTGGAATGTGAAGCAGGGATCGTGCGACATTTATGTTAACTTCGAGAAGGTTTCCTAAAGCGTCATGTCGGGAAATTCGTCTCTTGAAAAACTGCGTACGGGTATTTGTTTACGGGTATTTGTTTACACGAAGTTTCAGCAGCGTGGTTGTTAGTATGAACAAATATTTTCGCTGCGGCCTTGAGATCTTTAATTGGCTGATGGAGCCGAGAAGATAATCGTTCAAACCAGACGAGATAAGGCAAGCACTTCGCCTTCGACCTACTTAACGTCTCGCGTCAGATATCTTTCTGTCTACGACGCAGTTCCCTCCAAAACCATCAAATCTTGCTTTTCTGTCTTCCTGTCTCTAAAAGCTCCAACTATCAAATAACATTTTACGACAAGATGTTTCTATATAGTTAAACGATCTGTTATCCGAAATTCTAAGAGTCGAACGGCTTCGAAAACCCAAAACTTACCATGGATATCGTCTGCACACATAAGCTCGCATTTGGTGATAGAACATGATCCGATTCAATCAACTTTCAACTAAGGTCACCTCGATGGCCTTGTAGAGCACAGCCAAAGTTATTATTTCGGGACGGCCTTGGCTCAACTCAATCTACGAAGTTGTGTCTTAATGTTCCTACTAGTGGCTTGTGTCTCTGCTGCTAACGGATGTTTTGTTTATTTTATGCTGGTTTTTGACTTCGAAAACGTTAACAAGAACCGTAGATTCTCATGTGGGTTTCAGCGAGGCGCAGAAAAGTAAGTATATGTTAGTATTGATTAAAATATCGATATCACTCCAAAATCGGGAAAATTACGAATCCCAAAAGGTGTCCGGTTCCGAAG
This sequence comes from Thysanoteuthis rhombus, assembly GCA_963457665.1. NCBI lineage: Eukaryota > Metazoa > Mollusca > Cephalopoda > Oegopsida > Thysanoteuthidae > Thysanoteuthis > Thysanoteuthis major. The sequence continues at coordinate 16,982,248 of OY735238.1, read as the reverse complement.
ACTTCCGATAAAATATTGTGAATATTTATTTTGGGCCTTTGCATTACCAGCAGCTATCGAGCTCAATGAGCAACGTAACGTAGAAGCGGCAACCCTTTCGGTTACAGGTTCGATTCCTCCTGCAACTCCATTCTCTTTAATCGTTATTCTATTTTCGTTGTCTAGGCCAAATGATTCATTCACCGTATATGACGGTAGATCATTTCAAACAGAGTTTCAATATAATATAACGTAATTTATAATCAATCTATCGGATCATGTATCCATTCCTTGATAACATAATTGTCTGCGTCGAAAGAAACAAATGAAGTAGATATAGACTGCGAATAAACAAGATGAGAACTTGGAGTTGAAACAGTTATGTGAGCCTTTGCATTACTAGCAGCTACTTGGCTCAAGTTTAAGTGCAATGCTACGTTAAAGCGGCCACCGATCGATCAAGGGTTCGATTCACGCACAGTCCCATTTTCTTCAATTTTTTATTCTATTTACGTTGTGTAGACCAAATGATGTACTCACAGTTTAATAAGGGGAGATCATTTCAGTAAGAATTTCAAAATTTCATATTTCTATAGGATTATTTATTCAACTTTAAATAGTATTTGCATATGTATTGAAATCGATCAGGATGAAAGAAAAACATTTATTTTAATCTAAAAATTACCTATTTTTCAGCATCATCCCCTTTCTTGTCAATGCACTTAGTTCAGTGACGAATATTAATCACATACATCGATAGTTCATCTGTGAAATATTCTGATCAATTCTCAGCTAATAATTATGTGTCAAACCACGGACCTTTTGATCTCGTCCCATAAACACTGTGCTTCAAAGGCCTGGATCTACAGGCATTTTTCTTTACATGTAAAATCATTTTCATGCCTATATAGTTCAGCTGGTCTAAGAACTGCATGGTGATGACACAGGCAGGCGTATATGCCTAAGGCCGTCAATGAGAGTTTTCAATGATTTTTTATCTATGGATCTATTTACGATATCCTTATATATATATATATATATATATATATATATATATATATATATATATATATATATATATATTCACAATGATTCAAATAACCATTACTGCAGTATTTCAGGACACTTAAAAACCACTTGATTCAATTTGAAATTTCAAAACCTGCCCACGTCCTGGGCATTACACCAAAAACTGGATATGTGGTCTATTAAACAGACACCTCTCCATCACTTTTCTGATGAGGTTAGTTATTAACGAACAGAACGTCAAATCAAATAATGAAATCTTATTTGTACACGATGTGGCCTTCCGAATTATCTCCCAATCCTAGGACTGTCGTATGATTTATAATCCACATCGATCCACATTTGTCATATAAATATATAATCTTCATACTGATGGATACTCACTACAGATCTCTTTCATAAATCCTTCGATTCTCCATTAAGTTATATATATATATATATATATATATATATATATGTGTGTATGTGTGTGTGTGTGTGTGTGTGTGGTACAAATCAGGCTAGCAGTATAACATAATATAATATAATATTACATCAATAATATAAAGCCACTTCTGAAATGTAATGGATTTATTTCATAGAGTGCTCGATACATACAACATTTTATTCATGAAGTTAAGTTGTTTTAGAATAGAACTGGAAATGATGAGGCCCAATAGAGGGCAGAAACATGAGCTAGTTTGTGTTGCGAATCCACAATCTAATATATATATATATATATATATATATATATATATATATATATATATATATATATCATTAGATTGGTAGGTTTATGTCCAACAAAATATGAAAATGGCAACCGTCCAATCTCATGATAAACATTATCGGCAAAATGGGAGCACACAAACAGAGTACAGAGGGGTGGTTGAAGCGCGCCATTTTGAAATCCTGGTTACCAAAACGCTTTTAGTTCAGTCGGTAAATTCGGGTCGCATCTAGATTTGAGATACATACGGCGCTCATTTCTTAATCGAATGTTCGATTTACTACCCGGTTAATTCTGGTGCTGGACGAAATATTTTTCCTAATATAACGTCTCTACAATCATCTTATATATATATATATATATATATATATAGAGAGAGAGAGAGAGAGAGAGAGTAGAAGAATGGAAAATGCCGGGTGACGGCTGTATGGTGTTTTGAAATCCAATCTCGGCAACCTTTTCACTGCGTCTGCTTTCTTCGTACTCTTCACTTGGCAAACGATCACAATAATCAATCAACATTGAAAAACAAAAAAACATCTTTTCTTTGCTCGCTCTGATACTCGATTCCTCCAGTTTCCTTGCTCATTCATTGTTCATGAAACAACATCAGGGCAGGGACGTTTGGGGCGGGGGGATCGGCTTTACGCAACCGAGTCAGGCGACTTGGTTCACTACTACTGCCACTACTAAACCGAACAATGACTTGACTTGGTTTCACTATCACCAACGAACCAACTCCATTCATACCTTCTTATCGTTAAAAAACACCCATTTTCTTCGTAGCATTATTCTTTGATAGCGTCCTTTCTTTCCCTTTCCTCCATTTTATCTTTTTTCCTTGTTTAAATAAGCGAAATATCAAAACCCCATGCGTTGAATGTTTCCCGTGTACAGTTGACATTTTCTTGGCACATCCACCTTTATGAAATGCAATGTGTATCCATACAGTTTCCGGGCAAAGAACTAATTACTCTTCGCGACATCACCAGGCCTTGTTGGTTCATCGTCATTGGATGAAAATGCCAGATCTATGTTGATGCAATCTCTGCCCGATTTTGAAACCTGCTGATATATTTCCTATTTTCTGGTGCACATATCCCAAGTTCAACAAGGAAAGTCAGTGATTAAACCATCAATAGGAAATACATTCGTTATCTTCTTGCAGATCTTCACACTTCTTTAGCTTACATTCACGAACTCAGTTGGTATTTCCCTGAAAAAGGACAGCGTCAGTGCAGATCTCCTCAGTTTTACGAAAGTTCGCTTTATGCCACTTCGCTTTGTGCCACTTCGCTTTTACGCCATAGTTTTGGACTCTGCCTGTGAGCTTCCTTGCTTTATCTCAACCTATTTTGTGCATCTGTTAGCAAGATGTGTCCTAAGGTAAAAACTAAGAGATCTCTTAAGGGTGTTTCGCTTAATGTAAAACTGATTAGGCATAAAAATAAAAAAAAAGAATTGGGGCATTTTCCCCATATGAATTAAATTAATACTAACTGCTCCTTTGCTTCATACCATTTCAGCTTACGAAAGGTTTCAATGGGACGTTTTGTACAGTGTTGATAATCTAGCGATTCTCGCGCTAAAATTCAGCATTTAGCGTTAATTTTAGCCAATTTTCGCTCTCTAAGTTTAGCCAGATCTAACCACTTTCAGCTTTTAAAAATGGCCCTAAGAAGTATATCGGGGTGCGTTTTAGCGATTTTTGACGCTTTTGTAGTTTTTTTTAGCACAGAAAATGATTGTTGGCAACACTGGCTCTGTACTGTGATAACGGTGAACAAGCCAAGTCATCTCACGTAGAGCCGATTGATTACCGTATGTCACAAAATCCCAGAAGCACGTTCTTTTCTTCAATTTCTAAAGGTTTGTGTTGGGCTTATACCACATATAACAGTGAAATTGCTTTTCAAAGAACAACCTTTTACCCCCTTCACCAACCTCAACAACAACCTCACAAGCGATTTTTTAAATAAGTTAATCAAGTGGAAGGGGAGAAGGGGGAGAAGGCATATAGACAGGGTTGTTGTGTCATGGGCGCTGATGGTAGTCAGTCCTGTTTCAGCTAATCAGAGAATAGACGAACCTTGTTCTGACTAAATATAATTTAGGTCTTTGCCGACCGAACCTCCCTCACCCCCAAACGCGGAGACACAGCTGGGGTAACAAAGCTAAAACAACACCTGTCCGTTTTCGTGTATCATGATTGGGATTCGGTCGACGCCATGAAATCTAGCAATTCTGTTGTGTGTCTTTTGCCTCGTTTTAATTTGAGCATTCAGCTCAAAGGGCGAAGAAAAGGATATGAACATTAAAGGTTCCACGAAGTTGACATTGAAGAGAGAGTTATGGCGATTATGTGTATGGCTACTGAACAATAAACAAAATGTACTCAAGGCTTTAATTCTGGAACGGAAATTTGGACGTCATATTCAGAGATGGAGGACTAGTTTATTCAGAAATACTACAAAAGGATCGGAGAAATTTGCAATGTATATGAACACCCCACATCACGATCTAAAGACCAACGAGGAAAAAGTTCATTATAACAAGTCAAATCATTTTAACTGGAAAAAAACTCGCATGAATTACTTGGGAGGATTCGTTTTTTCAGAAGCTTGCTTAAAAAATAAGGTACATTAATGGAACATTCGCTGAGGAGTTAACTCTCTAGTAGTAACCATGGCACCACAAGTAGATTCTCGATATGACCCAAGAATTGATCTCTCTCTCTCTCTCTCTCTCTCTCACACACACACACACACACACGCACAAACACACTCTCTCTCTCTCATATATATATATATATATATATATATATATATATATATATATATGATGGGCCAGCGAGATGGTTGCATATTTCCTACTAGTAGCGGTCAGTGAAAGCCAGGCTCACTAATGCTGATTTCAAAGGTTGGTCTGGGGACCGATTTTGAAGATTGGCGTTATACAATATCCCTTTTCCCTTCCTTGTGCCTGACTGAACGTTTGTAGATAAAACTCATCTCATCTTGTTTTTTTATCAGCCTTATAATGTCCTTGGGTATGGCCTGTATTAATCTCTTCCCAACCACCACGTCATGGGCCAGTATTGTAGGGTAAAGCCTACCACCACCATGTGCGACACTTCAAAATTAACAATACTTCAACGATTACTTTTCGAATTTGTTTTCCCTACTGGAGATCATAATTGAATCTGCAAAGTTGGCACAAATTCCTGGTCAATATATTATATTTTCTATTTTTAAAAACAACTTTAGTCGACCTATGTCTTTCAGATCGAATTAAGTGTTATGGTTGATACTGGTATGAATACTATAGAAGAAAGCTTCATAATGTTACGAAATGTCCAGTGGTGCTAGAATAGGGAGAAATTTAGATGATCTGAGTATTTTAGGTTGAATTGATATTATGGGTTATAATAGGGTTCATACTATAAAGGAAAGACTCATAACTAGTACTTGAGGGTATGATAATACTAGAGATGGGATAACTTTAAATGTTTTGGGCTTTTTTTAGATTGGATTAATGTTTCGGCTAATATTTGAGTCTATAGTATAGTATAGAATAGCTTGAGTCGAGGAGGAATGATTAGTCTATAGCAGTGGTTTCGAAATTGAAGTTGAGGCCCCAGAGGGGAACGACAAATAATATTCAGGGGTACGTAGCAGCGTTCTCTCTGAACCTGACATTGCAATCCTGTGGACTAGAAATGTCATTAATCATCGCACAAACATAATTATTGGACCATATATATTCGAATAAGTGAAATCCTTTGAGAATTAATGATTTTAAATGTCACAGTTGGCTTATTATTGTACTTCATCTATATCATCTACAGTCTAAAAACAAAATGCCCAAAAGGTTCTGTCACAATATTTCTTTTATAGAAGGGGTCCTTGAATTTTCGAATATTCGAAATTGTCAGTCTAGAGAAAGGATAACTTCTGAAGTTATACGAAAACAATTTTTTATTTGGAGGGTTGTCAGTTTGAAACTTTGTGGTTGTTCAGTCACACGGAGATCATTACGCTGAATCAAAGGAAGCATTTTGTTCAAGATCGCCTTAATCTTCCCCAAAGAGATTTTCGGTCACAAGATTGGTTTCATGAGTTTTCTGCATTATCTGACAAACTGATATGGTTATGGATGCATGAGAAGCAGCGTTGAGGCATAGTCTGGCACAGGGCCACAAGTCCAGAGTTCTAAGTGAGGAATAAACTAACTGCACAGTTGTTATTATCAGATAGACCACCTCGCTATTACCCGACGGTAGGGTACCCACGTAGAGACCCATAAAAAAATTTTGATCAGGGATTTTGTGCCCCATTTAGTAGAGGCCCCTGCCCTCACCATCGCCCATTAAGCCCATCTGTCCGCCAAGCCCCAGCCTTAAACGAAGAACTATTGTGTTGTGTACAGGTAACTTCAGCCTACTATCAATCCCCGCGCCAATCAAATAATGTGTGTATGCCTCCTACTCTCTCTATTTGAGTTATTTCTCAATACTCTCACTTTCCCTCTCATACAACAATAAAAACTTGGACTCGGGGGTTTTGTAACCATTTTCTTTTGTCTCTCTGCCCTCCTTGGTCGCTGCTTTTCTTTCCATAGTATTTTCCCGATTTGTTTGGATTTTTTTGTAATGACCTCCATTTATTTTCTTCCTTTCTGCCTTTCTTTCAATTCATTAATTTCCTTCTTATTTTCCTTCTCTCTATTTTTTTTTCTTTCAATTTTGGTTTTGTTTCGTGATCTCTCTTTTCTGTCTAAATTTTTTTCTTCCTCTTCATTTTCCTCCTATTATTCTATGTTTTGTCTTTTCTTTCATTTTTTTCTCTCCATGAACTTCTTTTCTTATGCTTTAATTCCCCTTCTTTTCTTTATTCTTCCTTACTTCCAATTCCTTCTTTTCTTTCTTTTATCTCTCAGATTCTACATTCATTCTCCTTTCTTTCTCTTCTTTATTTTTCGAACTGCTCTTTATTCCATATCTTTCTTTCAGCTTTTCGTTCTCACTCGTTTACTTCCCACCCTCTTTCTCTAAACGATTCTTTCTTTCTTTTATTTATTTCCATTTTCTGTTACGATTATTTGCCAATATAGAAACCATCAACCAATACTGTCACCAAAACAGTCACCTTAGGTTTCTTCAATTTTTGAGTTGGTTTGGCCGCACTAATAGAACTAGTGGACTGAATATAAGAATATTTACTGCTTATTATGCCAAAAAATGACATTTTTTTTCAACTCCCCAAATAGGCTTTCATTGTGGGGTTCAATTTTCAATGTAAGATTATGCGAAACTGGTCCCTTAGTTTGTGTCCGATAACAGAGGAGCTTTTTTATTCAAAATATAAACCTTTTGTGATCACTACCCAAACAAAGGCGAAAGAAGTAACTTATTCTTGGATTACCTTTTTTTCATTTTTTATTGATTTTTTTTCACCGCAAACACGGCATGCTGTGAAAAGACGTTGGTTACAAGACAGTTTCTTTTGAGTGACTAACCAGACCTATTCGTTCGTTTTTTTTTTTCTTTCATTTCTACTTGAATTTTTGTTATATTGTTCTTGGAGACCATTTTTTCTTCTTTTACTACCACTTCTTCTTCCTCTTCCACAGATTCCTTCCCTTCTGATGTTTATGCTTCTCCCAGGCCAATCAGAGGGTAGAAGAGGGCGTTGGTCAGCGATATTGAGCATAGTGTAGAGATCGATTTCCTTTTCAGGAAGGTTAAAGGGACTGCAAAGGAAGTCTCTATACATGATCCCCAGTTGGTCACCCATCTAGGAACTGACCAATCAGGACATTGCTCAACTTTGGTGATCACACGAAAACCGATGTGATTTGGCTGTAACGTCTGTATCCTTTTTTCTATCTGTCTCTCAACTTTCTTTCTTTCTTTCCATTTCTCAGTTTTTCTATACAAACTCCTTCTTGGCATGTTTTCCATAGTTAATCAAAATCCTGTCATACATTGTTTTAAAGGTGCAAAGCAGTGGAAAGAACACTTTCTAAAAATCCATAGAAATCTTTTTTACAATATGGCTCTAATAATTTTCTATATCTATTTTACAGTAAGTTTAATATTGATAGGATTAAATTTACGAGGTATCGTTATTAGGTAAAGAGACTTGGCTTGTGTAAGTTCAACTACAGCACGCATGCGCAAATCATGTGGTATACATTGACCAAATGACAGGCGTAAACAACTGAAAGTTTCAATCCACTATATTTCCGTTATAACGCATCGGTAGATGAAGACAGGGTTTTGTGGCCAGATCAAAAATTGAGCAACACGTCATTCGATAATTTTGGTGGAATTGAATCTTTTCGTAAGATGACTAAAGTTCAAGAGGAAGGAGAATGAGTGAGCATACTTCTTTGAATCGCACAAGATATTAGATCGAGAGGACGTCGAAGATGATGAACGCTGTGTTGAGTTTTTTCGTTAATTCCCAAAAGATTAGGGTTTTCGTCGGTGGAAACGAGAAAAATCCTGGATTTTTCGATCCTTTTCGGCGAGAGAAAAAAAAATGCGACTTTTTTTTAGGCGTCCGATCTTGAAAAACGTCTCTTTATCGACGGAGGCAATTGGTGCAATAATTTTGAAGCTGAATCGTCGATCATTCCTAACTACTAATTCGATATTTTGAACATTCTAGCTGGTTTTTAACGTGTATGGTCATCCATAACAACCTTTTCTTTTTTACCGAGAGAGGTTACTAGGTGTTTCGCGTGAAATAGGATTTGGGTGGAAGATTAGATCAATTCCTTGTTATTTGTCACAAGGGTTTTTTTATGCACGGTATTTCTGTAGTTTTATCAAGGCACAATTTTGTAAATACCAACTTGAATCCATTCAATTTCACGTAGTCATTGGATCTTCTAGATTCGGGACTTTTTCGCTATTTGCCATGAAAAGTTGACGTTTTAATCTTAATGTAGAGAGTCTTGGAAAGATCTTTTTTTTTTTAAATGGTCAAGTTGCATTTTCTTTTTCTTATCAACTAAAAAGTAAATTCTTGGTGTTAGTTTTTGGCCAAACGTTAACAGCTATTCGATTTTGGAGAATGAAAACATTTTGACTTTTCTTCGTAGCAATTAGTCTTGTATATTTTCTTTAGTTGGGTTCCAAGAAGATGATGATGCTGTTGAAAGTTAGAGAAGAAAAAATGAACAATGCAGTGCACAGTATTTGGGTTTGTTTTCGTTTTTTTCATTTGTCCCCACTAGACCAAAATTTTCGTAACCATTTATGTGTCAAGTTTTCTTCGTTAATCCCTTCAAGGTTTGGGATTAGGATTTTCATTGGTGGAAATGAAAAAGATTCAGCATTTTGGGTCTTTGCCGGCGAGTGAAAGAAAATGAAAACTTTTTTTTATGATTCAACTCTTTGAAAATATGGGTGGTAGCTTTTCGTAGGGACTAACGAAAAAGCCCCCCAAAATGGTTCAAATAAGGGCGCAGGGTATGGCGTATACCTACTTCTCAACTTTCAGATTTTTTGTGTGTTTAGTATTTACTGATATAGATATTTCTGTAAACCTAGTTTCCAAAACCTGTCCTTACCGTAGTTCTCTAAATCCATTTCCATCCATGGACTGCAATATTGTTCCAGAGAATCGTTTAAATTCACTCCTCTCCAGGGCTGGGGAGTTTGAAACGATGATAGTCTCTGTCCCGGGGAACCATTCTCCAAATTTAACCAGCTTCTTTTTTCAGCTTTAAAAATGAAATAACACAAAAGAGCGAATTGCATTTGCTTTTAACGGTCACACAGTGTTTGCTTCTTTGGTGTTACCGTTGACTTTGTGCCAAACTTGGGGTCGTTCCCAAAGACGCCATCTTGATTGACATTCACTGAACAAAAGAAAGATTCGTTTCCTTTCTTCTTTTTTCTTTTTTGAATTTTCTTTTGTCCTTTTTTTTACATATTGTTATCAAAGAAGCAAACAGCATCTCTCCTCTTCCCACTCCTCTCTTCCCTTTCCATCATTATATCCACAACTCTCCTCCCACATTTGCTTTGTTTTCCCCTCTTAATTATAATCCCTTAGAATCTAACTTTCTTTCATTCGGTCTCATTTCTATCCCTTTCTTTCTTTCTTTCCTTCCTTTCATATCTTTATTCATTTGCCTCTTCTTTTTCTTTCTTTATCATTTTTTATCATTTTCTCTCTTTCTTTTTCTTTTTTCCTTCTTCCTTACTTTTTTATTGTCTATCAGTTTTATCATTTTCTTTCTCTCATTCCTCTTCATTTTTCTCTCTTTTTTCTTTCTTTCTTCGCCAGTTTCTCTCTTTCTTTTTATCATTTTTCTCTCATTCCTTTTCTTTGTTTCTTTTTTCTCTATTTTCTTTCTTTTTCTGTTTCATTCTATTTTATAATTTTCTTCCTCTCGTTTCTTTCTTTTTTCTTCTTTTTTTCCTTTGTCTGTTTCTTCCTTTTTTTATCATTTTTTCTTTCATTCCTTTTCTTTCTTACTTTCTTTTCTTTTTCCTTTCTTTCTTCGTCTGTTATTTTCTTACACTCTTTTTCTTTTTCATTGACTCTGCATCAATTTCTATGCTTTCCTTTTTTTCTTCTTTCTTTCCTCTTCCCTTTCTTTCTTTTTTTTGTTTTATTATAATTTTTTTCTTTCTTTCATATTTTCCTTCCGTTCTTTTTTTTCTTTATCTCTTTTTACATTTCCATCATTTTCATACATTTTTTATTTCTCTTTCTTTTTCTTTCTTTCAGTTTCTACATAATTTCACCCCTCTCTTCCTTTCATCTTATCACTTTTTTTTTCTCTCTTACTTTATTGCCCCTTCTTTATCTCTATCCTCTCTTTCTTTATTGCCCCTTTATAGGAGAGAATGGAATAGGTTGTGCACTGCCTCTATAACGGCTCTTTTCAAAACAAACGGTTGAGAAATGGGGATGGTTGGCTGTGGAGCCAGCAGCCCAGCCCCGTAAAAACTTTCAATTGCTACAGAAACAATAAATAAAAATCGCCGATGAACAAATTAAAACCAGTGCGCATCAAAGAGGGCAAAATGCTGACGTGAACCCTTTAAATGAGGACAGAACCGTTACCCAATATGCGTTGTCGTATAGAAGGGCTCATTATTGGAAACTGTCAACCAAAACTGTCAACCAAAACTGTCATCATAGGTTACTTCAGTTTTTATTTCGGTCTGGCTGCCTACCTGGCTATATATGTATCGCAGGCACAGAACGCACCAACAGGGCTAAAGGATTCAAAAATTGAAATCCCTCCTTATTATGTCTAGAAAGATTTTTCTTGTTTTTTAAATCCTTCCCCATGGAAGGTTTTTAGTTGGATATGGAGGTCACATCTCTTTTCTTGTATCTTGTATAATGCCTTGGGAGTTGACTTGATAATCGCAATTAATCAGATCTTAAAATTAAGATTTGTCAATTCCAGCATTAAATTTAAACAGGGTGGGTAAAAAAACAGAAAGATGGAATGACGTCATGTTAGAATCTATTGCCATTGGTCAAACAGACGCCGTAAGGGTGGGGATCGTTGCTCATTCAATAGATACGTTTTGTTTTGTTTTTATGTGAATGACCGCTGTTTTCTCTCGTTTGGTTTTAGAAGATTATTTTTTTGTTTACCTTTTACATTTTAATTAAGCAAAAAAGTTAGACCCGAGCACAACCAAGCTTCTTTTCATTCATTTCTCCATAATTTCCATCCGTCTGTCTGTCTTACTCACCCGTTTTATATTTCATTTTCAATGAATTTTTATTTATTCTCTTTCTCTTCAACTCGCTTTATCCCCTCTCCCCACTCTCTCTTTTTCCCTCCTCCAGAATACCTTGCTGTCTATTTCCATTGCTTTTTCTCTTCTACTCACTTCATTCTCTCTCTCTTTCTCTCTCTTTCTCTCTCTCCCTCCCTCCTCCAGAATACCTAGCTGTCTATTTCCTTTGCTCTCTCTCTTCTACTCGCTTCATACCCTTCTCTCTTTCTCTTTCTCTCTCTTTCCCTCCTCCAGAATACCTAGCTGTCTATTTTCTTTACTCTTTCTCTTCAACTCATGTCACCCCCCTTCTCTTTCTCTCTGTTTCCCTTCAACTCATGCCCTCCTTCTCTCTCTCTCTCTCTCTCTCTGTTTCCCTCCTCCAGAATACCTTGCTGTCTTATTCCTTTGCCCTCTCTTTCTCTTCTACTCGCTCCACTCTCTCTCTCTCTCTTTCTCTCTCTCCCTCCCTCCTCTTGAATACCTTGCTGTCTATTTCCTTTGCTCGTTTCCCATCCATCAAACTTACTATCGTCTCTTTTTCGCTTCAGCTTACTTTGCATCAATTTTCCAATGACGTAACAGGCACGTGACCTTTGGGGATTAACACGTAAAAGCCCAGCTGTCTGCCTTCCGCTGGCCGCGCTAAGAATGTACGTGTGCCGATCAAACACGAAAAAAGAAGATGGGGGGGGTTAAAGTAAATAGATAAACCAAGGGAGATAAGAATGTGTGCAAACAAAGAGAGTCATGTCACAAGCGTAGCAGAAGGAAATTGAAACGGCATCCATTGAAGTGAGATGCTGGGGAAGTTCCAAACAGCGGCAGATTTTGAAACAAATCCGATCAAATATCTGCTCTGAGTTAGAAACGAACAAAAAAATGTCGATCTAAAACGAAGTAAAAATCATGAAAATAAAGTGAGATATAATCGAATGAAACACAAGCGTATTTCCATCTCATGGGCGCAGGGGATCTTTGTGCTGGGGGTGGGGATGATTAGAGTGATGGTCCAACATTCCATTACAATGCTATGTTCGATCCTCACTTACTGTCCCATACCTACAGCCTTTTACCAGACTAATCTCAACCGACATAACGTACTGATGGCAACAAGAATTTTCTATCGCTTCCAAATTTATAATGTATAGTTCCAGGCGATTCGTTCCTGCAGGCTACGCCTTCCCATTATATAAAAAGCGATATGTGCTGTGCGAAGGCATTCCCTGATGCCTGCGGCATGCCAAAAGGTGAGGCCAGAGGAACTGAACAATTTTTTTCCTTTACTCACGCGTACGTGTATTGACCCTTCATTAAATGCGAATTTGCGTTTTGGGGTTGGAGAATAAATACAATGCAGGGACCCCGAAATCTAATAGACAAATACAGATGTTACTTTGGCCAAGGCTAGAGCAATCGTTGACGTCCAGAATCTATCAATCAAAATATTTGTTACGTAGCTTTTGCTAAGAGGATATTTAATAGTTCAAATTTTATTACTTACATACGTTTGCAAAGGTGTAGAGAAGTATACGTATTAACATAGGTGTACGAAAAACGTTGATGTTTTGAGTTATCACTGCCAATGTGTTAAACCTGGGGTCTCCAACCGATTTGCACTGCGGACCAGTTTAATATTGGCAATATTCTTGTTGGCCAACCAACGTGAAGGATGGAGGAGAGTAATCACAGCCGGAATAGATGATTAGTCAACTTGGTCTCTAATAAGTGGTTTGTGCACCCAATTTTGTTTACTTAACAAATTCAATATTAAGATCCAAGGAAATAAATTTGTTTTTATTTTACAAAGTGCGACAAGGAAAGAAGAAAGGTGCAGATGAGGTTTCATATTGTTTCCTTGCGGCCCGGTTACACATGCTTTGCAATCCGGTACCGGTCCCCGGTCAAGTCGCTTGGTACCACTGTGTTAAACCTTGCATAAGCAGCAGCGTTTGCATTTTCATTCATCTGTGAAATTCCAACTGTCTACTCACGAATCGGTTTTTATCTGCCTGAAAACATTTTTGCTTTTGAAAGGGAAAAATAGTACTTTATCTGCATTGGCACGAATCTTTTCTTAGATTCGCCAATTCTAATTGCCATCTTTCTTGTTCATATCAAGCCATCAGAGACTGTTGATATCTGGCTATCAATCTATCACAGATTCTTCACATCTATGCATACCATCTCTGCCTATATATATATATATATATATATATATATATATATATATATATATATATATATATATATATATATATATATATATATATATATTCGGTATATGTAGTTATTGGCCTCGACCAATTATCTGTAGCCGCTCTTTTTTCTTCTTTCTTTTATTTCTTTCTTTTATTTCTTTTTTCATTAAACTTACTATTTTTCTTCCTTTCTTCCTTCTTTCCTATCTTTTCCCTCTTTCTTGATTCCTTTTCCTTCCCCTTTCAACCATCTTTCTCTTCTTTTTCTTTCTTTCTTCGTTCACTTCTTATTCCTCTTTATATCTGTTCTTCTTTCTCTTATTTCTTCTTCCCCCTTCTTCCACCCCTCTCTCTCTCTCTCTCTCTCTCTCTCTCTCTCTCTCTCTCTCTCTCTCTCTCTCTCTCTCTCTCTTGTCCTTCCTCGAATACTCATCTCGACTCTTTCCAGTGCAACAGACACTCTTAAGATTCCACCTCCCCTTCTCAATCCAGGATCCACCAGCTCCCCATCTCCCCTTTCCTCTTCCCTTCTCAAATATTCAAGGAAGCATCGGCTGTGAAATTCAACTGTCGGCCATTGAAAATATCGCAATCGATAACGAACAACAAAGATAAATCACAAATTTTAATAAAACCACCTGGGTGCCACCCTTCACGGTCCATTCAGACCAGTTGCACCTACTATAAGCGCCGACTACCACAGCACACCTACCAACCCTGACATCAGATAAACGATAATAATCAGCTCCATACAAACAATCAAACAAGAGCAGGGAGTCTAATGGTTAAAACTCGAAAGTGACGATCAAAACATTTTTTTTTTTTTTGAGTTTAACGATACCGACCACTCCACAGAGATGACAATAACATTCAAGAATTGAATCGATCAATTAGATCCATAGAAACCCTTGGTTTGAAGTAGGGGTAGCCAACTTTCAGTCCATGGGCCATGTCCGGCCCGTGAAGGGATGTCCCGCTCACGAACAAATATTGGGATAGTACTCTTACTTGAAAAATAGATTGTCTTTTTAATAGCTTCAAAAGATGCCTTGACTGAAGTAAATTGCGATCAAATTGATTTCTTTGATTACTAATTGACGTCTTTGGTTGAGCAGAAATGATTAAAGGTAGATGTTTTTGAATGTGCACTTCATTTGGAACTTCATTAAGCTTGCCCTGATGGTAATTCCACGCAGCTGCCTCACGGGCCACCAGAAGGTCTGCAAGGGCCGAGGAAAACTCTCTCCCAAATCTTCGTACGCGAAATCCAACAATGTTAATTATGCAGGAAAGACAATTAATAGATAGTCTGTGACTACCGGCCAATCTGTACAAAAATAGATGGTAAATTAATGCATATTTTCAGACATACATATAGTTTTAATTCCTGGAGAGTGGCAAGAGGAAAGGGACATAAGAAGATCGTTTCATAGACGAGTTATCAATAAATACGTTAACCACGTGATCTTGATTTAAGAATATCGGAACAATTGAAAAGAGGTGAGTAAAAATCGCCTCCAGCATCCAATATAACAATTGAAATTCAATTTGATCGGAACAAATAGCATGAAGACAGAGACACATTCGTTCTTTCTTGATAGCTTACGGCTCAGGGTCAGATAGAAGGGAAATTGTGTTATTCCAAACTACCAAATGAGGAGAGTCAGGAGCCTGCTTGCCTGCTGTTAGAATTGGATTTTTACGCTCGCAGGCACAAACATACAGATAGTGTTAATACATTTGTATCCTTCCAACCCGAGAACTACGCAGCCAAGACTAAAAGTCAAAGCATAATCTGATTCAGCACGTCTCAATCTACCCACAGTACGCAATTTAGGCCAAATTTAGGGAAAAAATTATACATTTTTCGGCGTTTTTTTCTCGTCTATGACTGGAGATTATCCAACCAACAGCTTTTGCTTCAAGAGGTCAGTAGCTGAAAACAAAAGAAGGCCATGCATTTGTCACTGAGGGCTAGTTGGTGAAAGTAGCTGGAAAATAATTATTTGTCTTCTAAATTCTTTATCATTGCACGTGGCTTTTTATAAGTAAAATTAGTTCAAAGATTTCAAGAAAAAATATAAGTAAAACGTGATATAGAAAAAAGATGATTAAAAAATAAAACCTCAATAGCAATATCCGATGTTATAAATAGAGTAGGATTTTATATATATATATATATATATATATATATATATATATATATATATATATATATAGTTTGGCAAATCAGACTATGAAAATCAATTTAATACCTTGTTTCCACCTTTTCTTTGCCAAGAAGACTACAAAGGATAACGGTGAAAATCCTGGAACTCCTTACCAAAAGTACGTCCGGGATTGTTTACCTCTTTCTTGAAAATTATTTAGACTCACGTATTATTCAAAATTCCATTGAAAGTTCAACACTTTTCTGTAGCTTCGGTGAGGAACCATACCTAGTAGTTATGTCTCCAGGGGTAGCATTTTAGGGAATATTCGCTATCATTGACGATATATTCTTGAGACTTGTGGTCTTTCCAACAGCTTCACAACGTTCGAATTCTATCAGCTTCCACAACTTGAGGTTGACTGCGCATACCGCCTTCATCAAGAAATGTATCATTTTTAAGTGCATCTGTTTGATATAATGCCTTATAAGTGGCCCTCCTTTGGTGTTTTCTCATTTAGTTTATATATATATATATATATATGTATATATATGTGTGTGTGTGTGTGTGTGTGTGTGTGTGAGTTGCATATATTATGCTTTGTCATTCTAGTTATATCTTTGGTCAGAACACAATAGGAGAGGAAAATGTTGTGCCAAAGTGTAATTTAATGCATTTTTCAGCTGTTTTTATCTTTATTTATTTGTTAAATAAAGTATTATAAATCACTTTTTACTTTCATCTTAATTTTATTACTTAATTTTTATCGCAACTTTTTGCTCAGGCTGATTAGCCTCCGGCAAAATCAAGATGGAGGTGTAAAGTAGTCATACAAATTTTAAATCATAATCATATGTAACATTCCTTAAAAAATGGATGAAAAAACAGAGAAATGCATCAAGTGCTGTTGAGAATGTAAACAAACATGGCTGCAAATCGGAAATGAAGAATAGATGTTAGGGTATTATTCGGACTTCTCTTTCCAATCGAGCCTTGGTGGTCTAATTGGTAAAGCAGGTCGATCTAAACAGTGCTTAAAGGGTTTGAATCCTACCTAAGCCTTATTCTTTATTTCGCGATAAACGCTTTTTATTCACTGCCGGAGGGTAATCGGCCTAAGCCAAACGTTGCGATATAAAAGCCCCAAATGAAAATAAGGAGAAGGTAAAAAGTAATCATCAACATTTTAAATAATTGTGTAATTCATTATCTCCATTACTTCCATAACAAACAGTGTAAAATCAGGAACAAGGAAGGAGCCTCCAACGAGATTTGAACTTGTATCCCACCCTTGTATTCCTTCTTTCAGGGATATCACCCTAATCTTTTCGGCCATGGAAGTGTTGATTTATTAAATCAAGAACACATCTGTTGTAATTATGTACCCCTTCCTACGAAAAAGCCCTGATTTTAATATTTTCGTCTACATGGTCAAGTGGGCGTAGCGTGGGTTCTCAGCATCTGGAAGCAAACACAGCTCCCGGGGCAGTTGCACTATATCATAAAGAGGGCATAGATCAGATCTTTGCACCTGCTCTTAGGGGTGACTTACCCCTCTCGCTCATTCTTACTGTACTGCACGGATGATTTCAGTTCTTCCACGGACTTGAATTTCAAATCTTTTGTTGCAACAGCCCCAAGTGTGCCAGTAATGCTGGGTACAAGTGTTATTCCTATGTCCCACATTTGTTTTGTTCCTTTTAGCAAGGTTTAGATAATTGAAATGTTTGGAGTAGGCCTGGAAATTGGAGAAACTGGAAATTCGAGGAAGAATTGGATCCATCCAGACGACAGCATTTTAGAAAAACTATGCCATTACAACCGATAACTGAACAACTGTGGCGTCAAATTCTAAAGTCAGGTAAGAAAAATTACATCAGAAAATAAATATGATCAGAATGAATTCTATTTATGACATCACTGGCGTTTTCCCCCCAGGAGCATAAAAAAATAGTGAACATATCAAGAAACATTTACATTTTGAAGAATCTAACTGTTATCAATAAACCCATCAAAATAAGCCTTCCGCCCCGAAGGGTCAAGAAAGCTTCTTTTTTTTTATCAAAAATAAGATTAAACATTTTTAGTGTTGAAACACACAAACACATATAAAAAAAGGCACTTTGGAAATAAAGGATTGAACTCTTCGCCATCTTTGACGGCTACAGTTGTTCGATACTGTGAGCTGGAATAGAGTGTGGACTTGCTATCACTTGATCCCCACAAAAAGTCAGTCAATGAGTGCAAAATAATAACGAAGTTTAATCAAATAAGAAACAACATTTTTGCTTCCCAGTAAGCTGAAACCCTCCCATCTGCCCATGTTCAGGTATGTATATAAGTTGGAGGGGAGATAAACTGAAACATACGGTTGCCAAATCAGCAATTTCTGGCTAGATCTGGCTGATTCTTATTCCGATTTAGTTGTTGAAAAATCTATGATGTTCAAAAATCTTACCATTTGAAAAGATATTCAATAAGTAAAATAACAGTAAATTCACAAATATTCAGTTCGAGGGCCTTGACGTACTACAACTCAATTTTTTGAGTGGGCTTTAATTGATTACATGACATTTTTGGTGATGAAGTTATGAATGAAGTTAGCTGGGAATGAAAGTAAGTAGCCAATTTTAGCCATTTTTAAAGAAGCCATACATGGCAACAGTTGTGAAACATATGCCTACCTAGTGTCCTCATTTTTACCTAGAAATGTATTTTTCCATGAGATCAAGCGGTCAGTAGTTGGTAGAACGGACGTCAGGCGCCGGCGGAATGTGACCTGACCAATGGCCAGGTTTCCCGTCTTCTTGACCTTTTGAACTTCTTAAGTCTGTCTCTACGGGGCTTTCTGTTTGATTTTAAGGAGGGACAACTGCGATGAATCAGGAATTAATCTGTTAAGAAAAAAGCATGAGGTTTCGAGTGTTTGACAATAGGGGAGTCGGGTTGGGAGGTCTAGGCGGAGAGTAGGGTAGCAAAGTTAACGTATAATAAAACAGTAAAAATCACACGGGAAAGAGACATGATGAACCTTTATATATATATTTTATATATATATATATATATATATATATATATATATATATATATATATATATATATATATATATATATATATATATATATATATATATATATACTCCTCTATTCAGGGTTGAGCACTCTTTAAGTGAGGTAACTCATCCATTGTAAACTGATACAATGCTCTTCCATAGGAATAGAGCACTCTGGAGGATGAGGAGTTTCTGCGTAGATGAATATATCGCTTAAATTCAGCCTTACTGACTATCCAGTTTCGTAGTCCAGAGGTAGGATACCGGGTCCGATGAGAGGGTTTCAATTCTGCCTCGTGGTACTGGATGGGATAAAGTCTATAGCCACACTGAGGTGATGTAATACATCAAAACAGCTGTCTGTGGATGACATAATATATATATATATATATATATATATATATATATATATATATATATATATATATATATATAATGGGATGTGGATTCGCTACACAAAAAAGTTTATGTTTCTGCCCCCTCTAGACCTCATTCGCCTGATGGGGCCCAGAGAGGGCAGAAACATAAACTTGTTTGTGTAGCGAATTCACATCTTATTGTATATTTCCAGCTCTACTCTAAAACAACTTGACTTTAGAAGTATAAAGTTGAATTATCGAGTACTCAATGAAATAAATCCATCGCACATCAGACATTGCTTTATATTGTGCCCTATTGCTAACCTGATCTGTACCATACATATTATATATATATATATATATATATATATATATATATATATATATATATATATATATATAACTACTACTGAGATGACTCACCTAACCTAACAACAATAACAAGTTCAGACACCTGGTTACGACTAAAAAGTGACAGATTCTTTTCCTATGTCAACTATCAATGAAAAAAAAAATAAAATGAGAAGGAAAGAGAGAATTAACGACGGATAGAGAAAGAAAATGAAAAAGAAAGCGCAATGGATTCTCCTTATTAAAATATAATACATTTTCTTTCATTTTTTAAAATCTTTGCTATAATTCTCTTTCTTTTTCTCTCTTCTCCACCCTAAACGTCCATAATAGAAACTTGATGCACACACCCATTTTTTTGTTTTTGAGAATCCGGTGTATTGACTGAATTAGTTGTGTCTGGTATATATATATATATATATATATATATATATATATATATATATATATATATATATATATATATATATATATACACACACACATATATATATATATGTATACATATGTATATATGTGTGTGTGTGTGTGTGTGTGTGTGTGTGTCTTTGTATTTAGACATAGATATATATATGATTATAAATTGCTTTATATTGTATTAAAATTTTCATTTGAAATGATCTGTTATTGCACAGTGAATGTATCATTGGACCCAGACAATGATATATATATATATATATATATATATATATATATATATATATATATATATATATATATATATATATATATATATATATTATATATATATATATATATATATATATATTTATATATATATATGTATATATATATATAATAATAATAATAATAAATTGGGTCATATTATATTGGAACTTATTTGAAATGATATCCCGTTATAACACGGTGAATGTATCATTTGGCCTTAGTAAAGTAAAAAGAATAAACAATTTAAAAAAATAGGACCGCTGCAGGAATCAAACCTACGAACGATAGGGGAGCTGCTTGAACGTAGCGTTGCTCTCACCATTGAGCTAAACAACCGCTGGTAATGCAAAAAAAATAACAGCCGCATAAACGTGATAGTATTCACAGCGCCAGACGAAATTGCAACCGGGTTCGCCACCGAGGACACTGCTACTCGATCATACAGTAATCTTTGGGGCATACTCCATTGTCTTTTGGAACAGAAGGAGACCGACAATGACAACTTTCCCTATTGCAAATTTCGCTGTTTAAAACCCAGTTCAACTAAGCCATGCTTTTATCAGATACGTAACTCTAACTGGAATGGCACGCTCAATTTAGAGCCCACTTCCCATCGACGCCAGTTGTCAATGTTCCAGCCAAGGTAACAGCTTGGATTTCGAATGCTGATTTCCAGGTCAGGATGGCACCCTCCTCTCGATTTGAAATGTTGGCATAATCTACCCCAGAATTTCTCCTTTCATTTCACTCATGAAAAAAAAAGTCTGTCAGGAAAAGTATCCAGCTATTTCAAATATCTCGAAAACCATTTGCGCGGCCCTGGCGTAACTTGACAACCCATCCAATTAAGCGTGCGTACTGCAGGCATGTCTCACTTACATCGACCAAGTCTGCGTATTCTTCACGTTTATGGCAGAGTTGTTTGGCAAAAAAATTGTGTCGGCCAATTTGCCAGCCACGTTGATTCCAAATTTGGCTACCAGTTATTTGAGACCCTGGACAAGATCAAGGAGAATGTGACGAGGCAGCTGATGGCGATCCGGAAAGAAGACTTGGTAGGTTGTTTTGAAAAGTGGTAGTGATGCTTGGATGGGTGTATAAGGTTCCAAGATGTAGTACTTCGAAGAAAGAAAGAACGAAAGAAAGAAAAAACGAAAGAAAGAAAGAAAGAGGAATGTGAAAATGACGCAAACCAGTTTCTGGAAAGAGAGAAAAATAGAGAAAGAAGCTAACTAAATTCCAAAGAAAGAAAGAAAGAAAAAAAGAAAAAAACAAAGAAAATGTCGAAAAAAACAAACTGAAGTCTAGGAAATAAAGTAGAAAAGGACAAAGAACAAGTGAGAGAGAGGGGGGGGAGAGAAAGAGAAAGATATTGAGCGAAAGAGAGAGAGAGGGAGAGAGAGAGAGATCCTAGGTAAAACAGCTACGGCGTTAAAAGGAAATATTTCAACAACCTTTTCGTAAAGATACTACGAAAAAAAGGGAAAATATGGCCTAGGATTGTAGGGGACAGTAAAGCTCCTTTTAATATTTACTCGAGCCCTAGGTGTTCTAGGTACCCTATTTCTATTCACCAGCACCGACACACTTCTACACACACACACGCACACACCTCACCAGATAAACGACAACACCTGCTCAAATAAGTGATAAAAAACCGTTGTGTTGTTGTAACAGTAGTTGAAGTAGTAATCGTTTCTTAACTTTTTATAGTTGCAGTGTAAGATGTAAGTCCAGATTTACTATTACTGATTGGTGATGGCCGATCAAAGAACGAATAGTGTTTTGATCAACGAACAACGGCCATTTTAATTGATAACAATACATACGTTGCTAATGCATGCAACTATAGTGGTGAGGAGGTTCTTTGTCCGTTATGGAGAGTTCGCCACACATCGGCCTCCAGTGGGATGGGTGGAGGCAAACGGGGTATTTGCCCTCCCCTGGATCAGGCTTTGTCACCGACGGTGATCGGGGTTTGAAATTGAACCTTATAGAATCAAGGGCCCCTATTAACAGTGACAGCTTAGGATGAATAACAGCTCAAGCACCCTCTAGTCCCTTACCTGACAACCAACATCCGGATATATCCCCTCCCACCCTGAATATATACTATCGCCTTCCACCCCTACCCCCCGCAGGATTATATCATTTTGCCCCACCCAGTGAAAATGGCAGCGGACGACCTTGTCACTAATGGTTAATAATAGTTCGGAGAGGACTGCAGAGAAAAGGGGAGAGAAAAGAAAGTGCGAATATCAGGGAGGAAATTTTACGGTGGCAAATCTCTGGAAGGATCCTTTGAGTACGAAATCCTGTGATTATTGTTGATATTTCCTGATTCGATGATGATAGTGCATTTTTCTTTTCCGACTGACCACAGCTTGATACCAAGAAAATATGGAACCTGAAGGTGACGGTAGCACCAATTATTATAGGAGCTCTTGGAACGGTCCTGTCGCAATCCACGGAAGAACATGCTGCTGCTGCTGCTGCTGCTGATGATGATGATGATGATGATGATGACTAAAGAAATAAATATACCTACACGTTTCAAGAGAATTGGAAATAAAATCGATGAACACGGAGGTGACAGTTGCGCCTGTTAGTTCAGTACAGCTTCTTTTTAATTCATGCAAAGAATTATCTTAATTATCTTTGTAGTCTCAAGATGAAAGAACGTTTTTAACTACTCAAAAAATACTCATAAGTTTCATAATATATATATATATATATATATATATATATATATATATATATATATATATATATATATATATATATATCCCTAATGGGAAACATCAAAAGAAGACCGCTTACATGTTGTGACATCAAACAGATGCTCTTTATATATATATATATATATATATATATATATATATATATATATATATATATATATATATATATATATATATGTGTGTGTGTGTGTGTGTGTGTGTGTGTGTATACATATATATATATATATATATATATATATATATATATATGGAGAGAGAGAGAGATGGATGGATTGATTGATAGATAGATAGAGAGAGAGAGAGAGAAAGAGAGAGTGAGAGAGAGAGAGGGGGTACCAGCCGTTGCCCGTGGAAAATAGTCCATACTGAAAGGTCATGTTGTAAAATCTAACAGAGCTTGTGATGGTTTTAAAATGAGGGAATTGACTTTTTCTGAAAAAATTGACCTGACTTTGAATTGACATTTAGAGGTCACCAGAGGTCTGTGCCACCCATCTTATGCTAATTCTGGGTTCAAATTACTCACGAATATAATTTGTGGGTGCAGCTGCCTTCCTCAGGTTTAAATGCCTGAATTGACCGCAACAAGTCACAATAGATATGGACCACTTATCCTATGATCATCCTGGGGCGAGGTTATCCTAGTACACAAATTTGCAGCCCATAGGGTGCATCTGTCAAATCTACAAATTCTGCTTTTTTGAAAATACCCAAATTGACATGTCCAAAAATTGACCTTCAGAGGCATCGGATATCCCCATCTATCATATGGTCATTCTAGGGTCAAATTGGGCCAATACGCAAATCTACAGCTTTCAAGGTGCAGCCATCCCGTTAGACTTTAAAATGCGAAAACTAACCTGATGGCAAATTGACTCCTAGAGGTTACCAGAAATCATCGTCAACTATCCCTTGTTCATCCTGAAGTCAAATTATCCTTATACCCCCCAAAATATACATATTTGATATTTTCAACATTACCTTCATCTTGATTTTATCAATTGCATTTTACGACAACTTTTTGCCCAGGCCGATTACCCTCCGGTAAAATCAAGATGAAGGTAGAAAGTAGTTATCGAATTTGGGTGTCGTTTAAACCCTCTCCCACAATAATCAAAGTCCTTTATTAGTCAATACAGTATATCTAGGTAATATTATCATCATCATAATGATAATGATAATGATAATGATGATGATGATAATAATAATAATAATAATAATAATAATAATAATAATAATAATAATAATAATAATAATAATAAAAAATAAAAAAAAACGAATTGAAACACTGAAAAACATTGAAGATAAAGAAAAAATCTTTTTTAAGACATTTTGGGAGAATCCCTAAAATCTTGGGATCTTATGGTAGTGAGGGTACATTTTTAAAAAGAAAATAGATAAAAAGTAACAATAATTCGGTTTTATCACTAGTGGTTTAACGTTCACAGTTGGCTTCAACTGTTTTCTTTGTTCTGCATTACTTTCAACAGAACATTTACATTGAGACGCGATGTCAGTTAATCATTGGAAGATAGACTGCAACCTCTGATTCAAATTTAGACACTTGTGTAATACTTTCACGGCTATCCAGCTTCTGATTCGAATTTTTTGACTAGCACAAAGAAGTAATACAACTAATTATAGTTCATTGTATGCTATCGACAGCTGGGTAAGCCCAGAACAGGCTAACAAAAAAAAAAGGCAGAGAGATTTCAATTCAGCCATTATTGTTAGTTGATACAGTAAATGCTTTAGTTGTTGTATCAAATCCGCTGAAGCGATATTAATAGTAGCCGACACCATGTTGCTAAATGACGGAGTAGTAGTTCAGATAAAAGATGTATTTATAAATGTCTAAGTTGTAGTAGGTCTACTAATTTTGATAGTAAAACGATTGGTGTAGTAGCAGTGTACGGAGTTGATGTTGTTGTAGAAGTGGATGCATAATTCAGCCGTATTTAATGTAGTCTCAGTGGATATGGTCTACAAATAGTTGTACATTACATACGTGTAGTATACAGAGCAAACCACACACTGTTACGGGCGTCCGCTACCATTTTTTATAAAGGGGGGGGCAGGGGTTGAAAGGATTTATTTTCCAGGGTAGGGTGCAATAGGATATACTATTCGGAATCTATCTTAGCGGTGGTAATAATTGTACCATCTTTCTCTAAGGAGAACATTAAGTTGTGGTTAGGGGTACATAAAACAGTTCTATTATCCTCTGTTGACTTGAAGGTTCCAACTTTCAACGCCCTTCGCCCTGGGTGATAAGGCCGGATCCGGAAGGGCTGCAAATACTCCGTTTGTTCGCTCTCCAGCGGACGCTAATGAACGCTGCGAACCCTTTCAGATTTTTTCCACGCGAAAGAACGCATTACCATAATAATGATAATCATGCAATTCTTTGAAATCAATGCGTGTGTTTTCGAACGGGAACGTTACTTGTTGGGCAATCATAACAAGAAGAGGAAGAAATTGAATCTGATTGTTATAGAAATGAGGAATATTTTCACAAAGATGTGTGTGTGAGGGAGGGAGGGAGGGGGAGAGACGGGGTAACTGAAATAAATAGAGAAATGGATAGAGAAATGAATAGAAAGAGAGAGAGGGATGAGTTGAGAGGGGGACTGAAATAGATAAATAAATAGAGAGAGAAATAGATATAAAGAGAGAGGAGGACAAATAGAGATATAGAAACAGAAGGAGAGTTACTGAGATAGATAGATATATGTATACAGAGAGAGAGATGAGAAGAGGTTGGAATAGATGAATAGAGTACGAAATAAATATAGAGAAAGTGAGACAGAAAGGGGAGACTGAAATAGATAGGAAGAGAGATGAAAGGGGGAGACATGAAATAGATTGAGAAACAGAGAGAGAAATAAATAGAGAGAGGGGAAAACAGGAGAGTGACATAGATAGAGAGAGAGAGAGAGAGTGTGGTGGGGGAGACCGAGATAGATAGATAGATAGAGAGAGAGAGAGAGAGAGAGAGAGAGAGAGAGAGAGAGAGAGAGAAAGGGACAAAGAGTGACTGAAATAGATAGATAGAGAGAGAAACGAGAGAGTGAGATAAAGAGATGGATAGAGAGAGAGAGAGAGAGAGAGAAACAGAAAGAGTGTGACTATATATATGTATATATATAAAGAGAGAGGGGGGAGAGACAAACAGAGACAGTAACAGACTGAACTAGATAGATCGATAGATATACATTGTATATCCTAAATTGGCTACTATATCTTTTAGAACGCAAGGTCTAGTTAATACGAAAGAAAGTTATATTATGGTCTATATAACACGGTCAAACTTGGGCGTCTCAATTTGAGATGAGATAAAGAAACAAACCCTGGATAAGGCCTTCTCATCGAAGGTGAAGGGCTTTGAAAGTTGGAACCATATTGTCAATAAAGGATAATAATTGAATATAATTGTTTTATGTGATCCAAACAGAATGCACCCGTATAAAAAAATATTTCATTGTTATTCTCCGGTGCTCACTCCATTGTGTCGGCCCCAAGCTCAGGTGACACGTTGCTATCAGCAATCTAATATACCATCTGATATCTGGACCATTCAGTGGTTCGGAATTGCTCACACTGCAAATGACGGTGAGTGCAACACCTTCCCCATGGGTGGGATATCTGTCGTGAAACAGGGTTGCCAATAAGATATATTACGAAACATATCCTTGTGTCCCTGCCTCTAGAAAAGTGACAGCTAATGCTCGTGCTGACCATACCATATGATAATATTATCAAAGCTGTGTTACACGGATGACTTTGCAGCCCACAACAGACCGTGTTTCCAAATAATGAACGAATTACGAAGAAAGAGTGAAAGAAAGAGGGGAAAAATTGGACTCGAACTCTTTCGTTGTATATTTAATGCCCTGTTGCAGAAAAGACAAAAAGACAAAAATAGCTATAAGGATAATGGGGAAAATTCACCGTGAAATTGAATTCTCGCTCGTCATAAGGACATGCGACAGAGATTTTCCATCGTCATCATCATCAGCTTTTTAGACCTTCCCTCACATTCGCCAGACTTTCCTATTGAAGGCATCAGGGAGCCAGTACTTTCTGAACTCGTCTAGTTATGAGTTGTGATGTCCAGTGGTTGTCGGACATTCTTGCTACACGACCAACCGATTGCTGTTTGAGTTTTCTAATGGATTCAATCATATCTCCGTCTCCTGTTTTTTTTCTCTAGTATTACAGTATTGTAGTATCACAAGTGCAGTCTTGTGATCCTTCAGTGTGATATTGAGCATGGTTTTTTCCTGTGGACGTTGCATGGTTCTTAATCTCAGGGTCGATCTTTTGGTTAGGTTCCATGTTTCAGTTCCGTAAAAGCTGTTAATGGAAAGCACCCCAGATGAAATTCTACGTGAAATCCGAACGTGACTTGCGCGAAAACTTATTGTTGGCAAATGCTAACCTTTGAAGGAAGCAGGGAAATATTACTTCAACTGTTTAAAGCATCTTTTCTCAATCGGTGTCCCGCGAAAGGATATAAGTTCTGCGATAATTTTATGGATATATGACTCGTATTTTCGTTCATTTGCTTATAAGACACCATCTTTTGAAAATTTTGTTTCTTTTTGTATTAAATCAGTTCTGGGATAGTTTTGTTATGTGTTTGCTTACTGGGTTCTTATATGTTTATATTGGTACATAGAGTTTATGACGATCGTTGTTCTATGTTACGTAAGTTGATCTAATGAAAATTTTTCAGGGAACTGACTTCCGGTATATTTTTTTGAGAAAAAATAAAGTATGTTGGATTATTAGCTAAAATAATCAAATATACAGACAACTATCTTCCTGTACAGGAGTTGACAAACTAAGGCCCTCAGGCCATATGCGGCCTACAGCTTCATTTCATCTAGCCCATCGGCTCCATTTCATCTGGCCCACCGGCTGTATTGAAAATGTGACGTAGCATACAAAAATTCTTAGCCATTCTTCGGCAGATATACCGGACATTTTAACCAATCTGAATGATTGGCGATTTTTCGCCAAGGTGGATCATACGCGTAAATTCAAATTTCGCTTGATTTTTACGTGAACTTCTGGTTGTTGTTTCAAGATTTTCTCGATAGTTTACGAAACAATAACACATATATTAATAGAAGACACGAACGAAAAAAACTTTTCAACCTTTTTTTTACAAAAATCTATCGAATCACTTTGAACTATATATTCACCAATTATTTTTTATGAAAATAAATGTCAATATATACGTATCATAGGACTACAACCTATGTTTACGTGAAAAATCAACTGAAATTTAAATAAATCTTTTTTAAATCACAAACTTTCATCTTTTGGATAAAAAAAGATAAGTAAATTGGTAATTTAAAATGGGTCGATAGGTTTGTTTTTATTTTTAAGAAAATACGTAAACGGAAAGAATCCGGTTCCTGAAGCTGATTTTTACGCTTATGGTCCTCTGTAGCAGAAAATCACCAATTGTTTGAATTGGTCAAAATGTCCGGTATCTTTGCCGAAGGAAGGCCAAATTCTTTGATTTCTTTATCTATCTTAGGATAGCAAACAATAAGATTGAATTTAGAAAGTTTCATATTTTGCAGGGTTCTCAAACGTATCAATCTTTTATTGCTAAAAATGTTTCAACACTACATATTCCAGCAGGATTATTACTATGCACAGAATTTGAATCACAATTAAACAATATTTTGTCCCTAGAGAAATTATACTGGTATGATGAAAAAAAACACCGTTAAGATAATTATAAAACATGTTTGTACGGTCATTGTTTCATTATTTTATTCGCCTCGACCTGCAAGTCATGAAAACATTTCTAATCCAGCCCACCCCCCAAAGCTTGCTGGCCCCAGCTGTAGAATTAGAATAGTTATTGAGCTTAGTGTAGAGATTGGTCTCCTCTTTGGGAGGATTACCGGAATCGTCACAGAAGCTCTCTGCTTGATCCTCAGCTACTTACAGCACCTGGTATTTCCTGACGGTCACCCATCTGGGTACTGACCAGATTCGACCTTGGTTAGCCAACTATTGTACGAAAACCGTAACACCAGTTTTGAGACAGGATATGTCCATTATTCTAAGCATTTTTCAGACAAATACTTTCAACTCTGTTGGTTCATAACATTTTGGCTGATATGTTCTTCAACAACCCCCAAGTGAATGTTGCATCTTGTACACATTAAAAGTTACGCAGTTTTGTTTTCTTTTTCAACTTCTCAACAAAAAATGCCACATTTCAATACAGTCAAGGGATCAAGTGTTGACATTTCGTGTCCGCAAAATAACTTTCAAATGAAACGGAAAAAAATTTCACCAATTTTCATACGGAGATTGAGTTTACATTGGCCTCTGATATGAGAGGCTTTAACTGCCAAAAATTATTCACATGGTCACTGGTTTTCGTACAGTTCATATATGTAATTATTAATCAAACTTGAATGTGCGGTTTCGCTAATCATATGGACTTTCCAAACGCCGGTCCTTGACGATTATTTTGATACTAGCATAGCACCTATAAAATGACGAAATTTTTAAAAGTATAGATCGACATTCTTGCCAAGGATCTGATCATTGGTGTGCTATACTTAGGATCAAAGTCTCACTCAGCGGTCAAGAGAGTAATATCTGCTGCTGCTGCCAACTTATTACGGAACAAATGAAAGTAGGAAATGTTAACATTCAAAACAGTTTTAAAATGAAATTGTACTTTATTTAAACTAATTACAAGGGATATCATTTACAGTAAGTAGTTAAGATTAGTAGTTAGGTTTCGTGTTAGGGTCAAGGTTGCAATTAACGACGATAGAAGATTAGATATTTTTCCAGGTTTTCTAACAATAAGGATAATACAGTTTAAATCAATATAAAAAAATGATTAGATATTTTTTCTTTGTCATTTCTGACTGTGTTTCTCTACACAAGCTCTTGTAAATGAGAAGTAAACAGTCTCTTATTCGTTCGAAATTTACGGCAATTTTATAACTTAAATCTATCCAATTTCGGCTATTTTTTTCTTGATTTTGCCACATTTAGCAATTAAATGGCTGATTTAAAACCAATGACCGGCCCAATGCGTTATTGCAAAGATTTTCCACCTTGCGTTCAATATACGTGGAAAGTTCTTCTCTCTCCATGCATTGTTTATTACACCTGATTTAATTACATCACCTCAAATGTTGTTTTTCGAGCGTAATCTTTTTATTTCTCATGATATAATCATTCCTGCTTTCCAAATTTTAAATTATTACTCAAGAATAGTTTGAGGCAAGTGCAAGGTAAATCTATCGATTTGTCGAGATCCGGACAAGTGTGCAACAGACTATAAATACTTAACGGAGAGCAATAACATAACAGCGAACCGGGTTCGTGTTAGGTCCGAATGATCTTTGCATTAACGACAGCATTGGGCAAAATGGGCCCTGAAGTTATTACTTATTCAATACTGGCAGGATAATGACTGTCAGCAAGCCTGTTTCCAAGGTTATATAAACCAGAATTGATATATGAGTGCACGCGCATATAAAGTGCCCAACGGGCTATTTCTAAAATGTAGAGGAAATAGGATTCATAGTTTGGCGAATTTTCACTCGCGGTATTTTCGTTATTTTTAGAGCTACAGTGCGCAGTTTTGCTTTTGTTTTTATTTTCAAGATCGTTTGCCCATCCTTTAATTCAATATCGAATCTTATGCCGTATATCAGCATCGCCCATACTAATTCGAGCGCTTCTATCGGCGTTGTCCCTGCATCATTCTTGATGTGTGATAGAGCAATTTTATCACTAACACTGGAATGCTCAT
Organism: Thysanoteuthis rhombus; assembly: GCA_963457665.1. Classification (NCBI taxonomy): domain Eukaryota; kingdom Metazoa; phylum Mollusca; class Cephalopoda; order Oegopsida; family Thysanoteuthidae; genus Thysanoteuthis; species Thysanoteuthis major. Next base: position 16,951,437 of record OY735238.1, on the reverse strand, counting down.
CAGTCAGCACCACAGGTATTGAGACTGTGTTGCAAAAGACTCAACGGTAAAGTGGGACCCAAAGAAGTGACACAAAGATTCTTTGGAAAGGACTCTCATCTTTTGTGGAATAAACCATCGTCAATGGACAACGGAAGCAGTCGACAGGGAGATATAACGATATATATTTTCCAAGCAACGTCTTTTGTGGAAGCTATCAGTTGAAGAAAAGCAGAAGAAGAAAGGTCGCACCACTAAGTGGTTCTTCTTTAACTGGTGTGGAAAGACCTATCTCTCTTGCAGAGGTCTTGCTGGCGTCTAAGACACTCTTAAATGAATATAGGCCACAATCCTCCATTAATACATTTGATTTAAGACTAATAATAAAATTTTGTTCCTGTTGCCCAAACGTTTGAGATTTAGCTCTTTCGTTCTCACTTTTTGGTCATTATCAAGATTAGGGAAAGACAGCAGGTGTTATCCGTGTTTTGTTGGGTGCTTTCAGTACTGTAAACCATCGCTATAACGAACTAATTGGTGAAGGGGTGGTCGTTAAAGCCGAACATCCGTTATACCCGACGTTGGCATCTTCGTTAAATAAGAAGTTTGGTAGTTCGTCGCATCCAACGAGCATCGTTCGATAAATCGGAAGACAGTCTCGTCAGCATTGTAGGGTTGAAACTGGTGCAGCCTCTCATCTTCTCAGGGAACTTTCAACTTCTGTTCATTTGTGAAAGTATTCACTGCTTCAGCGTCAGCATTCAGCATCTCTCCAGTAATGGCTTTGTTAACAATATCGTGTCACCTTCATGCTGGATATCCAAGCCTCGGATTGGCACTCACTCAGCCCGCTGTAACTTGTACCACAGAAATACTGCTTCATCCAGGCTTACGAAGGAATTCTTATTCGACCTAGATAATCTTGAACCCTTTGGTCCAGACCCCGGTTTCTTCTCAATTTTCCTGATCTTGACCTTTGCCAGCAGAATGTTGTGGATCATTGTCTTTTTGATCCCGTACTGTTCCATGAGCTCAGACCGGTTCTTGCCCCACTCATGTTCCTCAATAACTTTCAGCTTTGTTTTCTGAGATAATATATTTCTCTTGCGCTTCTCTGTGGAATTAGACGTAAGTGTACTACATTTAGAAAGCATGGCAGGAATGCAGGTGAAAAAAACATAACAAAACAAAACAAAAAAGAAAACAAAACCGCTTAGTGAAGAACGAAGAATGTGTTTACGTGAATAGGTATCTAAGGAGATTACGCCAGCACTACGGCGTGGGTTGTAATTCCTTCACACCAACATATCCCATGAGTCTTGGAACGTGCACAATCGGTGATTGGCTCTCACATTTATCGAACTTCGTTCAGTAAATAAATGTTCGCCGCACTTTGAGCTTTGTTTGGATGGATCTGAGTGGATGACCATAATTCGTTATATCGAGGTTCATTATTGCAAGGTCTTAAAAACTTGGAATTCGAGCGTTTACCGTTTGTGCATTCAAAACTTTACTCTTTACCTACAAAACGTTTGTGTTTACCAGCGAAACCTTGATTTTACACGTAAAATATCACTCTTCACCTTTAAAATTTAACTTTTCACCAGCAACAGTGCATATCTCCTCTTCAACTTGTAATAGGATGTATTCGGTTAAATGATACAAACAACTGAGAGTGATCTCTAGGCCTGGCATATTGTCGGCAAATATGTATGTAAATTTACAAAAAGATCGTATGTAGAGATTACTGGGTTTACAAGTTTCCGCCACTATACCAAAATAGAGCGTTCTTACGAAAACGTTTCGTTAAAGCAGAGAAACAATTTCCATTAATTTGGATTGTTAATTTTTTTCAGAATTCCAAGACCCCCAAAATAGGGATGATGGTATGATAGGTATAGTCAACGGTTGTTGGGATGGTAGGGTGTACGGGAGACTGTCGTGTAGGAGAAAGGGTTTCTGCAAATCTAACGCTGGCCTTAATGTTTGCTTTTCTCCATTTTTCGTAAAAGAAAAAACCTGACCAAAAGCGATCTTTCAAAAATCGAGGTATACCTGTAATAGACGAGATTTAACAAAAAGGCGGTTGACTAAATGTACCATATTTTCCATTTTGATATAAAAAAAATATCTTGAATAGTGTGGATCTGATCAGTGCAGGTTTGGATGCAGTACGGGCAAGAAATTGCTGTGTAAATTTATGTAAATTAATGTAATTAAGATGGAAAAAAATATTAGATTATGATAAGACTTCAACGGTGAGGTTTTGAACAACATGGACAATTTTAGAACGAATCAACTGCACTAATCAGTTATTATGGGAGGCTGATTGATTATTCATTGTAAACCAAGCCAGTATCATAGAACTGGTCAGAATCTTTTGCTGTCCATTGGTACTGAAGACAAAGAGACAAAGATCGACAGTGATAGATAATCGATCTTTCGGACGAATTCACTTCTGTTTAGAGGGTGGATGAGGCAAAAGAATAGATAATTTCTATTGAATCCACTTAGAGCAACCCAGTGTTTTGAGCTGAGAACGAGATCTATTTATTTATCGATCTGTTTGAATTCATAGTGGAAGCGATTGATTCAAGTGTTTGCAACTGAATATATTGGTGAACAAAAAAGCTGGATTCGAAGTGAGAAAGGTTTTTTTTTCTCTAGAATCCTCAGAAGTAAATTTATTTTCGCCAAAAGCACTTTAGAGACAAAGCTACCACCTTCTAGAAGTAATGTCCTTACACTGGCTACGCCTTCAACTGTCGCTGCTTAAGCTACGCCAATCCGCCCACTGCTACTGACTCGCCCCGTTCGCGATTTGTGAAATAGACTAGAGGCGTCAAGTACTCAAAGCGGCATCATTCACTTCTACCTACACAATTTTACCAAAAAAAAAAAAACGGGAGGGATTCATATCTATCCAAAGGGCATTAGTACATAGTGAACACAAGCTGCCATTGCCAGAATTCGAACTGAATCCATTTTCCAAGCAGTTATGGGCTGCTTTTTTTAAAACTTTGCTTTACACCACTTTACGAAAGACCTACATTAGTACAGGTTTCCCCATCTATCCGTAAAAGTGTAAAGCGAAGAAATTAGCATTAACTTGTGAGGGATTTTTTTTTAGTTTTGCCACACTGTAAAAGAACTTTTTTCTAAATGTCTACCTGTCTTGGTGACGAAGGTCGAGATACGTCGTCTGCTGAGGCTAATGTAGAAGGCTTGTTAGTATATCTCTGAATTTTTGAGATGAGGTATTATTATTATTTTTATTATTATTCGGGCCATCTTGGTTGTTTTTCATACAACGTTTCGGCCTTTGTACTCCACAGCCTTCATCAGGTATCGTCTGGTAAGTGTGGGGAAGTAACAAACCGAACCCTTTATTTAACCGACGGGGGTATATTGACCACACTCCCCTCTTAGCATTAGTAGTATTATTATTGTCTGACACTGGGATTGAACCTAGAACTATCAGATTACTTGCAGTAATTTTGTCTGATTCTGTAACCACTACGCTATGTGTCCATACTTGATACCTGATGAAGGCCGAAGAGTAAAACGGCCGAAACGTTGTATGAAAAACAAGCAAGATGAGGAAGGTCAGAATAATAATAGAAATAATAGAAGGCTTGTGTTTGTGTTATACGTTGACATGTAGAGACGCAAGCCGTCTTTCAGTTCTACATACGTGAACATAAGAGCGCCTGTACATACACTAAGTACGTAACCACCCCAGCCTCACAAACACAACATACGTGCATACTACACCCATGCACGCAAACATATGCACTAAAGGTCGAGTATACAAAGTTAGTGACCACTCCCCAAAACACACACACACACACACACACACACATACACATACACACACACATGTGCATACTATACCAATGAACACATATTTATTTTACTACCTGATCCGGGGATTAAACACGTGACCACCAGGTAAATGCAGCACTTCAAATCTTATACATCTACGCTACCAACCCGAAGAACATCAGGTGGGGTAATTTGGAAACCTTTCACAACGTAGATCTCCAGAGATCACATTCGAAACTGTGGCTGACGAAATATTTGATGGCGTGTCGAACTACACAAGTTCAGAAAGTATCAACTCTGCGACGCCCATGATAGAGGTCTGGCGAATCCTGGAGATGGTCAATGTCAAACGACAGACGCCAAAAGGCTGAAGATGGAATCTGATATTATTCGTTATCACATTCGGTTCGTTCCATTTCGGTAATTTCAGTTTTATTTTTTAGAAGATGAATTGCCATTACTATGCATTGAAATAACAGTCCGAATAAATCGATACATAATAGATCCGGTTAGTCATTCAGTAGAAACCGTCACACGACTAACTTCTTTTGGTTGCATAATGTGTTGGGGGTGATCAATAAAAAAAATGGGAAAGGGGGAAATTAATGATTAAGTTACTTCTCTTGTCTTTGGACTGTGATCCCTAAAAGGGCTGAATTTTTAAAAAAATAAATAAATAAGAATAAAAAAAACAATCAGACAATTTAGCATGAAGTTACATTGCAAATAGAATCCCAGACTAAAAATCTCTGTTGGTGATGATTTTCAAAATATATTTTCTCAGTTTTTTTCTGAACATAATAAGAAGTATATTTTTACCCTCTAGCTCAGTTGGCGCAGTCTGTACGCGTGGTACGTACGTGCATATATGCACAGCCAGTCGGACCCTCTTAGAAACTGGAGATACCTATTTTGACAGTTTTGGTGACAGTTTATTGCTGACGGTTTCAAATAATAACAATTCCTCACCTCATAAATTCGGCCAATAAGTTAGGCTTGGTAAATATTCACGCATGAGTACACATGCACGCGCGAACACTCATACAGAGAATATATATATATATATATATATATATATATATATATATATATATATATATATATATATATATATATATATATAAGAGTGAAAGAGAGAGAGAGAGGGAGAAAGGATGAGTAACTACATTTTAACGGAGAAGGAGTGAGAGAGGGTGTCGAAGAAGGAATGAGATGGTTGGTCGATCAGAATGCTGTCACATAATTTTAGAAGCTCTGTATCACGTGCATGAATCGGATATTCTTCTGACTTTATTCTTCTCTGTCCGCTAAAGCCCGCCTTTTTGCAAAACCATATTAAATGAGAAACCCGCCCACGCTTTCAATGAATAAGTACGTACCAAAATAAAATTAAAAATCCAATGCCGACTGACCTAGATCTGAAAATCTAGGTCGTCCATTGATCAGGTGGAAAAATACGATCTTGCCGAGTCCTGTGACTCCACCATACACTCAGGACTATATATATATATATATATATATATATATATATATATATATATATATACACACACACACATATATATATATATATATATACATATATATATACACACACATATATATAAATATACACACATATATATATATACATATATATATATATATATATATATATATATATATATACAGCACACACACACATATATATATATATATATATATATATATATATATATAGCTTGGCTACACCTATACGGCATACAGCTAGGATCGAACAAAGTACTGCAAAAACATCATGATAATAATTACGAAGCAGTAACGTACACCCACACACTCATCCATATATCACACACACACACACACACACATACTTCACACCACACTCGCACATACACACACACACTCATATACACACAGAATGGTGCACTTTTCCTCGCCTCTTTCTATCTTAATTTCTCTATCTCTTAATTTCACTTTGCGTGTCTATAATATGTGTGTGTGTGTGTGTGTGTGTGTGTGTCTGAAACAAGGCTACGGTAAAGCAGCTGACGAACCCTATACCAAATTACAATACAAAAGAAACAAAATCACATGTAACAAGGACCTAAAATTATTAACTAAACAGTTATAAGATAGCACGTTGGAATAACCCAGATTAAACTGAAGTTCGTTTGCATGACACAAGATCGTGGATACTTGAGGACTATGTACAAGAATTGACTAAATGTTCTTCTTTTTCTGTACTACGATATGAAAAAATGTACATCTACTTATTCTCTTTCTTTCTTGATTTATTCATGTATCAATGTCTCTCTCTCTCTCCCCTTTCTCTTTCTCAATAAATATGTATACATATATATACATCTTTACTTGTAGTACATAACTTATATGATAATGATGAATATGATATATAACATCTATTTTGCAAGCTAGACGAAGAGACAGATATATACATACATACATATTGGTGCTCGTCGAAGAGCAATGTAAGCAAGGTTATTTTGCAAGCTTTATAAATATCTTCATATATACCTATACAGATTATATAAACATACATATAATCAAGTATTCACACACATACACACGCAAATACACATGCACCCACATAGACACACATACTATGTATGTGCGTGCATATGTGTATATATATTCATGTGTGTGTGAAATGTTGCTCAGCACCGCAAAGCTTAAATAACCTGGAGAATTATTCATGAATCTCTTCCAAAGACGTCAGATCCAGTTTTAGCTGAGATATTGCCAGAATGACAGAAATATGTTTGGTTTTTCAGAATGTTGTATTGCACCAATCTCCCAGAGGTGCTGCCTTCCAAATTTGGCCATCGACTTTTTCATCGCTGCTTAATGGAAATCGAGCTTTCAAAGAGATCTTAATAGAGCCAAGCCATAGCGAAGGCTCTTTATGACTAGAAGTAGTTCGACCAAAGAAATCGCGAACGTGGTGAGATTTGACAAGATTTTCAGCGAATGAAGAATATCTGAAGCTCTGCATAGAATGGAAATATTCTTGCTATCATTCAACTCCGTATTAAATCTCACAAAAAAGAAAAGTGTAACGATTAAACATCGTCAAATAATTTAGCAGTCTCAGCAGATATCAGATTAGGAAGCCTGCGATTTTTGACCAACAAGCTTGGCTTCTACTGCGAAGGATCACACTAGGGTTGTCTAATTAGCCCATTTCGGCTGGATATGGGTGTTTTTACCCTAATTTAGGCGATAAAAATCTACGATAGCCAATTTACAAAACATATTCAATAAGTTTACGAAATTATTTGTATTAATCCTTTGCTGTTTTTACAGCAACCCAAACGATGCTTACGATCTCTCAATGTAAATAATCCATGCATAATGGAAACCAATGGCTTTCGCCACAATACAAAATTGCGGTTGTGGCACTCGATAACCCAAAAATAAAATTTTTTTCTCCTCAAAATGTTTTTATTTTTCCCAATTCTGTGGCATAGATATCTCCCTCCTCATTGACCATTTGATGTGAAGTGTCCGAAAGGACTTGCTTAGGGTGACTAACAATTAAAAAAAGATGTTGCAAAACAAAAAAGAGTCCACATCCTTACTTAACAACATCACCAACTAGAGACACTTTACGGGTACAAAGTAATCGAAGAAGAAATCTGATGTTGTTCTTTAAAGGGGGTTGCCGGATCAAAGGAGTTATCGGATTAACTAGAGTTAATTTCTTCGGTACCACGGAAATAGATTTAATGCTTGCAGGACTATCATTGCCAGTCGGCGTAAATCAAATCGGCGTAAAAACCGAATGCAAACTAGAGGACGAGATTTAGGAAATGGAAGCTGAACCAGAGGAGGAAATTACGTAAAGATAGTTATACGGTGGAAGGAAAAAAATTCAATTGTTTTCTGCGTATATCATGAACCGTTAACGCAATTCACTATAACACAATTCACAATGAAGGTAATGTGAAAGGCCTTTGGTCAGCAGTGAACTTACAACGACTGATATATATATATATATATATATATATATATATATATATATATATATATATATATATATATATATATATATATATATATATATATATCAGGAAGAAAACTGAGGGCTGAGACATCATAGAATCTATTAGAAAACTCTAATGGCAATGGGCTGGTCATGTTGCAAGAATGAAAGACAACTGATGGACATTACGACACACAAAATGGATCCCCGGAGATCACATACGAAACTGAGGCCGATAAAATACAAGATGGAGAGAGAAACTAGACAAATTCAGAAAATACTGGCTCTACGACGCCAATGATAGAGAAATGTGGTAGATCCTGAGGAAAGTCAATGTCCAACGACGGACAGTAAAAGACTGATGATGATGATGATGATGATGATGATGATGATGATTTACATAAATATATATATATATATATATATATATATATATATATATATATATATATATATATATATATATCATCCAAGCAACTAAAACTATTTGAAAGTTGTTTTGAGAACTAAAAAAAAAAGATATTTTAAAATCTCTATCAGATTTTGTTTCAAATAATATTATTCAGTAGCATTTATTTATTTATAAAAAAATATTTGTATACATTTTATATTTGTATAAAAACTGAATTTATAAATAATTATTAGCTATTCCTCGTAAATATTCCAAAGGTATAATTTCTTCAATGTTTAATATCTAAATCTACAGTACGAAAAAAAATTGTAAAAAATATCTACATAAATTTGATATGTACATATAAAAATTAGATTTGTTTATGATTATAAGCCATTCCTCGGAAGTATTCCAAATCTTCCCTTTCTTCAATCTTAACCCTCTTTGTGGAAACAGACAACTTATTTCATTTATAAACGATCAACATGATTCATAGTAGGTACCATGCACTTATGAAAACATGGTCGTAAATAAAAAGACGAACCTCGTTAAATATTGATGTTATCACCACCATCCCCCGCCAGAACAAAACGTGGCAACAGCCTGGAGAAAATTGTAGATATAAAAATTATTTATGTGAACTATATAACTGGTGACATATTTGTGTTTGAAAACTTGCCTCGCGCGGAAACCGTGCAACAGATTTATGCATAAACGCTGTTTTGCAAATTTTAAACGGTTATATCTTATACAGATTATTCACATAAGGTTTATTGCATATTTTTCACCGATTATTCCTTTCTTCATCATCATCATCATCATCATCATCATCATCATCATCATCATCATCATCATCAGTCTTCCAACGTCCGTCGTTGGACATAGACCTTCCCCAGGATTCGCCACATTTCTCTATCATGGGCGTCGTTGAGCCAGTACTTTCTGAATTTGTCTTGCTCGTCTCTCCATCTAATATTCTGTCGGCTTCGGTTACGCTTGTGATCTCGGGGGATCCATATCGTGAGTCACGATGTCTATCGGTTGTCACTCATTCTTGCAACATGGCCAGCCCACTACCATTTGAGATTTTTAATGGATTCCAAGATGTACATGTCTCCTGTCATCTTTCAGATGTACTGTGCTATCTTGTGGTCTCACCATGTGACGCCTAGCATAATTTTCTCGTGTGCACCTTGCATGGGTCTCAATTTGCGTATCTGTCTCTCAGTTAGGTTCCATGTTTCAGCTCCATCAGTGACTATTGGGAGGATGCATTTTTTATACACCGTTCTTTTTAGGATTAATGGGATCTTCATATTTTTGAAGGTTTAGTTTGCTCTGCCAAAGGCTTGCCATCCTTGTGTGATTTTTCGCTTGAATTCTTCTTCTTTGAGGGTCTCATGGAGATTTGTTGTCCTTGGTAGATGTAGTGATCTAATTTCTCCAGTTCTATGTCCTTGATCTATAAATGAAAAGTTATTTCTCATTTACGAACATGCCGGCCTGCCACCCACGATATGGCTCGGGAAAATCTGGCGATAGGCTAAGGGTTAAAGAAGGACACATTCTGGAATATTTACGAAGAATAGCTTATAATTATAAATAACGACTTTTATCGAAACTACTTTCCATCGAAACGATATTACACCAAAATGATTTTTTCAGCAAAACAAGTATGAATTCGTAATTTTTTTAAAATTAGGAATTAAAAATGATTTAAATACACGATTTCCGTTCAAAACTTTTATTTTTAACATCAGTAACGTAAATATGCCCTAAAATGCTCACCGACAAGTCGATGCTTGAGAAGAAAAATTCCCAAACTTGTATAAAAGATAATTTCATCGTCAAAATCTTTGAGTTGTTAGTATGGAGAAAGATTGCGAAAAGGTCTGATATAAAATTTCTGAGTGTAAACTCGATCAAACAGAAGATTTTTCAAAGCATTGACAGTAAAAAAAAGTGCAAACAAAAAGTCAGTTAATTGAAGGAAAAGAGGGAGTCGGTTGAAAGGATAAAGTAAGCGATGACTTTTGTAATATTATAATTAGTGTGAGGATTCGGAAAGTATATTTTACAAGAAAGTTGAATTTACGAAGAAGTTGGAACAAATTCAAGTACAGAAAGTACAGATGTTTGCATACATAAAAAAAGAGTTAGTTGAAGACGAATGACAATAATTCGACGCGGTCGTTATTTCAGAAGTATGAAGCCACTCAAAGTGTGAAAAAAAGGACGCTAAATTTTATCTGGATGCACAATACAGGGTAATCAAAAAAAAAAAAGGATAAAGTTGAATTATGATTCAATTGGAAAAATTATCAGTCACTGGCATCGTTGAGAATACGTGAAACAATAATGGCAGGTAAAATATACTTTTGATTCGGGTATTGGTTGAAATTGCATTAACAGAATAATTAACCTTAAAGGGCAGAATATATCAAATTTGCGAAATAGGAAACTTGTGTTTCGAGAAATTGAGATTTCTAATTGATTAAGGAATTTGTTCACAAGATGAGGAAAATTCTCTTCGTGGAAGTGGGTTCCCTTAAGAGGGCGACAAAATGACGAAATTACTTATTAGCTCGATCAACCATAAACGATCAACATAGCAGATAATCTGTATAGTTTTACCCACTCAAAGAAATATTGCAAGGGATCTAACCAGTTAAATCAAAGGGTAGCAAAGGCGGGCTAAAGTGTTGCCCCAGACAAATTTAGAAGTTTAAATATAGAAGAATATAACCTTTGAGTCATTCGCCGAAAATCCCATGAATACCATGCCCCATCCCTCTCCATGGGTTTTCCATGAGTATCGGTCCTAAAAAGAACAGATGCTGGCGGACGGTGACAGGGAGCAGATCAGGGCAGACCACAAGACGCCACTGAACAGATCTGGCGATCCCTTGACCCCACAAGATGAAGTACTGGTAAAATTAGCGATCCAGCTAATGTCCAAAACTACAAGAAGTGAAAGTGCTGACCGTTCGTAACTGAAGGCTGGGTTCCGTTGTTCTCTGTCAACGCCCATCTTAGCCGCTTGAGTATTTCAATCAGCAGATTAGCCATGGACCTGACTGTTCAGCCGTCAATCTCCAGGAGGGTTAAATTAGGGGTTTGTAATCCTAGATAGCATCAAATGAAACGCATTTCTAATAGTAAACCTTTACTTAAGCGTACCTCGATATTCCTCGAGTTACCACGATATTTGGTAAATTCTCCCTGCGACTTGACGGAACCGAAAAGATTTTCCAACCGACTTTGTCAACTACATTTCCGTGGATCTTCAAGCACGACATGGGCGTTGAAAGCGTTGATGGATTGAGATCAGGCTGAGCGAGGAGGTATCCGTCACAATTAGTGCCATACCGAAGATCCTCGACCTGTGAGGTGACCACTACGTTTGACCAATATGGCGGCAAAGCGTTCCAGCAACTTGGAAAAAACAGTGGATCAAGCCAAGACCAGCAACAAACACGAAGTTGTGAAGCATCTTAGCAACCAGGAAATGGCAGAAGTCAATGAACCAATGTTCAGAAGACAACTTATATTAGACCAGCGATATAGGACAGAACAGAGGATCCTCGGAAAAATGCATCAGCTCTAATCTCACTGAGAAGGAAAAACTTTTTTCCTTCAAGAATATGGACTAAAAGACTATTTAGCGTAAAACTATACCATTCAGTCCCGAAATTTCAGTAACCAAAGAAGAAACTTTCTGTACTTGGTACATGATCTAACTGCCACATTCGTATAGTTTCAGTGGTTTTGATCAGAGAACAAGACGAACTTTTGATCGGCAGAATGATTATGCGTTAAGGAATTATCAGAGACGAGCTACACAGTGATGGGGGAAATTGGGTTGGTATTTTTACGGAGGAGGGTCGCCTGGGGCACCATATAGGAGTAAAGAAATTAGATCCCAGTGAACGGTTACAGGAAGATGGGAAAAATTGCACTTGCTGGGGTGTGGACAAATAGATTATTTAGAGAAAAATGCTCATATGAACAGGAGAATTGGGCAGAGGAAGCATTACATATTACACAAGATATGAGCTATAGATGTGACCAGATGGGCCATCATAGAAACAAAATGCTCTTCCGAAACAGAAACAGACCCTTTAAGTAAAGAATTGAAATGCTGGAAGTTTCATCATAAAAGACATGTTAGAAGAATTTGCTCACGTAAGAAGAGTCGTGACCAATATGGGGAGATCCGAAAATACCCAAGGAGATGTAAAAAGAGGGTAGTACTGATTGTGAGGCAATACGAGTAAATGTTTGACAGTGGACCTTTGAAAGGGGTTACATCATGAAGTAGAAGGGTCGAGGAAACTTGACGGATATTTGGATGTTAAAATATTGGAAAGAATAAAAAGTTTTTTTGTCATTGACATAAAAGTACATCGAGGATTCAAAGACTTTTCCAAAAGTGTGTAAATGGTTGAAGTAACAGTAAGGGTCAAGTATTTTTATAAACGTGTGACTTTGTGGTATATGTTCGGGAAAGGTAATAAAGGAATAAATACCGATGTCACTCAGCAGTACATGATCAGAAAGATTTTTATGGTGTTGGAAAGTTAGATTAAAAGGATTTAAGTATTTGAGCGTAAAGGGTTAAGGACTCTTTATGGATATTTGGATGTTGAAGGGTTAAACTGGCCCTTAAAAATAATTGAATTGGCAGTATAATATCAGCTGGATAGATTACGGTAACGAAATAAGAGTTTTCATTAATGACCGTTGTGGTTATGGGCGCGTCTAATGCAATTAGGGGGGTTGATTTGATACGTTGGTGTTTTATGTATGTCGGATAGACTTTTTCAAGACGTATCAGATATCGTACTTGAGGAATTGAATACTCGGTCATAGTGTACAGTTTAGTGAAAGGAACTTGGAGGGTTAAATGTTTTTTTTATATGAGTTTGCACCTTTGGTATAGGACTGAAAGAAGTATTAGAAGAATTGCGAATATTTTCACGAACGTCGTCGTATCGGTAGAAAATGGCTAGAAAAGACATGTGAAGAATTGTATGTCTTTTTGCATGTAGGAAATGGTAGTCTATGATTAGAAACGTCACGTGAGTAGCTAAGAGCCGTTATGCAGAATCGAGGCTATATATGCAGGAAATAGAACGAAGGTTCGCACAAATAAGTTCTTGAACATCTCTGTATACGTGACAGGTACAGCTATGCATAGAGGGTGGGTTGTTTCTGCAGGCGTTGAGGCTGGGTGTTAGCGGAAAGATGCACGCCGAGCACGTCCGGCTCCGATGTCGGTAGGAGCTGGGCTCCCGGTGTGCCGTCCTCGTTTTCACAAAACCCGACATTTAGAGACGAAATATAGAACATCTGATGAAAACTGGTCCCGATGAAGTGTATCTGGTAGACAGCTGACAGAGATTTTCAATATAACATCAAAAGGGGGTTGTAAAGGAGTTAAATGGGGTGAAAATTGTCGCAGATTTTAAAGGAATCAGAGGGTAATAGAGACGCTTAATGTGAATTTTGCAATGAGGCGAGTGAGTGGAGGATTTTGAAGAAATGAGAGTTGTATTGGAATGATCGGGTGATAGCGCTCTCTTTGAAATCGATGCTGGGAAGAATTAAATGTTTGGAAAATTAACTATGAAGTGTTGAAGGGTATTTTTCAGAGAGGTAGACATTGGGAGGTTACTTTAAGATACTTCGAAGGACATTTTGAAGAATTAAGTGTCTGAAAATCACTACAAGGCTCAACACGAAGTTATAACGAATTTGGATATTGGGAAGAATTACTCTGAAGTATTAAAAGGGTATAGTGAAGGATTATATGTCGGAACATTTATGAAGAAGTGTTGGAAAATAATAAATATAGGAAATGTTCTTACGAAGCTTCTGAATAGAATTAGAAAGCATCAGAAATATTGGCAAAACAAATTTAAATGAGCCCAAAATGAAGAGATTTCCCAAAGTAACTTTGTGGAGAATATCTAAATTGTGACCATGCCTCAAACCTTACCTTGGGTTTTCCGTGAATATACTTGGAAATCGGCCCTAAAAAAGAACAGATACCAGCGAATCGGAAGCAGACCAGAGTAGACCACAGGAAGCTGTTGAACAGAGCTGGCGATCCCTCCTCGTCACGGGACGAATTCCTGGCTAACTTTGCCAGAGTCCCAACTGATGACGCTGGGCAGCCTGTTCGTAACTGTGGGCTGGACTCCGTTGTTCCCTGTCAATGCCAATTTCGCTTATCATGGCGAGCTGAGTTCTTTGACCTCAGCTGATTAGGCGTTAATAGAAATGACCGACTGACCACCAATCTCTGTTTAGAGACTAAGCACACCGGAGATTTTGAATTTGTTCCTCTTTTTTTTTTCAGATAAAAAAAATTGGGGCACTTTTTATTCGTAGAAAAAGCCAGGAAAATTTTTTATGTTATGATTTGGTAGACACTGATAGTTTTTCAACGAAGAGGGGATCAATATAAGATTATTATTATTATTACTATTATTATTATTATGACTCCGTATGCTTCCATTTCTTCTTCTTCTTCTTCTTCTTATTATTATTATTATTATTATTATTATCATTATTATTATTATTATATTTTTTTTTTTTTTGCAATCTCACACCAGTTACTTGGTGGTAACTGCTGGAGTTTGAGTGACAGCAAGTCTCCTCAAGTCTCCAGCCCTCCTCTCCTAGTACTCATAGGTCGCAGTATTAATGCGATTTACAGTTTCACACCGGTTGCGCAGTGGTTATCGCTGAAGGCTGAGTGACAATAAGTCTCCTCAGGTCTTCAGCTAATTTATTATTATCATTATTATTATTATTATTATTATTATTATTATTATTATTATTATTATTATTATGCAATCTCACACCAGTTGCCTGGTGGTTACCGCTGGAGGTTGAGTGACAGCAAGTTTCCTCAAGTCTCTAGCCCTTCTCTCCTAGTTCTTATAGGCCACAGTAATACTGCAGTTTACAGTTTCACACCGGTTGCCCAGTTGTCATTGCGGAAGGCTGGGTGACAAAAAGTCTCCTCAGGTCTTCGGCCAACATCACTTCTCTCCTTGGCCTATCATGCCAGTGTAGTGGTTCACATTTCCACTCTCATTTTCCTTCCTCTGTTGGGCCACTGCTAACAATTGGTGTTGCAGTCTTTATATTTCTAGCACTTTCCTCGGTATCCGTACAGTCCCTAGCAGTACTGTGCTCTGTACAGTCTCAACCCTTCCTTTTATCCCGAGCTCCTCCAGTCTCGCCCTCAGTGGCTTTATTATTATCATCAGAAATGGAAGCATAAGGAGTCACTTTCAGTATAGGCTATACAGTCTCAAAACGGCACAGAAATAGAATTTTTTTTTAAATTACCCATGGGGTGCCTCAGAACCCTCGACTACATTGGTTCACTAACCTCATCCTTAATGGACTTTCCCGTGATCCCCGAGCATAAAATCCTTTCCCCAAGACCATTTCCATCACCGAATGTACTTGTTTCTTCCTTTAATGAAGAAATAGAACAATCTCTCTCACCACAAAGCCTCTAGTTGAACGACGAAGGTTTCAGTGGCCGCCGACCTCACTCACACACACACACACACACACACTCTGCCTGTTTTCACCGGAAATCAAAACGCGACTAATTCTGTAGCGGGAAAGCTTACAGTCGACTCTTTAACGAATGGAAGAAAAGGAAAATTAGAAACATTGGTTTTACTTACAAAAATAATTATAAAAAAAAGTTAAATCCGAAAATGGCGACATCATTACCTCCCCTTGGGGGTCCTGTACCACCCAAACCCGCACATCGGCTATACCCTTGTCAAACTCACTGAACCCGGGTATTTGGTTACATACGTGCCTTAAAAACAACTTAACGTCATTCATTTTTGAAGCTCCTTCTTTGCAGAAGACCAAAGAGCTGAAAAATAACTTCATGGCAAAGGCAGAAAGGTGGAAAAATGTGGTTGGTTCCTTATTCAACATTATACATATTAGAGTGAATCTTGTATATTTCACGCTCGATGTTATTTATTCAAGGGAATAAAACAGACAGCTGTGAATAGCTGTGATATCCATAGATTTCTGAGTGATATGAAGTGTATTTAGCCAGCAATCCTCCATTAATACTGGTTTTTTCTCACTGCACTGGAACGTAGCGTACCGGTAAAAACACTTCTAATTTAAGCAACATTGCCACACCTCAAAATGCTGTACGTTTGCAACCTAGACAACACTCCATGGGCTATGACATAATGAATGAAAACATCGATAAAGCGGCACTTCATTCATCATCATCATCATCAGTCTTTCAACGTCCATCGTTGAACATAGACCTTCCCCAGGATTCACCACACTTCTCTATCATGGGCGTCGCAGAGCCAGTACTTTCTGAATTTGTCTAGCTCATCTTTCCATCTAATATTCAGCCGGCCTCAGTTGCGCATGTGATTTCTGGGGATCCATGTCGTGAGTCGTGATGTCCATCGGTGGTCTGCCATCCTTGCAACATGGCCAGCCCACTGCCATTTGAGATTTTTAATGAATTCTATGATATCCCTGACTGTTTGCACTTCATTAGTAGCTATTAAAGTGCATAATCAAAACACCCTAACCCCTTTCACTCACTTAGTCTACTGCAATTTAGTTTTGTACAAAACCACAAGGGTGGGACACATGTGAGGATCGAACCCTCTCCTCTAGTTAACCATCGCACCGTCAGAATATATAGCTGTCTGCAGATGACACAATTATTGATTATTACTATTTTAATTAACACTCCCTTATTCAGGGTTGAGCACTCTTCAAGTAGGGAAACTTGTCCATTATAAGCTATATAGCAATGCTCTTCCAACTCTGGAATGGAACACTCTGGTGGATGGGGAATTGTGCGTAGGGAGTATATCACTTAAATTCGGTGCTACAGACCGACCAATTCTGAGTCGGGCAGGGGTAAAATACCTGCCTCTGTGTCTGTAGCGTGGGTTTCGATCCTACCTCGTGGTACTGGATGGAATATTGGGTAGTCTATAGCCACACTGACGAGTTGTAATACGATGAAACAGTTGTACTTTATTGGTTGGCTATCAAAGTGCGTAATTAAAACACTGTCTGTGGATGACTCATATATATATATATATATATGTGTGTGCGTGTGTGTGTATGTGTGTGTGTATGTAAATTGAAACAAATAATATCATTCTTTTTCAAAGTGGCACGCTTCTGATGACCCAAAATTCATAAAAAATAGTATTCAATTTTTTCTCAGTATATTTCCACGTCTGGCTAAAAAAATCAATCGAAGACAATAAGCATACACGACTTACGTCCCTTTACAGGGGATCCTTCGTGACGTCACAGAAGACTCGTGTGTGTTTATAACGAATTATGAAGTAAACCCGTAATTATAGTGTTGCACCCCGCCCTGAATAGTAATGTGAAGGGATGGATGGATTTTAAACCGTATTATTTCCCTGAAAACCACAAACTGTGCAAAGTTTGAATGGATAAATTTTCAAAAAGGAACTTTTGGCCCTCCAAACATTTGAAATTATGTGAACGTCATTTCACCAGGGACAGTTTCACGATGGACCCAAAAGTCGGGGAAATCAGATGGATTTTACAGAAATACGAAAGGTGCAGTTCCTTCTGTGTTTGATTAAACCCCATTGAAATCTCCCATGGAACGGAAGCAAGCTTTGGAAAATGAGCGATCTGAACCTGTGATATTAGACACGTAATAAGTTTGTTATCGATTTTCCTAATGCTAATTTTTAAAGAAAAGGTTGGAAAAATATGCTGTTAATTTTCTATACTCAAACCCTGTAGAACTGGAGATTTTTCATGACATTATTCGCTAGAAAGTCATTTTTACGTAAAAAAAAATGGAATTAATATTTGCATTCAGAAAATCTTCAAAGATTTGACGAGACAAAATATATCGATTTTAAAAATTATAGCCCAAATCAGCATATTTTTAGATTTTAATAAGATTCCTGATACTTTTTTTGTTGTTATCTTTCCATTACAAACTTTAGACAAGAATATTTTTTCTATTTTATGATTCTTATCCTGAGATAACTAAGAGTGTAAATAAACATCTACACTAGTTTTTGCACTCATTTTCGCGAGAAGAATTAATTAAAAGAAAATTTATATTCAAACAAATGATTTTGTATCAAAATTTGCATAAAATTATTTTATGATTTTGAATTGAATTTTCAGCTTTAGTAACCTAACAATTGATTGTTTACTTTTCTCGGTTGGTTTGATATAAAAAATTCGGGTGTTAGTGACTAATTTCCTGAATCTGTCAAGTTCATCTCTCCATCTTGTGTTCTGTCGGCCTCGGTTTCTTATGTGATCTCTGGGGATCCAGGTTGTGAGATGTGATGTCCATCGGTTATCTTTCATACTTGCAACATGGCCTGCCCATTGCCATTCGAGTTTTTAATAGTTTCTATGATGTCACGGACACCTGTTTTCTTCCTTATATACTGTGCTGTCTTGTGATCTCTTCGTAAGGTTGAGCATGATTCTCTCATGCGCACGTTGCATACTTCTCAGTTTGTAGGTCTATCTCTTGGTTAGGATCCATGTTTCAGCTCCATAAGTGACTTTCGGGAGGATGCATTGGTTGTATACTCTTATTTTTAGGATTATTGGGATCATTTGGTTCTTGAAAGTTGAGCTCACTCTGCCGAAGGCTTGCTATTCCAGAGTGATTCTTCCCTTTTTTCCTCCTCTTTTGAGGGTCTCATGGAGATTCATTGTCGTAGGTAGATGTAGTGGTCTACCTTGCTGAGTTTTGCATTTTCTATCTTGGCAGTTATGTTCTTATTCTCAACATGATTATTGTACATGATTTTCGTTAATTGTGGCGAATCCTTGGGAAGGTCTACGTCCAACGACATATGTTAAAAGACTGATGATGATGATGATGACGATGATGATGATGACGATGATGATGATGATGATGATGATGATGATGATGATGATTAGAGACAAATTATGATCCAATCAATAAAAGAAAAAATATGACTAATTTTTGTGCTCTCCAGTTGCAAGACGTCTCTCTCCTCAGATAATTGGTCAATTTTTGAAAAAAAAGTTGATTTTTGGAGTTTTAGAGGGACTCATGTTCACTGAATAAACATAACGTGAAAACGAGCTCTTGCCAATCAATAATACAAGTAAGCGATGCCCACTTTGAAATATTTTTCCGAAATTTTGAATGGAAATTTCTTTTCAAAATTCGTCCTTTATTATTTGAGTACCGACGATATTATAAAAATCCAACGAACATTCAATTCTTTGTAAAATTTTGAAATACAAGTGTCAGGGAAAAGTGTGGAAGATTTCCAAGAGCTAATCGTCGTAATATTTTTTATTTACACTGCAACAGATTTTTGCAACATTTATTTTCAAAATATCTTCGTTTCCACAAGGTGTACACAAATAATTTCTCTCTCTGATTTTCCCCCAAGACTTTCTTCATAATAATGCTACAAAGTTTCCGATGATAAAATTAAATTTTATACGATTTTGACTGAATCACTTCCAAAAAGAGGCTACCATATTATGATCTCCAATGACGTCATGCGCAGGAACGATAAGTCATGTAATACTGAGTTAAATATCGATTTTTACAGATCAATATCGCAGAGATCGGTTGACTATGAAATAATTGAGGGTTCAGGATGAAGTTCTTTGATAACAAAGAAATATATTGTAAAGTAAAAATACACCCTGAAATTTACTTAAGTTGACCTTTAAAGTGTATTACTAAAACATCTCCACTTCCATATTTAGTTATTTTAGTACAATGTAGTTCAATACAAAGCAACAACGGTTGAACACATGTGAGTATCGAACTCTCTACACTAGTAAACCATTGCACAGTATATATATATATATATATATATATATATATATATATATATATATATATATATATATATATATATAAGTTTCTATATAATATGATATGATATAATATAATAATATAATATAACGCAATTTATTATCATTCTCTTCCCCGAAGTATATTTGTTTCGTACTTATATATATATATATATATATATATATATATATATATATATATATGTGTGTGTGTGTGTGTGTGTGTGTGTCTGAGTGTGTCTGTCTCTGTGTGTGTGTCTGTGTGTCAGTATATATATACCATGACCTATAAAATTGTTATGATAGTATGTTAGACTGAGTCGTCAGAGAGAGAGAGAGAGAGAGAGAGAGAGAGAGAGAGAGAGAGGAAACAGGAGTCCGCTGCCTCTATCATGACACTAAATGTTATTTTCGGTTTTCTTTGTAAAACCGTAAAAGTGACGTAAAGTGAAATTTCAAAGAGTGAAAGACACTTGTAATCACCTCAGTCAGACGAAAAATTCAAAATACATGAGATTTACATTGTTGTATTGATTATTCATTCTACTTTGAAACCACACAGTCGGTGACAAACCTCGAACAAAAGACATTGATTCTCTTAGTGTAAGTGTTAACCGCTCAGAAAAAAAAAAGTTTGTTTACAGACATATCTGCATCTATGTTTACGTAGATTATTTCATACATTGGGAGCTGGAAAATGAAGTATCTTTCTCCCGAAGGAACTAATATTAAATGTCTGTTTATTAAATCAGCGTGTATGTGTTACTTTAGACGTATACTTCTGCAGTTTTGTGTGTGTGTGTGTGTGTGTGTGTGTGTGTGTGTATGTGTGTGTATGTTTATGTGCGTGTGTATGTGTGTGTGTATGTGTGTACGTAATGCACGTGGACATACATGTCCGTGTACTGTCTATCAGAAGCAGATAGACGAAGAAAGGAAAACAAGTGACCGAGTACGTGTGTATGATTGGTTTCCAATTATCCAGTATACCCGCGTAGTAATTTCTGTGTGTTCGTGTGCATGCGCAGAGGCAATGCGTTTTCTGTGTTATTTTCAGTGGTGGAAATGATGGGCGGTGCACGGGTGTACGCCCTATACCTACTTCGAGTTATTGTTGTACGTCTCAAAACAACCCTGGAATTGGTCATATTTTTTTCTAATTATCCACGGGGGCATTCAGCGCCCCCAGAAACCCCAGGGCTCACTTTCGTCCATCTGTGATCCCCGAGCATAAATCCTAGATATAGCCCTACAGTATATCTCGTTCCCCAAAACCAATTTCCAACCGAGGAATGTTTATGTTATGTCAAGACGTGCATAACAAGAGAGAAGCAAAAAAGAAGAAAAGGTTCAAAACAAAACTCTGGAAAATGTTCTCCCAGTAAATCTTATTTCCTGTTCTGTTAGCCCATTCAAATGAATGGCGAAACCATTGAAAAGAAAGAGCATCTCTATTTTTTTCTGTCTCTTCATTCACTTTTGTGTCAGCATGTGCTTGAGTGAGCATGCGCCAATATCAGTTACATATTTCTCTAACAGCCAAATACCTCAACCAGTTCTTTACAGTGTCAGTCGCTGCTCAGCAGTTAGGAGCGGTACCGAGGGCTCAGAAGTTCGAGGTTTCGTGGGGCTCATTGCACTTTTGCCGCAGCATTTCCGGTTGAAGATTAAAAGAATGGAAATTTCGGAACATTTTTATTTATTCGAGATGACGAACTCTTTCTCATCACCTGATATCTTGAACATGAGTCTTCCGTCACAGGCATTCCAGGATGTTTGACTGAGAGTGGGCGAGTGAGCACTTGGGAAGACCACTCTCCCACAACCATCTAACTGCCCCAACAGCAGTAAGAGTAAATAGCTGTTACGCTTATTGTCAACCTTGACAGAGAGCAGTCATACCAGAAATAAGGTAACTGAAGAATGATGTGTTGGCTCGATGTCTCTTTTGATGTAGAAGATGAAATTATCCCAATCAGCATTCATCATCATCATCATCATCAGTCTTTCGACGTCCGTCGTTGGACATAGAACTTTCCCAGGATTCGCCACACTTCTCTATCAAAGGCGTCGCAGAGCCAGTGCTGTCTGAATTTGTCAAGCTCGTCTCTCCATTCAATATTCTGCTGGCCTCGGTTGCGCATGTAATCTCGGGGGATCCATGTCGTGAGTTCATTAATTGTCCGCCATTCTTACAACATTGCCAGCCCACTGCCATTTGAGATTTTTAATGGAGTCTATGATGTCCCTGACCCCTGTCTTTTCCCAGATGTACTGTGCTGTCTTGTGGTCTCTCCATGTGAGGCCTAGCATAATTCTTTCGTGTGCATGGTTCTCAATTTGCAGATCTGTCTCTTGGTTAGGTTCCATGTTTCAGCTCCATAAGTGACTATTTGGAGGATGTATTGGTTACACACTCTTCTTTTTAGGATTAATGGGATCTTATTTCTGAAGGTTGAGCTTGCTCTGCTAAAAGCTTGCCATCCTAATGTGATTCTTCGCTTGAATTCTTCTTCTTTTGAGGGTGTCATGGAGATTCGTTGACCTAGGTAGATGTAGTGATCTACTTTCTCCAGTTCTGTGTCCTCGATTTTGATCTTAGAGGGTGTTTTTTTTTTGGGGGGGGGGGGGTAGAGTCAGCATTGCATACAGTTAAATCAACTGAATATTTTGGTACAGGTGTCCCCGCTGTCTAAAAATTTGCTTTACGCAAAATTTTGGGCTTTTGTAAAAAAAAATAAAAAAGCGAATGCTGTGTTTAATGTTTACTTTGCGATGAGCTGTTGTAATGGTTGCTCCTGCCTCCTTCCCCTCTTCCTAATCTTCCACCAGCTCGACATCTGACGACCCAACCTAATATACCACAGTCACCATTGTTTTTGCCTGTGATCGCTCCAATTTTTTTTTCATGAATTAATGGTAATTCCCTCTCCACTTTGCACCATTTCAGCTTACGAAAGAATGTTCACAGGAACACTACTTTAGGAGAGCGGATAAACCTGTACACGAAATGAGATGCGATGCGAAATTTAGGAAGGTGTATACAGTATTGTTTGGAGATAAATACCTTCAAACTATTTATGGGTGTTCTTACAAGTTAACCTGGTGCAGAGATCAAAAGATTTATTTGCAACAGATCTGATTAACTGTTCGCTTCACCAATTCTCAAATCTTCATTTCACTCACGGCAATATTCGTACGATCCTCATTCGCCCCTTCCAATTAGATATTCAAACCACGGTTAATTTAGCTAGAAAGAATGATGAATTAAAGACTCTCGAGGCAAATCCTGTGTAACAAATTCAGAGAAGGAAGACGAAGCGGTGGTCAAAGGAGAAAGCTACCCTCCAGAAATCTGACAATCAGCCGCCCGATTTTGAAACTTCTGCATGTGAACGGCCAACGTGGAGATTAATTTGCTACCGAACATTGGTCAGATACAGAAGCCAAATGAGATACATGTAAGCTGCGACAAGAGAGAATCCGAAACCCGAACATCATGGGGCGATTTCAAAGGATTGTGTGTGGAAGAATACGCCCTTACGAGGATTTGACTTTCATTTTAATGCTGGTTCTGTCCAGAAAGTATATAGTTATTCTGTATCAATCGAAAACCGGTAATGCGGTATTAAATTAACTGGGTAACCAATCAAATGGGTCCTTACTGAGGAACATGCTGTCTTGTCCTCGGTCTAAAATCTCCATCAACGACGAAAAGATAGAAGTTGCAAGGAGCCAAAAGGCTGTAAGGGGGAGGGAACTGACAGACCGGAGAGATGCGTTGGGCTGCAAAAAAATGAAATAGAATAAAATGAAATAAACCCTGCTCGACACGTCGGTTATTGTCAATGCAACAATTACAGAGTACTCACGCTCACTCAATGGCGTTTTGCTGCCGACTTAGTAACCCCACGGGAGAATTTCTATCCCTGCACGTATAGTAAGGTTCCTTTTGATAGGTTGCCAAGCTATATCAAAACCACACACCCAGTTCTCGAGATATTCAGAATAGCTCGACACTATCCGCACAGACCTAATTAGCATAAATAAGATTGAGTTTTAATCTTGTGCTGTATCTAGTTTCTGTGTTCTGTCTACTTATAAAATATACGATAGCAGGGGTTAAAACTATCTCAATGGTCCTTGATCCCATCCAGGAATTACAACGGAAAGATTATTCAACAGTGAACACTTTTCGCTTAACACTGCGCAATATCTCCCTGGTCGTATCAAATGTTTCATGCCTCAATGAATTTTTGTATGAATCACCGAATCACTATTCAGCCGAAGATATACCCGGTTCTATATGACACCGTTACGACTGAATACTCAAATCGGCAAAATGCATTGCATCCTTATCTCTTCCAGTCACAGTTGAACGACTACATTTGTTGGTTCATATAAACGATGTGTTCTTGATATTTCTAAGTTTAGTTTAGTAAGGCACATAGGCGCAACTTGTGGGGAAAAAAGCCGTATGAAGGTGGCCTTGGTTATTTTTCCAAGTGGGAAGGTTCTGCTTGTCTGTTGTCCATGGGAATCAGCAATTGAAATCCTGGCTCTTATTTGAGCTCGAACACCGACCACTGGCGCCAGTAGGAAATATTCAAAGGAATAAAAGAAAGACAAATGATTCGAAGAGGCATTTATTTTACACAAATACTATTTTTCAACATTCCCTGTCGGTGCACACGATTCGGTGATTGATACTAATCACATGGATCAGAATATTATACTGTGAAACTTTCAAATCAAAATTCTGCTAATAACTACGTGTCAGGCTACCTACTCATTGATACTGCTTTATACACACACACACACACACACAACTATTTTGCCTGTGTATAATACGCACATCTAAGTAAAATATTTAAAATAAACAATGCAAATATCATACTGCACCAAATCCGCTGGTATAATGACTTATAGTCATCTATCAAAAATTGAAACTGGCTACTATGGGACTTTGATTAGTTGCAGTGAGTGGTAGTCCCCAAAATCCCCTTGGTAACCATTCAATACGCATGGTTACTGAGAGTGTACACCAACAAATAATATATATATATATATATATATATATATATATATATATATATAATTAATAATTGAGTCATCCATGGACAGCTGTTTCGTTGTATTACAACTCTTCAGTGTGGATATCGACTATCCATTATCCATCCAGTACCATGTAGGATCGAAACCTTCGCCTCAGACCCAGAGGCTTGCAGAACTGGACGGTCTGTAAGACTTAAATTAAGTGATATATTTACTTACACCCAATTCCCCATCCATCAGAGTGCTCTATTCCTGAGTTGGGAGAGCATTGCTATATAGCTTATAATGAACGAGTTACCTTACTTAAAGAGTGCTCAACCCTGAATAAGCGAGCATTATATATATATATGTATAATGGTTTAAGGATTCGCTACACAGATAAGTCTATGTTTCTGCCCCGTTTGGGCTCCTTTAGGCGAATTTTAGTACAATGATATTGAAATGTAAATCCTTGAAAACCGTATAAATCCTTGATAGTTAAACAGAAATATACTTCCGCTAATTGCAAATAACTATCTTTTGCAAGGAAAATTCGACCTATTATTTTATAATAATGCAATAAAATATTTAAAATTTAAAAAAAAACAAGTGGAGGAAAACAAAGACGAAGCTGGCCCTTCCACGATCCCGGCTGCCCATACTATCAGTCTTTCTTTCACGCCATAACTCTTGCAGTTGCTGGGCTTTGAGAAGCCGTAATCATTGGTTTGCCATTTTTTATGGCTATTTGGTTTTTGTTTTTTTCAAATGGCCGCCATCATTTGGCACGGCCTGCAGAAGGAAACTGGCTAAACATCGTGTATCATCACCGATGACTACGGTGACTCATGAAGGAGAGAATTAAACCAATCCAAGGATTGATAACACTCTGTGTCGGACTGATGTGGTCCTTGCTTCTCTTATTCATTATCCCTTTATTTCGTGGGCGTGCGTGTGTCAGCCTGTTCTTTTTAGCCATAAGGACCTATTTAGCATTCACACCATGCTTGTACATAGGCTTGTAATCTTTCTTTCGAATTCATCTCGAGTGTGGGTTAGTGATTACAATAATGGTTGCTTATCTCGAAGTCAATCTTTATTTATGGGGTTTGAGGCTTGTACAAGAAACAAGTGGAAATGAAAGAAAATATTTGCGCAGCATCATTCCTGCACAAGTGAATATTGAGTTATTACACACAAAGTATTGATTGCTTATTTTACATCATTATACTATTATTTTGCTTGTTTGTTTGTACAACCGTTACGCTGATTATCATTCATTCTTCTCTTAACTTTCACTCTTTCTCTGCGTGTTCATTACATTGCATAAATGAGTAGGGGGTACTCATTTATGCTATATAATGAACACAGGTACGGATGAAAGAGGGTTCGGATGCTTGAATGGGATCAAAAGTGACCCAACTTTCACGATAGCAGTCGTCTTCCCCATTCACCATAGCAATCTAATTACCAAGAGTAAGAATAGAAGAGAGTGCTTATGCCTGCATGGGAGCAATAGGGACTCAGTTGCCATTCATTCATTGCTTTTTCCTTGCAAGTCTGAAGCCTAAAATCAAGTTATTGTAGTAGTAGTAGTAGTAGTAGTAGTAGTAGTAGTAGTGGTGGTGGTGGTGGTGGTGGTAGAGCTCATGAATATAGACTGTGAGCAAAAGCAATCATTAATAGTAATAAGAGGTATATTGACTTAATTTGCACTAGCGTGTTTTATAGTTAATAAACACGCATTCCATAAGTAATACATTTCTTCAATAAAACATGTCTTGTTAGTCACTCAATAGAAAGTGTCACATGGCCAACGTCTTTTGACAGCATGACGTGTTGAAAGCGATCATTTATTAGGCAGTGATCACTGAAAAGTCCAAATTTTCAAAAAACAAAACAAAAAAGATATGAGGCGTATATGCTGATTTTTCACTTCATTGGTGCGATTTGTACACGTGGTTTATACATAGACAGATAGCCAGCGTGGCAGAATCGCTCAAAAACTGTAAAAGCCTATGCTGTCCAGTTTTAATTGACGATTGATGGTTGTCGGTTTCTAGTTATAAGCTGTAATTGTAGAAGTATATTAGCAAGAATAATGATGATACCTTAGCTGTCAACGCCCATGGAATCTCCACTGGTTCAGCTAGAAGAGAAGAATGCTATAAGGGAAAGATTTTAAAATGTAATCACATTTTTTTGCAGATTTAATAATTTGTAACCATTGGAGTTTTTTGAGCCCTTAAATTCAATGGTTCCTACCAAGAAGAAATACTTATATTCAAGTACAATTTTAGATCAGGATATAATGTTTATCAAGTTGCTGATAATGTCATCGAAGCATTGGGAGTGAACATAACAACGATGCGAAGTTCAGCGTCGGTTCAATAAATATAGGACCGGAAATATGGATACCAATAATAAACTCAAGAGGAGGCTCAAGCCTGTTTTTGATAATGAAGAATTATCGACAGGATTGGACGATGATCCACAATCGACTGTCTTTCTGAAGACTTGAGGGTTTCAACACCGACTTTATCACATCGCTTCAATGCAATGCGAAAAAGATAAAAAGTAGTCAAAATGGCACCACACGGACTGAATAAAACGCTCGTTCAAAAAAGTTGAGGGCAGTTCAGTAAAGTAGTAATAAATCAAGTGCAGAATCACTGAATCGGAATTGATAGCTTCGAAGTATTTAGCGTGGGGCCCTTGAAATTTCCGGGCCTGCAGCTTAAGATACTTTAACTACATAGTTAATCCAATATTCCTTCGACTGCTTTCAGTGGATTCGTCTTCGTTCCTCTTCAGTACTTGTGAAATACGTGGTAATCCGAGGCATATGCATTTAAGTAAACGAGCGGTGCCTTGGTTACACATAAGCATTGTGCAGCAGTTGCAGTTGTGCAGCTGCCACCATGCCCGGCTCCCCCCTCCAATGCACGACAAATTCATTGGCGTCGATGGCTTATGCCTAACTCCCCATTCTATCTTTTACGATCAGCGCATGCGCAAAACCTGCAGCGTTGCATCTGTTTACGAGTGTGCATTGCTGGATATAAAAGAAAGAGAAAAAAGGGAGGAAGCTAAACATCTGGAAATAAAACAAGCCAAACAAAGCCACAAAAAAAGGGGGAAGGAGGAATAGGAAAGAGGAAGGGAAGAGGAGAGTAGTGAATGGACGATACAAAATTCAGCGTGGGTTATTTTTCTATTTATTTGATCAATCTAAGCGCGTTATGTCAGTGTCCTTTATCCGATGTATCAGCCATGAGCTTGAATAACAACGATCTGTGCCCATTGAAATGCACACACGCACATAATAGAGCCATTGAAGGAGGTTAAGATCGTGTATCGCCAGTCTTTCGAGGCGGTAAAAGAGTGCTTGTGTCGGAAATCCAGCTTTCATAATCCTAACCTCGACTAAAACTTGAACACCGACCCCCGACACAACAGATCAATTCATTACCGTTCTTACCCACGTATTCGGATGCTTGTAAAATTTTTGATAACCTCGTCAGTCAATTTTTTCTGCTCCATTTTTTCTTGTTATTGTTTTTTTTTATATTTGTTTTTTTATTTATTCCTTCGTTGGTTCTTACCTGATAAATTTGATTTGGTATTGGATGGTTTTTATGATAAGAAACTATATATATATATATATATATATATATATATATATATATATATATATATATATATATATATATATATGTATATTTTTCCTCAGTTTCTCTTCTCGTAACAATGAACTCTTCCACTTGAAGGTAAAAATTTGCTGATAGAAATATCTACTACCTACCATTCGAAGCAATGAATCCTTCTACTAAAACAAGTTTAGTTTTATTTTTATTAAAAAAGATCAACTCGAAGAAATTCAGATATATCAGTGATTTTTTTTACGTATATTAACTTGTAGTGTGAATAGATGTTGATATTTTATCAATTTTATCAGTGGTTTTGATAAAAAGTGACTGAAGTCGTTCGAGTGAAACAGTCCATGGTTTCAAATGGTTGGTGGAAGATATTTATATCCGCAAAATTGTCACTTTCAAGTTGAAGAGTCTGTGGTTATGGACAAAGAAACAAATAGAACAAGTCACACTTCTTTCTTTTTTATGGCCCATTACTCTTCACTTTCCGACCCCCTTCTCCTCTTTCTTTTTACCTGGTTTCCTTCATCTGGCTATTCTTTTTATCCCCAGCCATTTTCATCCCTTTTCCCCTTCACCGGCTCTTTCTTTCTTCCTCTCTTCTTTCCTTCATTTTTTTTCTTTTCTTCACTTTTCTATTCTTTAACCTGCCTTTTTCCTTTTTTTGGTCTTTCTGACCCTTACTTCCTTTCTTTCTTTCTTTCTTCCTCTCTTCTTTCCTTCATTTTTTTTCTTTTCTCCACTATTCCATTGTTTCTTTCTAATCACCTGCCTTTTTCATTCTTTTGGTCTTTCTGAACCTTTCTTTGTTTCTTCTTTCCTTCACTTTTTCTTTTCTTCACTTTTCTATTCTTTCTTATCATCTTCCTTTTCCATCCTCTTGGGTCTTTCCTTCACTTTTCCTTCTCTTTTCCTTCCTTACTTTTCATCTTTCCATTCTTTCTTATCAACTGCTTTTTCGCCATTCTTTTCTTTCTTTCTTTCTTTCTTTCTTTCTTTCTTTCTTTCTTTCTTTCTTTCTTCCTTCTTCCTTTTCCTTCTTTTCTTTCTTTTCACCTTCTCTTCATTTTTCCCTTCTTCACAACCCCTCCTTCATTCATGTCCTTCTTTTTCTTTCTTTTGGTTTTCTCTATTTTATTGTCTAAATGCATTGCTTATTTTATCCCACCCTGGTTTCTTTCTTTCTTTTCCTTTTTATCGTCTGTTCGTTGAAAAAATTTTCCGAACCTTTCAGTTCACTCATTTCATTCTCCATAACATTAAACGTTAGTCCCAATGCCCCTCTTTTAACTCTGACCCACACATTCAAATCCACGCTGTGTTGCACATATAAAATGATATCCTACATCATGAGCTTATGTAAGTATCATATGCGCATGCGTGTATACACTTCTTGTTAACTCTGTGCATGTTTCGACATTGATATTGAAGAAAATTTATTAATTCCATTTTGTTTTTTGTTTTTCATTCATCTTTTTTTGCTCATGCTAAAAGATTAATCTTGGACTTTTGCAGCTTCTGGACCAGACGACGTGCCCAGAATGTAAAGAGCTACAGAAAGCGCGTGGTTTGGGTTCGAGAAGAGGATACGTCAATATTTCGAGACCCAGGCAAAACCCACTAGAAATGCTTTCCGTTTCATTTTATATCACCTACAGCTCGACAGTGCTGTATATACCGCCTAAAATGCATACAGAACTAAAGTATAACCATCTATGCTAATAGCAGAATTACGATGAGACAATTATAAAGGAGACACTACGAGCCACCGTCATCGAGATATTTCAATTTTCCAGTTCATAGCGAATCAGAGCTCCAGTTGTATTACAAAGAGCAATGCAACAACAAAAAACAACAACAACAGGACATTAATTAGTTTTTGGTCGAGGAAAGAGTACATGGATTGACGATTATTTTCATGTGCAATTTTTTCATATTAAACCCCTTGAGGATTATGTGGTCATTACGCAACCTGGGCGTCAATTGATTTTTTTTGCTGGTCTTCACAAGTATTTCATGCAAGCATATGCATAAAATTATGATCATGTCGGAAAGAGTTGGTTTGCGGCAACAGCAGGAATTATGGCTTCACTCGTATTACGGATATGAATAGATGGTATTCTTTTGGAGAAATACACACGCAATGGTCTGTGATACTAGTTAATTAACCGTGAGTCCATCGTAGTAACCCAGCAGTATAGTCATATGCATCACGATGATCACTAAGCTTATTTTGTCTGGTACAAGATTATAGAAAGAAACTCCCAGTGAAGATAGGATTTCTCCCGTTTGCAATGGTCTGGGAGATCAGGTTGTTAACTGTGGTCCCATCTCAGCTACGCAGTAATATAGTCATACGCGTATAGATGATTAGTAAACTTATTTTGTTTGGCACAAGGCCACTGTGTAACAGTTACGTTACTTTTTAATGTCTCCCGTCACAGCGGTCAGCCGGTAAGACGAATTTGTTACCCATCGCGCTATGGTCTGCGCCCAGGAGCCAACAATCTACTTATATGCTTCGTCGCATAATTGGCTGTATATTCTGTCTGGAACATTTGTTATTTGTCAAGAGAAATAACTATCACATGTTAATTAGAGAGTAATCTCCCTTTTTAAAATCTATCAATCGAAAATGCGTAAAAAAATCTAGGTTCGTTCTAGTTGAGTGATTAACATGAAAGTGTAGACTAACGCAATGTTTTAGATAATTCTAAATCCTATGCAACTACAAAATTATTTGTTTTCTGACTGCATTCGTTTTCTGACTGCATAAGTAAACTAGTATGTACTTATACTGATCATAGTCACAAAGGTTGTTTGTATGCTTGTTCTGGTCACGGTGAAGACATGTTTTACTCTCTTCTTCTCTTCAAAGCTGATTGAAGAGAAGACGAATTATGATATTGAATATGGCCAGCAGCTAATGTGTGACTGACTAACCGTGTCTATATGTAGGTTTTTTGTGTTTTTGTGTAAGTTTGCTGTGTCGGTGTGTAAGTTTGTCATGAAAATATAGATTTTACCCTCTTCCTCTCTATAGAGCTGATTGAAGAGTTGGGCGAATGAGACTTGTGTAACTGGCAAACGATGTTGAAAAAAAGAAAAATTCTAAAATGCTAATCTATTCATAGATAAGATAGAATCCCGTCGTTTTTTGCGGGTACTATGCTAGTGATAGAATAAATTGCTCCATAAATGATTACACAGGAGATTAAAAAATCGTAACAGGCCATCCCTACCTCGAAGGACGGCCATTTTGAATCGACAATTTTTTTAGAAAGCTTAAAGTGACTGGATTCTTTTTTCAATGGTTAAATTCGGTAGATTCAATTTTTGGCTTATGCTCCAAAAAATGATACATAGGCTCGGAAAAGTATAGATATACAAAATTTTGATGAGATAGCAACGTTAGAAAAGAAAAAAAAAGTTTTTTCTGGATCTAAAAGTACCATTCTTTATATTTTGTATGAAATATTTATTTTATTTGTATTCTATTAGATGATTAGGATCCCTTGTATAAGTTTTCGGAGCGTGTATAGTTTTTAACAAATTATAGCTACCCAATTTTATGCATTTTTGATCCAACCTAGCCACTTTTAGCTATTATGAATGGCTGATTCGGAATGTTCGTTCTCTGGAATCTATTATTGCAAAGATTGCTCCTTTCCTCTGTTGAGAGCGACCGTAAGCAAAGTTTCGGCGAATTTCACGGACGATTCGGTAGGTGTACAACTAGTTCTTGCATCATAACATTTGCATTGATTCAACCAATCATTAAGGTTCATAACAAACAGGACCGGCTCAAGATACCGGCTACACAAATCGCCAAGGGCATCAAGTGCTAGGGAGCGCCATATCATGTGACTGAGACTTTTCAAATACAAATGGAGAATGGGAAGAAGAATAAATTAAACAGAATTATAAACAAAATTTTTAGAATTCCCAATGTTAAGACAGATTTTTTAGGAATATCTGACAGTTAGATACTTTCTGTTTCCAAGGGATACAGTTAGTGATATGCACTCTTCATCGCCATATGTATTCATTTTTATCGCTGTAAAACACTAATAAATGAGATAATACAATACTTTGAAGGGCACCGAATTCCACCTTACCCGGAGTACCAGAAACCCTAGGGACGTCACTTATAATAAAGCACAAAAATTAATTGCCACCAACTTCGTTGCTTTCAATCCTCTGTGAAATGACAGAAAGAGCCTCGACGAATTACTAAGAATGAATAATTATGTCAAAAAGTGCAACCATTTCCGACCCCTGGCCCAAATTCCGCCCCGACATGACAGAAAAAGTATCCAGTGTCCTGTCCCGAGGATCCCCACACGTCACCGTGTGGGCCCCTACACTTGACTATGTGTCACTTTGAAGGGGTTAAACGGAGGGGAAGTTTTTTTTCCATCGAAACGCACAAACAAAAAGTAGTACGGGCTTTGTGATGCAGTGTACAAACAGCGGACATTCAAGGAGGAAAGGTTACCCTTCACTTTTAACCCCTTGAATAATTATATATGAACATATAAAATAAAAAGATACGTAAATGTATACATGTATATCGACCGGGAAGTAAGGATCCAGTTTAATACTATACTTACATCGCAAAAGATTTATTTAAAAACCTTTTCCTCTAAACTTTTTTAAGTTGTCACCCTCCCTTACATTCATTGAGTATGCATACCAAATATCTCAGGGCTCTACTCGTATTTAAGTTGTTGAGGGGTCAAATTGAACGGAAAACTTTTAAATTTAAAAATTAAAACGAGCGTAGACGATACTTCAGTTTGAACATATTTTTCTGTTCTTCAGTCAAATCCCAGTATGAAGGCTGAAGTTGAACATGAACAACAAAAACAATCCTCACCAAAAAGAGGGGTGTAAACCGATATGTGAATTTTAAACCATGATCAACTGATTACCATTAAGCTAAATGGACAGGTCTCAGATATTATTGAAAATTTATCATACAGGTACACACAGGTTGATTTCATTCTAATCAGTAAATGCATTCATACAATATATATATATATATATATATATATATATATATATATATATATATATATATATATATATATTGTGTCATCCACAGACAGCTGAGTCGTTGTATTACAACTCTTCAGTGTGGCTATAGACTATCCATTATCCTATCCAATACCACGAGGCAGGATCGGAACCTTAGCTTCAGATCCGGAGACTGGTATCGTCCCTTTACTCCACGGAACTGGACGGTCAGCGATGTTGAATTTAAGCGATATATTTATCGTCCACATCCCTCATCCACCCCATGTTAATATATATATATATATATATATATATATATATATATATATATATATATATATATATATATATATATAATTTCAATTTTTTTAATACACGATACAATAGTTGCGGTAACCATCTTCTGTCGGAATAGAGTAAGAGTTTGACCCAGCCGCAACCAGTTATGTTTGTTTCTTTTTTTCTGCAATGCCTCCAGCTATAAACCAGATAGAATCTTCTAAACCCTTCCAGATACCTGTTAACGCCTTTCGTTTCTGAAAAAGAAAAAAAAATACCTGCGCCGTTCAGTGGAAGGAATCGGGAAAGTTAATGTTAATGTTACTTCCGGCGGAAAATGGAAGTTCCAGAAGGTCGCGTGACCTTGTGCAGTTTTTGCAGCATTTGCCAAGCCGCTCAAGACGCCTGGCCCACCAAAAAACAAAAAAAAATACAAGGTCGAGTTTGGCTGTGCAAGGGTCAAACTCACCTGCTTCATTAAAATCTAAAAAGTTAACAAATCCATTTCTCTATGAAAAACATTATTCTAAAACTATGTCCCATTTCAACTTCTCTAAGAGTGAGAGTGTTTTCGTCATCACTTTTAGGTATTCCACATGTACGTGCACGACGTCACAAGTTTTGGGTGTGGCCAGTGTCATTGTTTTGATTTACGGGAAAAAGTGGGAGAACAATAAGTTCAACGAAGTGCCCATCATCCGTGGTAGAAGTAGGAGGAGGAGAAGGGAGATGGGAATGGTTTACACGAAGGTCTGGACTAAGTTCCATATTAGCCCATCAGAAATTCAACATATTACGGACCGACCGACCAAAAAGTGTCTTATAGGGATGCGCAGACTCATCTAATAAACTAAAAACTCCAATAGAATTGAATGAAAGTCAAAACTTGTTTTTTCTTTTGAATACAGGTTTCCCTTCTTTCTAAAAGCCGAGCGTAAAGCGAAGAAGCAATTTCTATTTATGTCCAAGACCCTCCAAGATGATCATGGTGGTATGTTATGCTGAGTCGGCGGGGTTTGGGGTGGTGGGAGGTATGGGAGATTTGGATGTAAGAGGGGTAGGGTGAGCGCTGTATCCATACCGATTTGCTGCAAACCAAACACTAAACGTTATTTTCGCTTCTCCCCTTTTTCGTGAAAAGCCAAAAAGTGGCGTAAAGCGAAGTTTCATACCTGTACCGATGAAGTATACTGTCTACCAAACAGAGCATTACTTTATTCTATGCATTTTTAGAAGCTGTCAACATAGGTTTCTTCAGTTTTTAAAGTGGTCTGGCTGGCTATATATGTATGGATCACTTACGGAGCTCGAGGGCTGAAAATTTAAGCATTTATCCATTATGTCTAGAATAAAACCTGTTTTTCGAATTTTGTTTCTCATTGCCCCCATATATGTTTTTAAAAAGGGAAGTCAATTTGCAATGTGAATTTATTCTAAATTTGTCCCATTCAGGCTTGTTCTTTGTTTTGTTTCTGTTTTGTTTTGTTTTTTAATTCAGAATTTTTAGTGATCACTGCCCGACAAAAGACGAGAAGAGGTATCTTATTCGTTGATCACAGCTTTCTTCGATTTTTAATTGATCACCCTCAACACAGCATGCTACCAAAAGATGTAGGTCACGTGACAGATTCTATTGAGTAACTAACCAGACCTGTTTTTTGTTTGTTTGTCTTGTTCACTGCCCATTTCCGTGATGTGTATCTTCTCCTGATGCATTGCAGGTGTAGACGACAGATTCATCGTCTATGCTGAACCTTAATGTCAGAATCTGACAAGTTCGGTCTGGATTGGGATTCAACGCAAGTCTTCAATTTGGCATCATTAATGCCTACCGGCCATCCTTTTCGTGATGAAGGTTCGAGTGACTCATTTCCAGTTTATAGCTTCTTGAATCAGTTGAGAGCAGTACGGTCACTTAATTCAGCTCCACCAAACGCTGTATATATATTCTACGGACTGCCTCAGATGCTTTTGTTCCAACTTCAAATTAGCAGTAGACAAACCCTTGCAATCAACTTTTTTATATGCAAAGTGTACTCTTCTTAACGTTGTCGATTTATTTTCGAACTACCGTTTATCGAAAGTGTTGTAGAGTTTTGCACGACGTAAATTTCCTTTATTTATTTACATGTTCGGCTTTTCGATTTGCTATTTGGTTCATTCCCGTGCCGGACGAAATATGTTCCCAAATAAATAGTCTCTACAATTATCACATTCTGCCCAATCTGATATTGTATACATATCGTATTGGATATGATGTTGTTTACGACCATAATACATCGTGAACCCCCCAGAGTTGAATTTTTCTGTTTTATTTATTGCCTAACGTGTTTCTGTTTCGGATGCAGTGCATACTTATAATTTCGATGCATGTGTTGAACCTTGATGTAATCAGTTATACCAGGGATCGCCGCACATTTTAGACTATTGACCCCCTTCATAGAATTCTCGATCCTCCATCGACTCCCAGCAGGGCTGCCAGAAAAAATTTATCAGACGTACCAATGCCACATTCTAAAACGTACCAAAAATTCTAAAACTTTACCAAATCCGTAGTACATAATAATACATCAGCTGATACGATAACTATGATGTTAGTATACCATTTTATTGAACAGGGAAAAAAAGAGATACCCTTTCAATCAAAAACTTGCTTCCTCAACCTTTTTCCTTTTTATATCACGACATTCGATTTATTTTATTTTTATTTCTCATACGAAAGAGCCTCTTCCGATTCCAGTTATATATCGACCCCTTAAATTGTTCAATCGACCTGAAGAGTAAATATCAACCATTTGACAACCCCTCATTTAGACATTTAAAGCGGATTTGATTCAACACGTCCACAGCTTTTTCTTCATCAATGTAAGATTTACGAGATGCATGATTGAGTGACCCATTACCAGCTGAAAAACTACTCAATCATTTTTGTCTATTATTGTCATCAACTTATATTCTTCAAATGCTGTTACCATGTGACGAGTTGATCGAACCAATTTTGTATGTGAGTATCATTATTCATGGCTTATAACCTCATCGAGGGTGTTGCTTGGTGAGGCATTCACGGGCAGTTGTTGGCAAGACCCACTTCCAGCTTGCCAAGTCTACCGAAGATCTGACTTCACCTAGTATTCCCCAATGGTCCTACGGCACCTGGTATTCCCTATTGGCCTCGGGTAAGGTTAATGTTTAGTGCTAGGTAGTGACCAGGCTCAATGTTGCTTAACAGTTACTCCTTAACCTCATTTGACCGATTATAGTCCTTGAGTTGAGTGCTTAGCGGAGAGACATTTAGTACCTTTTTCAAAACACTTTGGTGGGATTCGACTGTTCATTGAACCTCGGCCTACCAAACCAGGGACGAGCACTGTATCATTGGGTCACGGTGATCAACTAAAACTTTTGTTCGGCTTGTAAATTAGCACAATAGACATGCTTTCACGATCAACTTTCGGAGAGCCATGTTGATTTGACTCGTTAATGCTGTAGATATACCCTTTTGAAAGCTATCCCATAGTAAATGTGTGTAGGTTACATTTTGATAGAAATCTCACGGACTGTTGTCTCCGGAAGTGTTTTTTGAAGCTGATGAAAAAGATCATCGAAATCCACGCGAACATTTCGGTCATCTAGATATTTAAACGATCACAAATACCCAAGCGAAAATTTGAGGACATGTCAGAACAAATAAATCAACAAGTTCCATTGGTGTGAGTATACATCAGAGAAGAAATTAATAATAACCAGAAAACTCAACAAACGTACCTACAAACAAACTGAATGATATGTAGGATACTTAATCTGAGAACTTCAAACATCAGTCATTAATTAGCTATAGATTTGTTCAGACTATTCTTTTCATCTCGGTTTATCTTTTGAGCACAACGTTTCGGCTGTGGTAACCAATGGTTTTCATGTGGGTGTTGAGAATAGGGATGGTTCGGAATGCTGTGGCGGAAGGCCACCATCGAAGCGTGGGGACGAAGCGTACTCATTTCGTTGTCTATTTCCGGGTGGAAGGAATTCATTGCTCATAACGATGTTATGAAGTTATAAAATCAAGTGCTCCCAAAACCTGTATGATTCAACAAAATTTCTCGACTTATTTTTTTTAAAAGCAAACAGAAATAAATAGGCTCTTTCGGCCTTGACTTCTTAAATTGAAAATACCAAGTTAGAAAAAAAATCACTTCCTTTTCCTGTCATGCGTCGTAAGCGATGAAAAAAATCTCTCGTCAGGAATGTTTGTCTCGAGAAAACTCGGGGTCTCCAAAAAAAAAAAAAATTAAACACAGCCGGGGGAGACAGAAAAACTTTGTTCTAATTTGTTTTTCAGATTATTTTTCAAGTTCTCGTGTAACTCCCCACTGCCTCATTCTCTTGCTCCCTCTCTCTAACACACACACACATCCACACACATCACACATCACTCTCTTTCTCTCTCTCTCTCTCTCTCTCTCTCTTTCTCTTTCTTTCTTTCTTTCTCTCTCTCTCTCTCTCTCTCTCTCTCTCTCTCTCTCTCTCTCTCTCTCTGTACATACATGTATATACATATACATATATATATAATCGATTTCAACTTTATTACTTTCCTTTACGTTACATTAAGTAAGATATATCTGTTCCTCATTCCAACATTTTTTCATAAAGCAATTTTTTTTCAAAATGGGATACACATAGGTGAAAAAAAAACCAGAAAAATTAATTAAAACTGAAACCAGCAGTTACTGCGCATGCGTAAGCTCGCTTACGTGTGTACGACGAAAGCGCATGCGTGATTAAATTCGTGAACAACAGCTTTTCGCTCTGAATGCCGTACCACGAAAATAACTTGGTGATCTCTTTATTGTAAACAATTACGTCAGCACTTCTTCATAATTATAATTTTTTTCAAGGAGAAGTCTTTGTAAGACAGTGTGCTCGGTGAAATTCGGATACTTTCGGTACTTTCCGGGATTTTAAATGAAATTACGAAATTTTCTCAGTTTTGAGCGCCGGAATCATATTTGAACATAATAAACCTGAACTAGAAGCTCAAATTAGCGTTTTTTTTTTATTCAAAAAGTCGAACATTGTAGTCCAATGGCAGAGTGCTGGTCTTTGGTTCAATCCAGCACTGAGTCATACCAGAGATTTTTAAAATGGTACTCAATGCCTCTTCGCTAAACACTCGGCACAAGGACTAGGATTGAGGAACTTCTACCCGAGGCTAAGGGGTTACGACCAAATCACGTTGAATACCCCAATTCTCCTAGATCACCGAAGGTAAGCAAAATTGTGCCTGGTCAGTACCTTTGTGGGATGCTAGGCGCCATTAGGAGAACGAAGCTTCGACAAGCCCAGTAGGTCGGAAGATGGTCCTACTAACAATTATCCGTATTTGCCTAATCCTGTGACGTCTTCAATATGGGTATAAGCAGATAACAATGATGCACACATACTTTTACAAAGTTTAAACACGGGCCCTAAAAAATTTAGACTAGTAAATCAAATTATTTTGAACCTTTTCAAATTATGCTCAAGATTTCACAACAGAGACGCCTTGATATTTTTCTTGTCTCTTTCTCTGCAGAAAAGAAATCTGAAACTTTAAACTCAGCACCTATTTCTATTCCAACTGAAGATGGATACTGTAACTTTTGTACCGTACGTATGATAAATAAATTTGTAGGTATATAATATCAATTTTACTCAGTTGGTCAGAGAGTCGCCAAGCAATGGATTGGTCGTGATTTCAAATCACAGTAGCTAATTTTATATTCCCGTTTGGTTCAGGGTGGTGGGATTGACAAATAAAGTTTACTCCCCTTAATTGGGTTAGGATTATTCTTGTTAAGGGGGGAGAATAAAGTCAACTCCAATAGGGAGTTTGATAACACTAAAATTTCACTGTGCTTTAATGGTATTTAAGATGGAGATACTATCGTAGTTCTGACAAATTGAAGTATTCGCTTGTACATAAATCGATGTCAAATAGGAATTAAAATTTGGAGAATCGAACAGATTGAGCCTTTATGCAGCCAAGAGGTCCAGAGAATTATATATATATATATATATATATATATATATATATATATATATATATATAATTAACGCTCCCCTATCCAGGATTGAGCATTCTTTAAGTGAGGTAACTCGTTCATTGTAAGCTTATGCAATGCTCTTCCATAGGAATAGAGCACTATGGTAGATGGGAAATATATGTTAAATATGTATATATCGCTTAAATTCAACCTCACTGACCGTCCAGTTCCGTGGAGCAGAGGTAGGATACCGGCCTCCGGGTCTGAAGCGAAGGTTTAAATCCTGCCTCATGGTATTGGATGGGATAATGGATAGTCCATAGCAACAAAGAATAATTGTAATACAGCGAAAGAACTGTCTGTGGATGACACAGTATATATATATATATATATATATATATATATATATATATATATATATCAGTCCATCAGCCAACTGATATCGGATATCTCACATACCTCTCTCACTCTAGGACCCCTTGCAATTTAATCTTGATTTTTGACCATTATGCAATCTTGATCTCTCCATCTCTTTCTCAAAATTTACGTACGAATCAAAGATGATTACGGTAACAACTTTTGGACAATGGGAGAAATTGTTTGGGGGTTTGATTTCACCAGACTTTCCACCAAAACGCGCCATTTCTACGAATACTTTCAATTTA